>OW386285.2:312068664-312668664 GCA_936432065.2 Rutpela maculata
TTTATATTTAGTATCCAAGTATTTCAAAATTACCTTTAAAGTTTAAAATGCATTTTTTTTCTAAAGCAAGTGCTTTAAATGAGCAAAAAAATTTGAGCATCTAGGTAATGCTACATCTTAACAAAAAATTGTACTTGAGAAATTTTTTTTTAAATTACTGGCTAATTAGAGTAACAAAATGGCGACCTTTTTATAAAAAAAAAATATATATATATACGTACATTTTTCCGTCGTAACTTCTTTATTTCTTATGCTATAGGAACGAGTAAAAAATAATTTGAAAGCGCCATTAATTGTCTTTAATTTCATTTCTTAGCATGCGTGACGTAGGTATCACAATTTCGGAGATATTTAACATTTAAACTGCATTTTTCGTCTTATAAACGTTCGGACGCCATTTGTAAACTTTTATATCTCCGAAACTAATAAATCTATGTAAATAAATAAACAAGCGAAATTCATTATCAGTTTATGAGCTTTATTTTTGGTCTTTACCCATTTTTCTATAAAACTAATATTTATTGAGATATTTGGAAAAGGAAAAAAAAATTACGTTTTATCGAAAATACCTTTATAGTTTAAACGGTATTTTTTTCTGAAGCAAGTGCTGCATACAAACCAAAAAATTTGAGCATCTACGTCATGCTATATATTAATGAGAAACAGTGTTTGAAATTCCTTTTTTTTTAATTAATGGCTAATTACTGTAACAAAATGACGACGTTGTTATTAAAAAAATGTGTAGACGCATATTGCTTCGGTCATAACTTCTTTGTATTTTATGCCACAGAAACAAATAAAAAACAGTTGAAAGCTTAATTAATGACCTATTATTCTACCTATTAGCATCCTTGACGTAGGTGTCACAGTTTCTGAGATATTTAACTCTCACTCTAAATAATTATCTTATGAACACTTGGATGCCAAATGTAAACTTAAATATCTCCGAAATTATTAATCCTACAATAAACAACAAATATAATTAATTCCCAGTTTGTACTTTCTGTAATTGGTCTGTAAAATGTTTTCGATAAAGTAATACTTTTCGAGATACTTGACGAAAGCCGTTTGGAAATACCTTTTTTTTAAGCTGAAATCGCAATGTTGAAGTCGTTATCACTTAAAAACTATCAATTTATGTGAAAAACTGCATATAACCTTTTCGCCTTAAAATTTGATTTTACTTCAGCTCCAATAAATATATATATTTTTTAAGAGCCACCCCATGAAACGGGGTGGTATCCACCATAAATTAGCAAACCCCCTCACAATATAGAAACTTTTCTCTGAAGCATTTGCTATTATACTGCCAAAAATGAACGAAATCCGTTCAATATGACATTATTCCGAAGTTTTGCATGTTTTTTACCTCTAGGTACTGTACTATAAACTTAAATGCTTGCATTAAATTCTGGGGAAGTTGCGTGAATCTTTTCTACCAAATCTATTGTTAGGGCATGCTCTCATTTGTATGTACACAGAAAAAATTGTTTTAAATAGTTTTATAATTGTAAAAAAAGTGACGTAAATTGTTGTTCAAATAGGGACAAGAACAACTTGTTTTAGTATTAACGAAATTCTTATGTAAGGATTTATTAATAGAGTAAATACTACGAATTATTAAATGTTATCAAATCTATAAAAGTTTTATTTGGTTATGTCAAAGAGTTTTATTGTAATTGTTAATATATAATAATCTAATTTTTACCTTATTAGTTGCAGATTGCTAAATAACACTATTAGATTTTATCATACTTTATTAAATTATTTATTAAAAATCGAAAATTCACCGAAATCTTTAAATTAGTGTAACAATCAAACATCGTTTTTCTATACATTTTGTGTGATTTTTATGTTCAGTTACTTGTATTTTTTAGTAGTGTTTTACAGTAGTATATATTTTCTAACAGTTTGTTGTTGTTTTTACTGCAATAATTTTATATAATAATTTATAAATGTCTTAGATATGTGTAAACAGTAAGTACAACAAAAGTTGCAAAAATTTCAACAAAATACTTTATATATAATATTACATTTTAAGTACTACAGCCTAGTAAGAAAAATTTATAAAGGATTTCTTTCCGTGTGGTAAAATTTACCTTGCCTTAATTGGGGAGGCGATTCTTTCAAATTATATAATTTATTCGATAGGATATTGCACAATTTTATTATACTTATTTTAATCTTAGTAAATAAATGGTATTCTTTGAACTTCTTGCGTTTTATTGATAACACAGCCCCACAAAAAAAAAGTTTTTGATCTGGATGACTGACCATAGTATTCCTATGTGTTTTTCGACGCTGAATCCGAATCCGAGGTCAAAAAAATTCGTATACCCCCAAACTTTGGCGCTACAGCCAAAAACAACCCCGGGGTAAAACCGTCCCATACTTCAGGATTCAATGAATGGATGTAAATGAATGGTAAAAAACATGGGAAGGGAAAATGTTTTATATTCAGCAGTCACTTACTTGAGTATTGACTGGAAACCTACCCTTATAATAAGCTGAAACCTCCCCCTGTACAAGCATAGAGTATATAAATGCCAATAAATCGCGAGAAATGTTAAGTTTTTATAGTTTAGAATACAGTACATGAATCTTACGCGTGTCTCAAAACCACCCATATAACAGGGTGGAAACCACCCTTATACAAAAATAGACTGCGTGAATACCAATAGATTGTGGGAAATGGAGGAGTTTTCGATGTTTTAATTCCAGAATAGAACCTTGGGTGACCCTGTTCTACCTTATTCTTAGTCGGTACAAAAACAACCCCTATAATAGGGTGGAAACCATCTTTATTAAAGAGAAAAAAGCACAAATGCCAATAAATCACGGGAAATAACTTTTTTATAGTTTAAGTACAAAACATGAATCTGGAGTGACTCCCAGGGCACCTCGCTTACTCGTGACCCAAAATCTCTTCTATAAAGGGTGGTAGCCACCCTTATTTAAGAATAAATTGCATGAATACCAATAAATCGTGGGGAATGTTGGAGTTTTCATTGTTTCAGTTCCAGAATAGATTCTTGAGTGACCCTGACATCTAAAACTCCTCCATTTCCCACAATCTATTGGTATTCACGCAGTCTATTTTTATATAAGGGTGGTTTCCTTATATGGGTGGTTTTGAAACACGCGTAAGATTCATGTACTACATTCCAAACTATAAAAACTTTAACGTTTCTCGCGATTTATTGGCATTTATATACTCTATGCTTGTACAGGGGGAGTTTTCAGCATATTATAAGGGTAGTTTTCCAGTCAATATTCAAGTAAGTGACTGCTGAATATAAAACATATTCCCTTCCCATGTTTTTCACCATTCATTTACATCCATTCATTTAATCCTGATGTATGGGACGGTTTTATCCCATTTTTCGGGGTTGTTTTTGGCTGTAGCGCCAAAGTTTGGGGGTATACGAATTTTTTTGACCTCAGATTCGGATTCAGCGTCGAAAAATACATAGGAATACTATGGTTAGTCATCCAGATCAAAAACTTTTTTATTTTGTGGGGCTGTGTAATATGACCTGTTGTAAGCCCAATCTCTTGAGGGTTTTCGTTCGGAAGACCGAATATTGAGTTAACTGGACGTCTCATGACTCCACAAGTTTGAAGCTCAATATTCTGGTTACCTTACGGATGTCCGATAGGAATAAGTAAAATCCCGTCAGAATAAAGCCCCCTCAGAAAGAAAAATCAATTATTATCGAATGAGACAGCGTCGTTAATGATCTAAGGTAGTGCAGTCTGGACCTTTTACGTATTGTATCGAGTTGTATCTAATCTCGAACCTGCCTGGGAGTGGAAGAACCAGGGGAGAACGCGACTGAAGCCCTTGATAAATGAATTGGTATCGCGTCACTCAGACGCAGAATAGTAAGTTCTTCTACATTAGCAACAAGCATAACTCCAATCCAAGCCAGCGCGAGTATCGATATAATTGGTCCAGCGCGTGGCGGTGTGTTTCTCGAGAGTAGCAGCAATGCCTAAAGAACAAACCACGATTGATTAAAAAAAATTGCACTTGTTTTCAAAAAAATCTAGGTTTTCGAGTTAGAATTTACAAGAATCAATAATGAATGGAGATGGCATGAATTTTTACCGATTTCCATGGATTCAAAACTAAGTATGATAACAAAGAATATGGTTATTGTAAATGTGTTAGCAATGTTCAGCAATTAGTTCCAGTAATTAATAGTAATTAGTTTTTATGCATATAAAACCGCAAATTTTCATATTCTGTCTAATGTATGGAAATTATACAGGATGAGAGAAAATATTTAATTAACCAAGAGAAAATTATTACTTGATATAGCATGCAAATAGATCTTTCTCGTGTACCCAAATTAAATATTATTAAGAACAATAATTATTTCCACCATCTAAAATATATGTTTAATTACAGAACTTATACTAGGAAAGGTACATTTATTAATTTATCAATTATAATTACAATATCAGAAAAATTTGTTGTTGCTCTTGGTCGCGTGTATTTAGTACATCATCCCATGCTGTGGCAGCTACACTAATGGTTCAATTTCAATCTATAAAGGCAATTTGCTTCTAAGAATATTACGAATCTCACCCATACTGCAAACATTAAAATTTAATAAGTATAATTATCCTCCTGTTTAAAATTATTACTAAAATAATTACTTATGTAAATTACTTTAACAACAACAGTTTTAGTAGATATAAATCTTCTAGAAGACATCAAAATAAATCTGTTTTTCAAAAAAGAAGAAGGTTCTAAGCTTCATTTATACCGGCTTACCAAAAAGGTTTCCATATCAAGATTACGTTCTTGGATAACAATTTTTTTTGTTTTTCTTGCTGATTCTTTAAGTCCCAGTTTATTCTATGTCCATTTTCCCAAACGCTTCTGATTTTCACTCTTCCTAACGTAACTCTTGTGCTCAATGGTCTGGATGACTCACCCACATTATTACACTCATACGCAGTAGCGTATATTTATGATGCGGGGAGGACAGTCGATTATAGGAGGTATAAAAAAGTTGCAAGTAAAAATAAAACATTAATTTTTCACTACAGCAAGGGCGCTATAATGTGAGGACGGGGAGAGACAGAGTGCCCCTCCCAGCCCCCGCTGCTCATACGAATACTATAAATGCAGTTTTTACTCCATTACTTCCACATCCAGTGGAAGTATAGTAACGACAAAAAAATTTTGGAAAATTTTTATGTGACTTTAACGGGATCTAGAACTAGATTATATATTCATCTTATTTCGTCGAAGGGTTGGGGGGTAAAATGGGGTAAATGGGGGGTAAATAGGTAAATCAAGCAGGTAAGAGTCCATAAAATTGGTATTTGGTGTATACAAGAGAAGCTAAGGTTTCAAAAAATTTTTGGCATTTTCCAAATTAAATATTACCACCCCTACCCTATTATTAAAGGGGATGAAAAAAAATGTGATTTAGTTTGTGTACAAGAACCAAAAGCCTCAAAATATTTTTTACTTCATCATAAAAGCAAAAAAGTTATGGTTGAGACAATGTGCGTCTTCACTTTTTCTTAAACAAAATGTCGACTGTAATTGTCCAGTAATTAAAAAAAATCTCAAAAATAGTGTTTTTTGTTGATATATAGTATAATCTAGATGCTCATTTTTTGTCCGTTCAAAACACTTACTTTGGAAAAAATTTCCGTCGTTATTAGAGTCGCCATTTTAAATTTTTTAAGTTTGACTTCACAAATACGTGTCAAAAATAAATTAGCAATACTCACTCAAGTATTAAATATCCGAATTTAAGAGTGGTTTTCACTCCTCTGTGTTAGGATCATATAGAAACTGAAGATGATACCTTTCATTTCAATAATTACTCACAAAATAAATTATCATTACATATATGTGATTATTTCTAAATTTTACATGTATTTTTTAGGTACTGTACTATAATATTAGTAGTACGGATAATAGATCTTTTATTTCATACTGTCCGGTAAATGACTATTTCCCGGACTCATTTGCGGCCGGTAAATCGAACATTACAGTATCTGATACCGTAATGTGTTACTTGCGAACATTACGGTATCTGATACTGTAATGTGTTACCTAGCAACACTATCATAAGCAAGTTTTGACTTTTGACTTTACACACAAGAATGGAGTCATAGCCAACTATAAAAATGCGACCCGAGAAGTATTTTATTGAAGAAAATCATTCACCGCTATATAGCGTTTTTTTACTGTAAAATATACTTTCTACCAACTTTAGTAAATGAAGAATGTTACATAACTATAGATTAGGTTTCTACTTACAAAATTTATAATATTTTGCTTAACTAAAGTTGGTAATTTTTATTTTATTTGAACTTATATTAATTCATATTGATACTTTGGCCCCTACCACTACCTATGAAACATACTTTTCTACCAATTTTAGTAAATGAAGAATGTTAGATAACTACAAATTAGGCTTCTACTTACAAAATTGTTAATATTTTGCTTAACTAAAATTAGTAATTTTTATTTTATTTTGATTAAATAAAGCTCTCTAGTTCCAAAGTTCTTTATTTTATTTGGAGCCAATATACAGATTATTTGATTTACACTAAATATGATGATTTTTCCGGATAATTTTCCGGTTGCTTCAACACATTTATTTTAAGTCTCCTCCGAAATCTCCATAATACAAAACAATGCAAAAATTATGGTTTTATTTAGTTGACAGTGACAAGCTAGAGACAATCATAATTAGCTATGGAAAACAAGTGCTATAACATCGTTACGATGATGCGATTGTCAGATTACGAACTAATATTTCTCAAATTTCAATAATTATAACTTTTTATTCATTTTAAAAAGAATTTACTGGACAGTATGAAATAAAATATTATACGATACACGTCCGGTAGGTTTCATTACAGTACTCGTTTATATTCCGGACTCGGCTCCTGCGTCGCCTCGTCCGTAAAACAACTCGTACTGTAATAAATCATCTACCGGACTTATAACCTAAATTACTATTACATGTAGAGGGCGTTTACATCAAGTTTGTGCATGGCAAGCCCTTTTATTAAAACGCCGAATAATTGTTGCCATAATTGTCAGAAAAATATAATTTGAAAATTCTTCGTTTATTTGATTCGAAAATATAACCTATCTCAATTACTAAATCTTCGTAAGTCTCAAATTCGGTTTCAAAATTTTCAACTCTCATTGTGTTACCTTGAAAGCAAAGGGGAAAAATTTTGGCCAGTGTGAGAAATGAGAGATAATACCCTAGTATTATTTACAAAAAACGAGACAGTTGACTTTAACACTAGTGGTTAACATCAAGTCACGAAAATATTCCTAACATGACCCAGTGCAAATAGCCAATCTGCCTTAGTCATCTCCTCTAATGTAGATATATAAACCTTTAAAGCGAAGGGAAATATACAAAACTTGGCGAAGCTTGCCTCGGGATGACAAATAAAAGTCTGGATTCCGATAGCTGCTTAAAGTGGGATAATCATATTAGCTATGTATGTGTCGAAATATCCACTATGTTAATGATTTTGTTAAATGTATTTACTTTGCTTAAATCCAATGAACGATGTCATATGGCCTAATATGCTACAAAACGGGGACTACTCAACAGAGTGGAGCGAAAATACCGAATTTACAATTTTTCTGAAAATTGAAAATGAGCTAGTTTCAAAAAGTTACCACTTATAGAGGTTCGCACCTAGGCACATTTCGGCTGTCTAAGATATCATCTTCAGGTGTCACACTGGTACGTATTGTTACTATTTTTGAAAAAATGTTTCGTTCGAATTTGGGTAGTTCATTATGAATTTGTGAATAAATTCATAATGGACTACTCAAAACTCACCACAAGGAGGTGTCCGTACCTAGAGCTTCATCCCGTCCTCCCCACCTTCTTCTTTTAAACATCTATAGCAAACCGCAGACTTAACAGGCACTCAAAAACTTTCTGCATCTTTGGCTTTGCGATGCGGCGTGTTTAGCGCCGACCCTTTTTGAGTGCCTGTAAATCTGTCAACTTTACTTATTTAAGCTCTTTTTAATACCAATACTTGACATCTCAGTCCCGGACTTCAATTTTGCCAATGTATAGCCATTTGTTGCTTCTGATTCATAAACTGCCAAGAAAGCCATCCTATCCAAAACCTTTGTGTGACAGGGAAACTTCACGAGATTTTTTAGATTAGGTACAGTTTTATAAGATCTTGCAATGTCGCAGTTGGGATTTTTGTCAGTAAAAGTGGTCCAGCCAACTTGCATATTTGCCAGTCAATTAGGTGTTCATAAATGTCTGTAATGAAATTTGATTCAGACACTTTAGACTCTTCTTCTAAACTATACTTCTAGAGATGCTTGCTTCTCTCGATTTTAGAATTCACCTTAATCAATCCTTATTCAAGAATATGTTTTCTCCCATCATTTAACATGCAATGTAAAAGGTTTTCAGTGAGCAAAGAATGCACTGCGTTGAATTACTGGATCTGTTATCTTTAAAATATGTTCTAGAAGATATCTTAAAATCTTATCATTTCCAGTAAATGATTAGATACATCTAGGCAAGAAGATTTCAGTTTTATGTTGAACCAAGTCGGTGTAGAAACTTTCATCGTAAAGATTGCAAGCATGATAAGATCAGTCGAAGCATGCAAACGCAAAATTCTGTTAGCGCATGTTGTCTATCTATAATGAGTTAGTTTTCCTAGGTTGTCAAGAAATTTTCCTCAATATATTGCTTTACAGATATCGTATAAACATTCTTAATCGCTACTCAGAATGTCTCAATCAGTATGAGGTAAGTTTGTTTTTATGGGCTTCAATTTTCTAATTTTCTTCCAATTTCTCCAGATAGGCCAGTTGAACCTGTCGTTTCACCATCTAGAAAATGAAGTAGATGTCTCATGGTTAATTCGTTTGCGTGAAACATAAAGACAAACCACATAGCGATCTCCCAAGTGATCTTTCCATTAGAGCTTCTACTTCATTTTTATAATACGTGTTAACGACTGTACCACTGGATCCCATAGCTGCTATATTAGAAAGTTGTAAAGTTGAACAGCTTTAATGAAATGTTTATTGCAGATCCAGTGTCCGGAACGATATATCCCAGATATAGATTCAAAATGTACAATTGTTGCGCTGCACCACTTTTTTAACAATTGGTAAGCTAATTAAATAAATTTCATGCAGAATTTAGGGAAAGGGCGTTTCGTTCCGTGGCTACCTTATGAACTCGTCAGTAAAGCTGGGCTAGCCACTGCCTTATACGCCTCTGAAGAACTTGAGGTGCTGTAATTAACAGAGTAAATGCTCTGTCGGTGAGATGTAAGAATACATACAGAATATATTTATAAATGTTAAATAGCATCAAAGCAATAGTTTTAAGTTTTGTGACTTTTTTCTAAACCTATAATTTTTCAATGTTTGTGCTAATTGTGGCAGTTGAAGAGAGTTTGATAAAAATATGAAGCTTTGAAAAATTAATTACTAATACATAGGCATTGATAACTAGTCGTAAGTAAAATTGAAAACTAGCTCCACCTACGACTCAATAAGAACTATGCAGGGGCGGCTCAAGGTAAATTTTCCACCCGGGCGGGAGCACTTTTTGGCGCCCCTCCCTGAGATAATCACAGAAATTTTCGTACTACGTACTAAAGTGCAAGGATATCCTTTCAGATGCCGCGATCACTCTACTCTTTAACTTAACACATGAAGTAACACCACACGGTGGTCCAAAATATCTCTGGATATTTATGTGGCTGATAGTACATCCAAAAATAAAGGTACTCTAAATGGATAATAAGGAAATTATTATACCCCTTTAGGGAGATTATAAATATCAGTTTTTCTACAATATCTTCCGACCGATTTAATAGTATATTGTTTTGTTAGGAGTGATACTTTTATGACGAGTCCAGCAATTACAGACGAGTCACAATAAGTGGCTTTTACTCCGAATAAAAGATGCTATTTTTTCTTCAAACGTCGATTAACTATAGAAAAAAATAAAGATAAAAAATCTCGAATTTCACCACCAAAAACGCATTGTGTTAATATTGCATGGCTGGTGTATTAAATAAAATACGCGCTGCTATGGATATTACTTTTTCTGCCACTCACAGCGTTAGAAAAAGTACTTTTTATAATTTTGACATATAAAGTGACTTTTCAAAACTGACGTAAGTGTCAAAACGTCCTACTTTATGTAACCAGTTATGAAAAGTAAAATTTTACGGAACTGGTGAGGAAAAGTTCATTATGTCATCAATTAGGAAAGATAAACAACTCTCAAAAAGGAAAGGAAACAATGTTTATTCAACACAAAATGGAATACGAAGTCCATAAAGTGGAAGCTTCTAAATTCTTCTTTCCTTCAAAATACGCTAACAAAACTTTTTCATTAATATGATTTACCTTATGTTATCAAATTAGGATTTCAAATAATATTGTAACTTGGCTAAATAACGTCTGTCAATTTTGACATTAAAATTATGTGTGATAGCAGCAAAGGTAACTATGAAAAGATTACTTAATGTTTAAGATCTTTAAATACACCCATTTCATATATGTTTAAATTGTTTTTAGACTTTTCAAATTAGAAAAAATCATGTATGTAACACGTTTCGAAAGACAATCTTGTGTAACTCGTGTTATTTTGCGGGATCTTGCTTCGCTCGTCCCGCAAATTCCACTCGTTACACAAAATAACGTCTTTCGTAACTGGTTACATAAATAGCTATTAAACTCCGTTGTTAATGGCAACGCATATTTGTATAAAATGTCAAACTTTAATGTCGTGAAATGAGTTAAGAAATGTTATGTTTTACTGATGTTTGAAGAAAACATATAATTCATATTTTAAATTTAGATATAGGCATCAATTCACAGAGTACCAGTCAAACTCTCTTTTGTGCTTAAGGGATAGTTTTAGGGGGTGCTATGAATATTTTACTTTTTTTTACATATTTATAAAAATTATTATAAAAAAGTTATTTTCATATCACTAGAAATAAAAAGATGTTCCTGTTGCATTTCGATAAACAAGTAATTTATGCTTGCGCATCAATGTGCATTTACAACATATTATTAATAAAAATCGGCAGCTACTGGAAGCGGCTGGAACCTCCCCACCCAGTGAATCTTTGAAGCCGAAAAGAGCACTAAACAATATGAACGATCTCATTTAATTATATTTATTAAGTTGAAATATTTTTTTCATATTAAATCAGAAAAAAGTCTTGCGTTCGGTGGGATTTGGACCTAAGAACTTGAGTGTTAAATTTATAGTCTGCACAACATTAATATTTTATTCGATGTTTTAATACAAATATATGCTTCATCGGATACTAGCCCGGGGCCAGCCAGACAACCACGGTGAATACCGCCATGGCGAGTGTGAGGCTGGACGGGGTAGGTCCGGTTTGGCTTGGAGAAAAATAGAAAAGTAGCTCCTGTCTTCTGTAGGCAGGCTTTAAAACTAGGTTAAAATTATAATGTGTCCACATGGACCTAAAATTAATATAAAAATAAACACAATACTATAAAAACGTTCGTAGGCAAGGGCACTTAATAATTTTGATTATTGATACGGGAAACAACTAAACGAAAAAACCTGTTCGTTGGTAATAGGATAGATGGCAGGCTATTAAAAAAAACCATATAACTCTTGGTGGACAGCTTCCCTGCCAGATGTAGCCAGGGTAGTGTTCATGGTGGATCGTTTAAGTTTGAGTTGGTATATTTTGTTTTATCTTTTGGCCTTGACCGATTTTTCACTAAATCGGTCGGGGAAGTGATAGCTGTCAAATTTTGGGTTCCAATGTTTCTCTGGGAATTTGGTTTTTGAAAAATGTTTAGGTTGGTACCAATGTCTTAAATTGTTTTTAGGTTATGTAGTACTATTTTTAGATTATGTTGCCGGAAGAATTTCCAGCAGGATGCCGGAAGTAGTGGAAATAATTTTTAAAATATAATGTCACTGTCACTTAAAGTTTTATTGGAAAAAACTCTCCGAAAGCGTTCCGGTGGGGTTGCTTACACTTGTAGGGCTTGCAAGCGGTTCCGGATGGCCTCTCACACCATCCGTGGGCTTTATAAACGTCGAAAAAACTTGTAATCTCTCGATGCACTTGACACGTCAAAAATACTCAACATATAGTCTCCACGCTTTAACACACTAGCAGAGAACTTATACCACAGATGGAACCGTAGTATTTTTTGGGAATTTTCCTTTGAGTCAATTTAACAAAATTTGACATTTTTCTGAAAAGTGACATTTTTCCGAAAATTTGACATTTTCTTGAATTTTTGACATTTTTCTGAAAAGTGACATTTCTCCGAAAATTTGACATTTTTCTGAAGTGACTACTCCGAAAATTTGACAATTTTCAAACATTTAACATTTTTCTGAAAGGTGACATTTCTTCGAAAATTTGTTTTTTCGAAAATTTGACATTTTCCTGAATTTTTGGCATTTTTTTGAAAAGTGACATTTTTCCGAAAATTTGACATTTTTTCGAAAATTTGACACTTTTCTGAAGTGACATTACTCCGAAAATTTGACAATTTTCAAACATTTGACATTTTTCTGAAAGGTGATATTTCTTCGAAAATTTGACATTTTCCTGAAAATTTGACATTTTTTAAAAATTTGACATTTTTCTGAAGTGACATTTTTCCGAAAATTTGACATTTTCCTGAATTTTTGACATTTTTCTGAAAAGTGACATTTCTTCGAAAATTTGACGTCTTTTTCGAAAATTTGACATTTTTCTGAAAAGCGACATTTTTCCGAAAATTTGACATTTTCTAAAAAGTGACATTTCTCCGAAAATTTGAAGTTTTCCTGAAAATTTGACATTTTTTAAAAATTTGACATTTTTCTGAAAAGTGACATTTCTCCGAAAATTTGATATTTCTTGGAAATTAAAAAAAACATTTTTGACTTGTCTTGTAGAAATATTTTTTCGATATCATCATCAGTTCGCCTGTTATAAGAATTTTGTTTTTATGACGTCATCAGAACGTAGGTGTATTTTTAATTCTCTCATATTCCATCCATCTACAATATTTCCACCTACGTTTCAAACTTTAACTGGATATTTCCAACAGTTAAGTCGATATCTGCACCGGTTTCTAACAATTTTTCTTACTTGTGACGTGTGGTGACGTACAGGGATCCTAGGTGTACTAACTGGAGTGGGTATAAACAATCCCTCCAGGCACACCTGCAATCCACTCTCACCACAATCAGGAATCGTGATGAAATAGAAATTGCGGCGGAACAGACCCGGAGCGCAATTATTTCAGCATATCATGAAAACTCTCCACTAAAAACGAAAAAAGACAACAGAGGGGCATCTTGGTGGAACAAAAAATTAGATAAAATGAGAAAAGAAGTTCGACGCCTCTGTAATCGAGCTAAAGATTCGGGCAACTGGGAACAATATAGATCTGCGCTAACGGACTATAATAAAGAAATCAGAAGGGCAAAAAGGGAATCTTGGAGGAGGTTCTGCGAGAGTATTACTGACTTACCTAGCAGCACTAGAATCCACAAGATCATTTCCAGAGAGCCGGCAAGAGAATTTGGTATGGTAAAACGTCCAGATGGCTCATTTGCTGAATCTGGAAAGGAAACCCTTGAACTCCTTACACTGAACCACTTCCCAGGGAGTTCGATCCTGGATAACCAACAACCACCACCATCGGGAGGCCGAACCAAACGACCTCACAAAGACGACTGGCTGGTGGCCAAAAAGGTTATCACAGCACCAGCGATTGAATGGGCGATCAAATCTTTTCAACCATTCAAATCGCCTGGTGAGGATGGCATTTTTCCAGCGCTGCTACAAAACGGACTGGAAATACTGCTACCTTTCCTCATCAGACTATACAGAGCTGGTCTGGTATGGAACTATATCCCATCCAGTTGGGCGGCGGTAAAAGTGGTATATATACCAAAAGTGGGTCGGACAGAACCAGACCCCAAATCGCTAAGACCCATCAGCCTGACATCATTTCTGTTGAAAGGCCTAGAAAAGGTTCTGGATGGACATATCAGGGGAAACATCCTGAGCACCTATCCTCTGAATGTTCACCAGTATGCCTATCAACCCCAACAGAACTAGCACTAAATAACCTGGTCGGGAAAATCACACAATCTCTTGAGGAAAAAGAGATTGCGGTGGCAGCATTCCTTGACATCGAAGGAGCATTCAACAATGCATTGCCCAACTCCCTATATACAGCTGCGGCTGCTAGAGGGGTTGAGCTAACTATAACTGGCTGGATTCAAGCTATGCTTGAAAACAGAATCATAACGACTTCTCTACAGGGAGAAACGGTCAGATTCAGGGCCGCAAGAGGGTGTCCACAAGGCGGGGTACTTTCCCCCCTTTTATGGTCACTGCTTGTGGATGATCTGCTGGCCATTCTCTCTCTGTGGGAAGCCGAGATTCAAGCATATGCGGACGATCTAGTCATTATGGTTAGAGGAAAATCTGAAGAGGTACTCTCTAATACCCTTCAAGAGGTGCTAAATACAGTCCATATTTGGTGTGAGAGGGAGCAGATGACTGTGAACCCCCACAAAACTGTAATAGTACCCTTCACCAGAAAAAGGAGGCTGAACAATTTAGTGCCGCCCTCCTTAGCAGGTGAAACTATTCCATTTGCGGGGGAAGTGAAATATCTAGGGGTTACACTAGATAAATCACTCAACTGGAACTCCCATCTGGAAAAGGTAATCCACAAGGCGCGACTCTCCTTGTGGACATGTCGCAGAATTTGTGGAAAAACCTGGGGTATAGGTCCCCAACAAATATACTGGCTATACGTTACGGTCATAAGACCAATGGTAGCGTATGCCTCCATAGTTTGGTGGTCGAAAGGGCTACAACAAACGACCAAAGCCAAACTCTCTGGTCTACAGAGACAAGCATGTCTGGCAGTAACTGGTGCGATAAGTACCACACCGTCAGCAGCTCTGGAAATCCTCCTGGATCTACCTCCTCTCCACATCTACTTGGAGAGAGAGGCCAGGTGGGCAACATACAGACTTCAACAAGCGGCAAATAATATGCCGCAGGCTAGCATCATGGAACGCAACAGGCTGTCAGATGACATGGAGTGTCATGGCATCCTGGGAATGCTTTCAGATGTGATGCCTACCGCGACCAACTATGAACTGCCTTTTACCGTCCTTTTTCCTGGAAGAGACGAATGGGATCGGAATAAAACTGACCTACAAAGAGCAGACATCTGTTGGTTTACAGACGGCTCCAAAACCCCTGAGGGAGTTGGAGCTGGAGCATACAGTCGCAACCCAAAGGTAAGAATCACTTCGAGCCTGGGTAACTATGCGACTGTCTTTCAGGTAGAAGTTCATGCCATTGAACTGTGTACAAGGAGGCTTGAGCAGATGCATCCTAGACACAGATCAATAAAAATCTTTTCAGACAGCCAAGCAGCTCTTAAAGCTCTTGGCTCACATCGCTGCAATTCTAAATTGGTCTGGAATTGCCAAAAGGCTCTAGCCCGATTGGGCAGATACAACAAATTAACTCTGGTCTGGATACCGGGCCATTCTGGCTTGGAGGGCAACGAAGTAGCCGACTCCTTAGCCAGGGAAGGCGCGGTATCAAAATTTATCGGACCGGAGCCAGTGCTTGGCATATCGGCAAGCACTGCGAAAACCACCATCTTGGCCTGGACTGAGGGGAAAATCCTCCTGTACTGGCAAGAACTACCAGGATTAGTTCATTCAAAGGAGTTCATCACATACCCTTTGAAATCAAGAACTAAAAAACTATTAGAGTTAAATAGGTTACACCTAAGAACTCTAGTTGGCCTATACACTGGGCACTGCAGACTTAACCACCACCTACACAGACTCGGAATAGCGGACAACGCTGAATGCCGACTGTGTCTGGAGGAGGATGAAACGGCAGCGCACATTTTATGTACCTGTCCTGCTGCAGAAAGAACCAGATTCTCACTTTTTGGCAAAGGGCAACTGCTGCCAGAGGATCTGGACAACCTCTCACCCAATAAGGTAGTCGACTTTATCAAAAAGCTGAACCTATTGGGTGAAATATAATTAGAAGTGAGCCACAATAGACCAGATGGTCGCGGTGGAGGGTCTGTTACTAGCCCACTCACATATCAACCTAACCTAACCTAACCTACTTGTGACGTCATGTGGACGTAGGTGTATTATTACTTCACTTGTATTCCGTCCGTCCACAATATTTCCACCCACATTTCAAATTTTAACTGGATGTTTCCAATCGTTAAGTCAATATCTGTACCAGTTCACCTATTGTAAGAATTTGTCTTATTTGTGACGTCATGTAGATGTAGGTGTATTCACTTTTATTCCGTCCATTTACAATATTTCCTCCACTTATTTTTCAAATTTCAATTCAATAACTCCAACCGTTAAGTCGATATCTGTACCAGTTCGTCTGTTGTAATAATTTTTCATTTTTGTGACGTCATGTGACGTAGGTGTATTATTAATTCGTAATCCGTCCGTCCACAATATTTATACCTACGTTTCAAATTTCAGTTCGATATCTTCAACCGTTCCCGAGATATCAGCCGAAATCAGTGAACATTTCTGTCATTATTAGAATATCACCCTGTACATTGCACTGCTTTGAGGACAAGAAACTATAAATTTCACTTGGAGATTTTAAAAATCAGTATCAAATATAATTTGGGCATCTGGGAAAATCGAAATTTTGTGTTGAAACGTATATAGCAGCGAAACCATTAATCCTACAGACATTTTTTGACAAAAATCAATATTTATCTAGATATTCGCAAGAGAAGAGAAAAAAACACGTTTCCTTGGAAAATGTAAATTTCCACTTGTTTCGTTCCTATCGTCCTTATTTTTTGTCTTATGTCAAAAAATAAAAAATAATTTTTTGTAGCATTAAATTCTCTACACATTCATTAGGGCAGTATTTTGGCCTAGGGACCGCCGTTTAAGAGTTATGGAGGTTTAAAGAGAAAAAATTCGAGATCTTAGACGAATTTCAAAAAAGTCTCGACTTTGGCCGACCGTATCTCGGTAATTTTTAGAGCAGCATAAAAATCCAAAAAAAGACTTTTAGGTAATTCAATTCTCTACAATTTCGTTAGGTCAAAGTTTTTTGCCGTAGGAGTCGCCGTTTAGAAGTTACGAACGATTTAATGAAAAAAGTGCATGACACCGTCATCTTGAAAGGCCCGCCGGACCCAAACGAAAAGTCCCATTAAAATTTCGAGTGTGGCAAAACGTTCCTGACATTATGTAGTTTTCCTTAGGGAGTTTTTATTTTGAGCTATCTCTCACAGTTTCCGAGTTACAGATGAAAAACCGTTTTCAGAGTTGCGGCATCCGAGGGTAAATTTTGGTCGAAAACACGACATCTAAATTTACTGGTATTTTAAAAAATACGATACCGCGACGGCCGTACTATGTAGCGATGGAAAGAGAAAGACTTGTAGTTGATCCGCATCGTAAATTGCATGTCGAAATTTGAAAATTCAGCTCGGCACGAACGAATCAAAAGTGACATTTTCGCAATTTTTCGTTTGACGTTTCTCGATCGCGAATTTGTGTTAGAAGAGTGTCCATCTTCCATCTCGTTCCACCGCAAAAAAGAGATAGACAGTCTTTGCACGTTAATAGCTAATTAACCGTAGATAATTAGTCGTTCGGAATGTCGCGTTGAGATGTAGAATTTCACTCTCGTCAGATCAGTACAGTCCCGATTCCGTCAATAGTCTCTAAAAAAAGCCTTTGCGGCTGCAAATTTACAAAGAGTAAGGGGTACAGCCCTGTATTATTTTGTAGTATACGTTCTCTGACACGTCTATCGAACGTTAGGTTAGACTATAAAATTTATCTTACACAAGAAGCATGTTATTTTGTTTTTTAATTTTTTTCACGGAAACCAAATCGAAAAAGTGCAAGTGTGGTATATCGTTGAAATCGGAATTTTTACTGCTTTTCAATGGTTTAATTACAAATTGTAAGTAATCATAAAGTAAACAACTTGTTGTGCCAAAACGGCACTAAACGTAATCCGATCTCAACCAAAACCTTTTCAGATTTTCTGGAGCACTAAAGAAACCATCATGCAAAGTTTCATCCAAATCCGTTTAGTAGCTTCGCCGCTATCGTGCTAACATACATACACACACACACACACACACACACACATACATACACACAGACATTTTTCAAAAACAACTTTTTTGGGTTCCTGGGACCTCAAAACGTAAAGATTTGATGTTATCTCAATTTTAGATTTTGGACTAATTGTAGTAACCTCCCACAATTTTATTGTGGGGAGGTTAATAATTAATTTGAATAAGTATAAATCTTTTTGTCTATAACATCTGAACGCTATTATAATGAGAAGGCCCCCGACACAAGTTTACTTAGAGAAAGGTTCCTCTTTAATGTTTTAATATTTTATACAAAACAAATATTTATTTATTTATAAATAGTGAATTATGTAAGATATGAAGTACATACAGCTAATGCTGGTATAACAATTTTCTGAATATTCTGATTTTTTCTGAATGCCTGCCTTCATTTTTGCAAAATCTTTAATGATCGACTTCGTGTCAGTCAATAATGGGGCAGTAAGCTTGAGGTATGAGTAGTGAGGTGTCTTATTATAGCTAAATAAACATATTTGCATTACATTTTTGAATTATTTAGACGGTTTTAATTTTTAATGTTATCCGACTGTTCTGCATTATTACAATTTTAACATATATAAATTCTGATATCATTTGATATTATTTTCCAACGGAACATATTATTGAATTAAAAAAGGTGTATTAAAAAAAAAATAACAATTTTTGCCCTCAGTTTGGCGCCCCCCGAGCCGGCGCCCCGGGCGGTCGCCCGGCCCTTAAGCCGCCCCTGGAACTATGCTTGCAATAGATCCAAGTATACTGTAAAGAAAAAAAATACCATTGCGATACCTGTGCGATACATTTACTATATTTTAATAGGTATCACATAACACGTAACACCCTTATATAACCCTTATAATTTTAGCTATAATCACGGTTATACAATTAGAAATTTACAACACGAAAAATTCCGAATCATAAAAATGTATTCTATGAAAAATGCCCAGAATACGATTGTATCCAATTGTATGACCACTTACCAAATGATTTTAACGCATTGTTAGTAAATAATTTTAAAATAAACCAGGGCAGGGCCTAGGAACAGAATTATGTTTTGGTTTCATTTTTACTCACGGGAACAAAATATATTGAGAACTAAAACTTTTATTCTTTGAAAACAGAATAAAAATAAGAATAGTCCTCTTAAGAACAAGAGAAGAACAAAAATACAAAGAACAAAATGCATTGGAAAGACGTGACATCGGTAATAATATGAGAACAATGGAAAAGATTTTACTTATGTGTCTATCGAGAGAGCCCATGGAGTTGTAGTAGTCCTTTCATTATCCTCAGCGTTGAAGACGTCTAGCAATAGCAGCAGCAGCAGCATGTGAGAAGGAAAATATGACCGCTTACAGACAAAACAAAGATGGCTGCCTACAGAAAAAAAAACTGGTGGTTTATAGAATAACACGCGGAGTAGGAGCATCTTAACCTCTCAATAGTTTTTAAAAAGGGTGGCTTATAAGGAAGCATGCGCAGCTTGTTTTTGCCATTACCGACTTCGGGAATGGCTGGAGATATCGAAAAAATAATTGAAAAAATCTTCGTACAACTTGGAGTTTCACTGACTGGCCTCCTCCAAGAGAAAAAAGTATTAAATCCGCATGTAAAATACAAAAAATTAGCTGGTCATGTCGTGACGCACCAAAAAACAAAAGATCCTACCAATTTTTTCAAAAGCAGTAACTGAAGCGGTAAAACTTTTAGTTGAATCTAAATGTACACGTGCAATTGATGGCACATACGGACACTTTTCTTCTTTCCGTGCACTTGTGAATGACCTGTACCGACGTGTTCATTAATTTGTGCTCAAATAGAACAATAGTATTTAGAGAATATTATTTAGGTATTAAGCAAATCACAACTTACACACTTTTATTCACTATGAAATTACCTACTTTCTGTATATTGTTGCCCTAATCTGGGCACGCTAGTATACTAGTTAGGTAAATACTTTAAAACACTCATTATTGGAGAATCAATCAAAACAACTACTCTTCTTGCTAATACTGCCGAAGTATTGAAATACATTTACTAGTGAAATATTTTTGTCGAACTCCTCTATACGTTTCCTTAAATATATAAAGAATAAAAACCAGACTGCAACCAACAGCTATTCTCCGGACTAATGCCCCGCCGAGCTCTGAATTACGAATTACAAGCCTGGCCGCGTTAAGTGCAATAACTGTGTATTGCCACAAAACGCTAAAGTTTCGATTTTAATAGACACCAGCCGAAAGACTTATTCCTACTTAAAGGAGCTCTCGTGCCAGCCACCCCATACCACTTGCAGACTGCAGTTTCGAGCTATTGGCTCTCGTCAGTGCAAGGTAGGTCTGAGATGGCTGGAACGAGGCATTTGTTCACTCTTGGTACATGACGAGATTTATAAAACCACGACATGCAGCAAAAATGGCAGGCTCCATCTAGCGGCTAATGTCCATTACAATCGAAACAGCAGTAGCCCTGACATGGGCATAGTTAGTAGGTATGCTTTTAGAGGGCAGAATATTTACTAGTGAAATATTTTTGTCGAACTCCTCTATACGTTTCCTTAAATATATAGGGAATAAAAACCAGACTGCAACCAACAGCTATTCTCCGGACTAATGCCCCGCCGAGCGCTGAATTACGAATTACAAGCCTGGCCGCGTTAAGTGCAATAACTGTGTATTGCTACAAAACGCTAAAGTTTCGATTTTAATAGACACCAGCCGAAAGACTTATTCCTACTTAAAGGAGCTCTCCCCATACAATAATGAGTGTATTAAACTTATTACCTAACTAGTATATTAGCGTGCACAGATTAGGGCAACAATATACATAAAGTAGATAATTTCATAGTCAATAAAAGTGTGTAAGTTGTGATTTGCTTAATACCTAAATAATATTCGCTAATCATGATAAAAGCAAATACATAAAAAATAATTGTCAAAACATTAGTATTGTCAAAAAATATCCTTTACGTAAGATGCAATTAATGCATTCGGAAGCAAATTGCGAAATGCAATCCATTTGGGAGACAAACAAGAATTGAAAGTAAAGTTGTCTATGGAGTAAGATGCCACAGGCATTGCTGGGGGGCAAATGTTGTTAACATTCTTAGGAAAGTTGAAAATATACCAGACAATAATTACCAAAATTAAGAAACGGCTGTCAGAAGTAGAGTTTTTGAGTAAGTTAAGAAAAATTTCTATACTATTCTAATGTTACTAATACGTAGGATGAACTTTAGAGAAGCACTTTCGGCATTTCACGTTACTTGAAACCACTGATAGGTTTCATAACAAGGGAAAATTAACGATATTTTCAAAGATAACTTAAACGATATATTTCAGTTAAATTTAAACGCCAATAGAATGTGTTGGACGCACTGATCACGTGCACTTATCGCTATGCTCATTTCCCGTCCAAGGCACAGAATATTAAATAAAAAATCTGTGGCTAAGGTATAGTTTCATTAAAATTACTAGAAACGCCTATATCGGTTATGTATAGATACATAAGTTTCCCTTTCTTATTTAAATTATTTAATCGGTTTTGGCAACTGGAAATTGTAACCTCCGATTAAAGAACTTGATATAAGTTCTTTAATCGGAGATTGTAACACAGAGAAGTAAATGAATTGGTAATGATTTATTGGTAATAATTTTAATTTCAGGAATATTCTTCCTAATACGGTTAGTTTATTTGTTAGAGTTATTTGCAAATATTCTAAGAGGGTATCCAAAGAAATTAACAATTTCAAGAATGTCGAAAATATAATATAATATCGAGAATCGATAGATATAGCAAACTTTTTACTGTTCTTTAAATTATGAAAATTTACGTTTTATGTTGCCTAGTTACAGATATTTGATTATTTTACCTTCCGAAGGGATCTGGGATCTGCCAGGTACCTAAGTCGTTTACAGACAATTCCGAGTTCCAACATCGAAACTTTTGTACGACCCATGATCTGCCGTCAACAAGGAGGTCAGGTCGGATACGGCAAGGATCGATCTCACCGCCGACTGTCGATCTCGACGGCGAATAGGTGCGATGATCGCGGCGAACCGCGACCGCCTAGTAAAGTCACATTGTTTTGAGCCTTTCGACTCTCGAAACTCCAAGAGATATCCACTAGATTTTCCACTAGAAAGAATACGGTCTCGGAGGTGTTCAGGTATATCCCACGGATGTAGCTTTGCACCACCGCCCGCTCGAGCGAGTGCGTGAACCAAATATCCGAACCTGCGGTTCCTATCTTACTGAGCAAGATTACTATCGCAACGACGAGTCATCAGTAGGGTAAAATTAACCTGTCTCACGACGGTCTAAACCCAGCTCACGTTCCCTATTAGCGAACGACGCGTATCTTACAACAAATGAACCTACTCGCATTGTAACAAATGTAAATAATGTAACATCAAAAACGGGTGTTGATTACACAGTCACAAATTTACCAGATGATAGGTACTTAGCTTACATATCTAATCCATGCATAGCAGACCATGCAGCTCAAATAATCTGTTGCAAGGATCTAAAAATAATTCAAGAAAGAAATTACACTTTTTATCATGTTAGACACTTTTCAGAAGAAAATGTTGAAAAACTTAATTGTATGCTCGAAAAAACAGTTTGGGATAGTATATTCGTGGAAAATATCGATGAAGCTTTCAACAATTTTATCGACTTGTTCCTGAAATGTCTTGAAGGCTCATGCCCTCTAGTTACCAACTGCAACAAAAAAATCAGACAAAGGAAGTTGCAAGAACTGGCTTAATTGTGAGTTAATTAAGGAGAGCCAAGAATTAAAAAATTTGCATTGGTTAGCAAACCAATTAAATGACTTTAACCTAATTGAATTATATAAAGAGAAGAAAAACAATATAACAATAATATCCAAAAAAACAAAAGAGACTATTTTTCACAACGAGTGAATAAAGCAACAAATCGTTCAAAAGAAATCTGGAGCCTGGTTAATGAACAGCTTGGTAAAAGTGTTGAAAGTAAATAAATAACTGTAAATATCAACAACACACCTACAATAAATCCCCAAATCATCGCTGACCATTTTGGGAATTATTTTTCTAATGTCGCATCTGAGAAAATGTCTAACACTTCAAGGACAATATTTCCATCGAGTGTACTAATTCCTCTTATGTTGAACAGATAATATTTTTGAAGCCTACAACACCTGAAGAAGTTATAGACATAATAAAAAATCTAAAAGATAAAGCTGCTACAGGTGTAGATGGTATATCTATCAAAGCCCTAAAAAATGCATGTGAAAAAATCGCAGCACCTCTGGCGCATTTAATTAACGAATGCTTCCAACAAGGCCATTTTCCAAGTATCTTCAAAATTGCATCGGTTTTGCCAATATTCAAGAAAGGTGATGAACTTGATTTTGAAAATTATAGACCCATTTCCATCTTATGTGTAATTTCAAAAGTTATAGAAAGATTAATATACAACAGGATATCATCCTTCTTAATGAAACACAAAATTATAACAACAAATCAGCATGGCTTTCAGCAAAATAAGTCCATAGAAACTGCCACCATCCAGCTTCTGCAGTTCGTATACGATGAAATTGATAAGAAAAACCATGTTCTTGGATTATTTTGCGACCTAAGCAAAGCGTTTGATACTTTGAATCTTGATTTTGTTGCATACAAGCTGCAAAGGTTGGGAATTAGAGGTCTAACATTAAGTCTTATTGAATCATTCTTGACTGATAGAAAACTACATGTAAATATTTATGGCACATTGTCAGAAAACTATGATGTTGCTTGCGGAGTTCCTCAGGGTTTCGTGCTGGGACCTTAATGGTCTACTATTTGTCAACGATCTCCCTGCAATTATGCAGGAGGGTCTCGTCGTGATGTTTGCTGATGACACTTCGACGTTGCTCTCAGCACGGGATCCTGTGGAGCTTCAGGGTAAAATAATTCTAAGATCATATCAAGACTGGTGTCATAGTAATCCATTAATCTTGAATATTGGTAAAACCGAATGTGTGTACTTCTCTCAACGAAGATCACCTTCGGAAGATCTTATCCGAGTAATACCTACTGAAAACTTCTCAACAGCGGTCAAGTTCCTAGGAACTATGATAGATAGTAGTCTTTGTTGGGAAGAGCAAATTAAAAATGTTTGCACAAAGCTAAATCATGCATACATCGCATTAAGGCAGTTGAAGAGTAGCTTTAATATCAAATCATTATCAAACGTTTATTATGCACTTGCATATTCACATTTATCATACAACATCGTGTGGGGTGCTGCCTCAAGTATAAATCGCGTGTTTATCCTACAGAAAAGGCTCCTCAGGTTATTATTTGATGTTGCACTAAGGGATAGTTGTAGACTTTATTTCAAAAATAATAAAATCTTAACTATTCATAGCATATATATTTTAAAAACCATTAAATCTGTAAAAAAAAATTTAAACATATTCGAAACCAATTCAGACAAACATTTATACAATACCAGGCAAGGTCATTTATTAAAAATTAAAAATCATAATACAACTTTATATAAAAAATCTCCATATCATGCAGGTATTAAAATGTACAATAAGTTACCACCAGAAATCAAAGCCATTTATTCCCCAAATAAATTTAACTCTTGTCTGAAAAAATTTCTTGCTGTTAACAGTTTCTACTCAGTTGAGGAATATCTAAATTATCAGCCACAGTAGTATTACTGAAAAACACCTAAACATAATCTGTGATGATTTTATTTTATTTTATTTTGTGACCATGTGTTTTATGTTTTTTTTTTTGTTTTTTGATATACAAAATGTGTTATACTTATTATTGATTGCATTACTGTTTTAAATTATTCTAATTTTTTTTTATGTGACGTTCATATATATACTATGTATATCTAACATGAGAAATATTCTATTCTATTCTATTCTATTCTATTCTATTCTATTCTATTCTATTCTATTCTATTCTATTCTATTCTATTCTATTCTATTCTATTCTATTCTATTCTATTCTATTCTATTCTATTCTATTCTATTCTATTCTATTCTATTCTATTCTATTCTATTCTATTCTATTCTATTCTATTCTATTCTATTCTATTCTATTCTATTCTATTCTATTCTATTCTATTCTATTCTATTCTATTCTATTCTATTCTATTCTATTCTATTCTATTCTATTCTATTCTATTCTATTCTATTCTATTCTATTCTATTCTATTCTATTCTATTCTATTCTATTCTATTCTATTCTATTCTATTCTATTCTATTCTATTCTATTATATTTGAATTGACCAAGAAGTGACTTGGCGACTTCCTCAGAGAATCTCTAGAAAATCGCGTATGCAAATATATTACAGAGACATGAAAAGAAAAGTGAAAAGTGACCTGTTTCTGGAACTCCATTGGGTAATTACTATGTAGTTCGACTTGCTGAATACGAATCAGATATCCGTTTAGCTCCGTTACCCACCAATTTTTAGCAATCGCGAAAATAAACTAAATTACAAGTTTTTTTAGGTTATTTTCGCGATATACAAAAAAATGGTGGCCAGTGGAGCTAAACGGACACTACCTGATTCGTGTTCAGCACATCGCAAGACATGCTGAACATGGAGTGCCAAAAAAAGACCACTTTTTTTATTTTGTGTGTCTGTGTTTTCAGTCTAATGCCCCGTGACCAACCAGAAATTGACTCAGCAGGACGTGTTTTGATACATCGATAGATTGATATTGAAAAAATATATTTTTCTTCAAGCGTATTAAAATGTTTAAATTATGTCACCAAAAACAGAAGTAGAAGTAGGACATTGTTTTACTAGTAACAAAATGTTAGTACCGAACGCCACCGTAGTGGACATTGTTTTACTAGTAACATAATGTTAGTTGCGAAAGCGCCGCCGTAGTGGGTATTGTTTTACTAGTAACATAATGTTAATACCGAAAGTCACCGGTGGCGCGCTATCCACTAGCCACTTGTCATATAGTGTCAACATGTAAGACTGTAGAATTTTTGCAGTAGAATGCCTTCTACTCCTAGTAATATAATATACTATTAGCTGTAGTATAAAAGTGATATAATTTCATTTGAAAAGTTTGAGTAATTTCAAAAAAGCGGTTTTGTCAACTTTCGACCTATCTGTGACACAAATTAACAACAAAATTCAATACGTATTCTTCTTCAATTATTAATGAATATTAGAATAATCTCCGGTGGGTCATGACACACTAAATTGAAAATTAAAATTGGCTGCAAGAAAACCTGAATGGCGAACGGAGTCATGAAATTAGTACAGTTGTAATATGCAGAATGACCTTTCATTTCAGTCCGTAAAAAAATTTTAAAAAATGGCGGCCAAAAAGTGATCTCCTTGATAGCCGGTATGTAAACTATCGGTTTTGATGATTTTTTATGGTGTTTTAATATTTCTTAAGTCTCTTTTTATATTACGTATATCTCTGAAATGAACTGTACCTACTCGAATTTATTTGCAAAAAGTAACAAAAATTCTTTATTTAATGCAAAAGATTAAGTAAACAAACAAAGTGCAATCACAGAAGCAGATAATAAGGAACCACGCTTGGTACCCTAACTATTGTACCTTGTCCGATTGAACAATTAAAACAAAAAGTGATTATAAAGATCAAAGTATTCCGACACAAGTGAAATGTCTACATTGAACCTAAGTGGACATGTGAACCTCGAATATATCCAAGCGAAGAATACGAATATTCATTTGTTACAGATATTTTCGAATATTTACTTTAGAAAATTTGTGAGGCCATATCCCAAAAATATCTCTGAAATTTGTTGAAATATAGTTCTAATGCAGATACAAAATCTGATACTGATGGTATGAATATGAAGAAAATAATGATTAACATATACTTGATGCGTTTTTTTATGGATGTTACGTGTCTAAACTATTTTATTTATTTTATGAAAGTATATATATTTTTGAACTTATACACGTGTTTTAAATGATAATTTTTGACTGTACTGATTCTTATACCCTTCACTAATGGGTGGATAATTATATAAAGATATAAATACTAATACTATTTAATAACGACATGTGTTGATAACAGGGTAAATGATAAATAATACAAAATAAAATGTGTTTAAAATACATTGTGATAACTCTTAACTGAAATTACCTGTCGCAATTTAGACAAAAATTCAATATTCGAGTCGAACTTAAATTCTCGGTAACTGAACGCCTTTGCATATGCTTGTGTGAATTTGGAATGTGTGTGGTGTCAAATGCAACCTATCATTACAAGATCATAAAATGAACGCATTTGTGCAGCAATGCCGAAGATATAATATATTTTTCTGACCATCATGTGTATTTTGTCAAGTTAAGTTATGTTTAATCTTGGGCTCTGTTTTAACAATTTATTGTAAATATTGACTGTTTTATTTGTATAGACATTTCCAAGCTTAAAAGACCCAAAACCGCTAAAACTATTAAGAAACTTAAAATGTTTAAAATCTCTAAAACATCTAAACTTGCTGCTTAAACTACTAAATATTTTGAAACATCCATCATCTTCAAACTCTTCCTGAAGTCCAAAATCTCAAATGCAGTCACCACTTACACTTACAACATTTTCAAAACTACCAGCGCTAATGTCCATAAGTTCTCAAATACTTTTCATACTGCCACGGTCACTTAATTTCCTTATTTCTTGTTGCATTTATCGTGACCTACAGTGTATGCAGTCTAACGGCAAACTTTAAGAAAAAACGGATTTATTTTTTCCCTTTCTTGTTAACAATGAGATATATTAAACTGTTCAGTGAGTTACACCAAATTCAGATGCATATAAATAATTACTAGGGATGTAACTATATACCATTCATTCACAGCTGTTGCAGGATTTCTTGAATCGTTTCGCGATTTAGAAATTTATATCCGTTTATTTCACAACCTTGGTCTTCGGCTAAAATTACTGGCAAATTATGAAACAATCTGCAATACATAAATATATATTTTGCTGAGAATATTCTTTTTACGTGCAACACTAGAGGAATACCTACATTTTTGAAAAAGTAAGATCACACATATTTATGTATCTTCACATCGTCGGCCTGTAGCAGAAGTATCTTACGTCCAAAATAGCTTCATAGCTCTATAAATAGTTGCACAAATGAAAATACCCAACAAGTAAACGGTCTTATGTCTTATCTCTAAAATTGAACATTTGGACTCGAGATACTTTTGTTCCAGACCGACGACATATCAAGTACTTATTTTTTAAAGTTAAAAATGTTAAGTTTTGTGTAAATACTCTGCATTAACTAGAGTATTAATTAAATATTAAGACGTTATCAAGTTTTAATAAGTTTAATTTAATATCAACATCATCGACAAGAATCTGAGATAATGACTGAGAACACCAAATCTTCGTACTACTAAATAAGAATAATACGATGCTTGTAACAATTACAGGTGACTGGCTACGACCTTTTGCTTCATAGACTACTACCTTAAGACGTCTGACAATGTGGAGTGCAACAGGCTGTGAACTATACTGGATTGGAACACCCAAACATCTGGTATTCCCTATTTGTTAATTCTGTGTTGTTAAAAATGGTTCGAAATGTACACTTCTGAAAAGTGTGACACCAATCCTTTTTAACAGCTGCTGCAGTCAACACGTCAATTAATGAGTAAAATCGCATAGAACTTTTCATTTAAAAATACATGTCAAATTTCCAGTCCGAAGCCGGTTTAAAGTTTAATAAACAATAAAGGAATATAGAATAAATTGGACTGATGAAACAGGAAAAGAGTTAATGAAAAAATATATTTACAATCATTTCAAAAAGATACCTTCAGATTGTTTAAGATACAATTTAAAAGTTATATTTTTTCAAAATTGAATGATTGTGAAAAAACAAATTTGAAAAAGACAAAAAAATAATAAAAATAGGTGGAGAAAAAAAAAAGAAGAGGATTTGTAGTAGACATAACTGTTGTTAACAATATCGACAATTGTGATCATGAAATCCGACTGAGAATGCACACAGCAAGATCGGCAATTTATCAATTGAGCAAAATTTGGCGTGGTATAAATATTATAAAACCCACAAAGAACAATCTTGCTAACACCCTAATTTCCTCTGTTTGTCCTTGCGCCTCGGAGGCAGACAGAATGCGTAATCATAATTTTTGACCAGATAGAGGACAATATAGAATTGTTAATTGTTCAGAAAAACCAGAAGGTAAGCAACGAAGATGTCACCAACATGTGAAATAACTTTGTTTAGGCTGACCACCTAACAACGGCAGCAGATGATTTGCCATGCAGCAAATAAGTCACAACACGTTTGCCAAAACGTTATTTGCATGGACATTAAAAGTAAAATTGACAGTTTGGTTAGTTAAACAAAGTAAATGAAATAATCATTTTTCATAGTATTATCTAAGTAGTAAGGTCGACAAACACTCGAGCGTGGAACTATTCGGCATTTGATGATAAAAACAATTCCTTTGAAACGGGTATTCTACAAGCCATATAGAACGATACTTGAAGGTCGTGTGACACATAATTTTAATGTAGCTGAAATTAGAGGCAAAAAAATGTATGCAGACTTTGTCGATGAACGCCTCGTCAAAAAATAAATATATAAATAAATAAATTGGCTGACAAAATTTACCAATAGCCATGAAGAACTTATTTTTATGTCAAAAAAAACCAAATCGGACGTCCAAAATAGACAGTGTGAAGTGTGACCTAGCATTGTTCCGGCCATGTTTCATTGTTAGTCTAACAAGAAAAAAGTTACCTTTTTGAATATGCGAGAAATGCGACACTGTAATAAATCAGACATAATTCATATATTAGAGAACATCATCTGTAAGAGACCAGTTATTCTAGAAAAATGTAGTGACAGTATATGATAGAGCTGCGCTTGTCCACTTATTATTACCAAGAACCTCGCAGATTTTTGGCGAATATTGTAGCAAGGAATTTAGTTAACATATTATCAAAAATTCTCAAGAATTTTCCTCAAAAAGAGTGGATTTGGTTTGGTATACTTATTCTGCTGATAGCCTTAAGAATTCAGTACGTGACATCAGAGGTTCTGGCATACGTTACGAAGTTAGGTCAACCACCAACATTCCAAAAAATTAAAAGAACTTTCTTCGCAAAACGCAAAACAAAGAAGGACTTTTTAAACTGTCAGCTGAGTACTTACTTGAGAAATTTACAGCTGCCGATGTAGTCACGAACATCGGAGAACACATTCGTTCTCGACGCATTACAAATACAAATTTAGAAGCTGTATAGAAGAAGCGGATTGCAGAATTCTTTTGCATGTTAAAGACATGGTGGAAAATGGATTGCTGAATGTTCTCGTACGTACAGTAGACTCTGATGTGGTGACTATTGCCATTTCTTTCTATTTTACACTGAAAGAACTTAGTCTACAGGAGCTACGGGTTTTGTACACAGTGGAAAAAGCTCATCAATACATTCCGATTCATTTAATAGCCGAAAAGTTGGGAGAAGGAAGAATGTCAGTAGCTATAAGAGAATATCATGCATTTCCTTTCTTTGATACTGTATAATCTTTTTCCTCAATTTAACCAGGACAAGATGAGATACGGTCACCAGTCTAAGTGATGGACTCGACCGGCGTGCTTAACTTCGCCGATCGAGGTCTAGTCACTGAAACCGATACCGAACCTCACCTCATGTGAGGTACGGTATCACCACCCACCCAGTGGAGTCATTAAATGATGAGGCTATTAATAAATTAGAGCAATATGTATAACAGCTCTATTGTAACTACAGGAATGTCGTAAATCTAAATGATGCTAGCAAAGCCTTGCAAAAAGTAATCCACTGCATAATAGAGAACAGCAAGTTCGGGAATAGTGAAATATTCGTTCCGAACAACCCGAACCCTGTATACCACCAAGCCAGACACAGTGTCTCTGGATTTAATTGAAAAGAAAATTTAGTTATCTTGTCTAGTAGAGAAAAATGTTACAACTGAAATGAGATAAATACAGAGACTTGTTCGAATTTAGTAAAATGTCTCCAGGTTTTGTATAAGATTGGTGGTTTTGATATTTGGCAGTCTTGGAGGTAACAATCTGTCTATTATTTTTAAAGAACTCAACACCATTCCTGACTGTAGATCGGTTCCCACGCAATTAGCAGGCAAGATGCAGTACTGCTGGGGACTCATTTCTAAAATAGGAAATTCTCAATATTTTGTTCAGTATTTTGTTTTTATTTGACATCATCCTGTGAATCAAAACACATTTTTCCAAAAAGTACAATTAAGTGTTATTGTAATGGAAAATTCCACTAATGTATAATGGGCACACATGCACTTGATTTGTGGTCTTGTGAATTGTAATAGAACTTAAGTCAGGAAACTTTATTCACAACTGTGTCCAAGTTGTAAATTGTCAATTGGACATGCTTCAAAAAGTGAATCAGAGGCTAAAGCAATCAGGACATTTAAAACCTGCCACTTCAGACCGGGACAGATCACAATGACTTATCGGACATCTATTTGGAAGGACGAATTAATTAATAACTTTCACAATCAGCACCTATGACAAAAGAAAAACCCACATGCTTTAATGCAGTTCGGACACCAGTTCTCCATAAGTCCAGAGATCTAATTGGTACGTTTGCTTTACCTCAACGTTTGATTGGCGAAAACTACAAAAATAATTTTAAAACTCGAAGAAGTTCCCTTAGTTGTTTGGGAGCGTACATGGTTTAGGCACTATATCGCTCCGGAGCATTTTAGTATTTTAGCTCCAGAATATATAAACATCACATATCCTGAGCAGTGCATTGGTTATGGAGAATCTATCACTTGCCTTGAATGGTCACTGGATCTAAATTTTTTGGATTTTTACTTACGATGAACACCTTAGTTACCACCGTGGAAGAACTTTTTAAAATGTAACACCAACCTAAAAATTCAATTCGACCAATAATACACGGACACCGGCTAGTATTTTCAATGGTATTCGAGATATACTGAAGACTCTGTACATGCAAAATCACTCAGTTAGAAGAGAAGTTATTGAAAACCAAAATTAAAAAACAATACCAACTGGAAAATTAAGAGATAATTAATTAATAATCCCCAACGCCATTGGCAATAATTAATAACACCAGTCACAAACATTTTGGTTTCCCTTTCCACTGTAAGATTCACCCTTCTTTCCGCTTAGTTATACATTCTAGTGTCTTAAATATTTAAATGCGATAAAATCATTTATACTTTTAAAAGTATTTTTTAATTTTGGAAAAAAATTTTTAGTCAAACATTTTTCAATGGGTACAAATCGAGGATAAAAAAAATACCGTGTAAAAAATGGCTGTGTAAGAACTGGCCAGGGGTTGTCGATTTAGCATATATCGAGTAATTTGATACATCATTCACGCACATTTCAAATGCAGGAAGTGCGAGAGAATTATTTATAAATTCTACTTTGTTGTACAGGTCGCCGGCATTGTATAGATTCGTATATGTATGTATCCTGCATACTTTATAAACCTTACCTACTTCTCTCCCTTGCAACACCTGTTAGTTACAACAAAAATATTTTCGAAAGTAGTAACATAAAATATTAAAACCAGTATTAAGTACTTTATCGACCATATGATTGATAAATGTGTCAGACTATATTTCAGGTAGTTCAATATTACGGTTTATGGCGAATGCTTTGGTTTATTCTCATTTGACAAAGTTTATTAATAAATAAAATATATCAAATATATAGTTTAACAAAAAATATACATACAGGGTGTTCCTTAATGACGTACTAATATTTCAGGGTGATTCCTTACGTCATTTTATGAACAAAAGTTTATATGAACATGTGTCCGCAACGGCTTAATTTTTTTGATACGAGGTGTTTGGATTTTTTTATTGTTTAAATCGTTATTTTTTAATATCTCAGAAAGTACTTTATATATTATTTTCAATATTGGTGTGTCCTAATAGGATATAAAACCACATATTTTAGTTAGAAAAGTTATTTTATCGCTTCACCAGTAGCGCCCCTGCAAACATGTCCTCTGATTTTTTTTACCAAAAAGCTGGTATGCCACTGACATTTTTGATGTGGATATTTTTTCTGATTAGCCTGGTCAATTTTACATGAAAATGGTTTCTTGTGTTTTTCTCTTAAAACAATTTAATTCAAATTGCTTCATTTAGCAGTATTGACTAATAATTTTTGAAGACATAAATCTAGTTATCTTGGAATAAATGACGCCTTTACAAACATCATTTTAAAAACAATATTTGTTGACATAAAGTTGTTGGCGTTCAAAACCATCTCATCTTATTATTTCTTCAATTTTTAGTGTTTCACTGAATTTATTTTATTTCGTGTCTTACTAGATAGCCAATTCTTTTCTACCATTCATCGCCGTCTTTATGAAATGATAGTTTCCAAAAATGTATTTCGGAAGGTAAACCTCGAACTGTCAGAACACCCGAAATTGAGGAACAGGAAATCGACGAACATCTTGAGACGAGTACGAGAAATATTGCTAGTGCTCTGAATATGTGTCATCTATTCTAAGAGCAGATAGATAGATATTTTATTTGACCAAGTTACAAAATACGTTTTTGGCAAGTCAAAAATATTTTTTTTTTTTTTTAGCCTTATTTATATTAATGTCCTGGCGGAGTTCAGCCGTAGGCTGATCTTCCACTCTACCAGAATAGACAACATCACAACACCCATTCCCTGCGACATTGCCATCTGCCGCAGCTGAGACTCAAACTCAGGAGATATTCCACTGCATTTAGGATTTTTCTTCAGACCAATTCATACAAAAGCAAATGTTGGTTTTCCAGGTAGGTTCGAGTGTCCTTAATAAGGTCTCAAAAGTCCCCGAAGTGGGAGTGTAAGGATAAAATTTGGCAATGCTGTAAAGGGCTAAAATCGTGCTCGGAAACGAATTTTTCTAGATATCTCGGTTTCATTGTCTCCACGCAAAAATATATCAGGTCAAAAAGAAAGATATAGAAATTCTCTATAAAAAAGATAAAGGGTCTTTTTTTCGTATACGCAATAGTTTTCTTGACAATCTTGCATTGAATTTGAACTTATGGGATATTATGGATAATTTAAGTACTCTATTCCACACCACCCTTGAGGTTGAGTACTAGGCGCGTTTTATTTGATGTGGTTTCCCCGGTAGGCCTAATCCACGACTGTCATACTTATTGAAATGTTGTCAAATTAATAATTTCCTTCTTGTCCGTTTTCTCCTTCTATAAATTCATCGATTCGTTCGAGGAAATCCGAGTCAATCTGAGAACTTTCAGTCTCTGCTTCAGTGTCGGCATCTATTTCTGACGAGTTTTCAATCGGTTCAGCATTCAAGCAAGATTTTTCATGGCAGTTGCCGCAAACTGGCGAGCAATTAAGTCCCAACCTCCGACAGCCACACAATGGTCCACAACCTTTCGTACAGTTGCAGAAAATCATCTTCAGAAGGCAATCAGGCGCAGGAAGTTGGGATGTTGTTTTTGGCCACGATATGGTATCTTTCAACATTCATCCCCACTCTTTAGGATCCAATACATTACCCAACCATTTCTGTACTTGAAAATAAACACGAAATAGATGCTGTTGAGCTGCGTCGTGAGTGGGTGGTAATGAATTCAATTTCACTGGTTTGCTTTTGCTCACAGCTTTAATAAAGCAAGAATACCGATAGTTATCGATGGAAACTTCTTTAACTGGAGCGTTATAGATTGCGAGGAAAAATGTTATCCCATTCGAAGTAACTATGTCAGGAGAAGTACCAGTCTTGCTGAAAATTTCAGCTACAAGTTTCAAATCCTGCCGTTTTTTCATCCCTTTCAAAGCTGTAGTCTTGCCTTTATTAAACAGAGCAGATGTAGTGTCACATCCAGAGAATGCGTGCAGAAACAATATGTGATCTCGAAAATCTTTATGGTGATCAAAGCTTCGTGAAGAATAAATTTTTCGTTGGCTTCCCTCTGCCTGGTTTGAGGAGAAAAATTTCTTTATTAGGTATACGAGCAGTTAAAATTATAAGAAGATCCACATCTTCCCCAACCACAACCGTAGTATTTTTACATGATTCCTCAAGCGCTGTTTCGACTATCAAAATGTCAACATCATCTTCAGCATGTCTAACAATATAATTATTTGCCTCAAACTTTTCTGTCAACATTGAAATCAATCTGGTTTTATTTTTATTATTGGCAAGGAGCTTCTCTTGGCTTACAGTTGCAACCATCTGCTCATCAAAGTAAATGTCAACAGATGAAGCTTTTGAGGACCGGCGAAGCTGCTCCATGGCCTTCACACTGTTGCTAATATTTTCATAACCATCAAAAACAATAATAGAGTTCGAGCTAAAATGATTTTGCACATAATTAATATATGCTTGGCAAATAGCACCGTAGGATTCATGTCGATGCCATATAACTCGGTGCAAGAGAAATCCCCCATCAACGATATAAGTGGAATTTTGGAGATCTGGTTCAGATTCAGATGGCTGGAAATTGTCATAGAAATCTGACTTGTTCGTCTTGCGCATACCAACTTCGTCAAAGAGTGACACCGGATACGGAGCTAATTCATACTCCAAGTAGGTGCGAAGCTCTTCATTTGTTCTCTTCATGACAGTAATCCTTTGAAACAACAATAATGGATTAATGGGCATTGTGGTATCATGGACTTTAATATTGCTATTGACAGTTAATAGTGGAAGCACTCTATCTGCACGTGAGAATTTAATATCACAGAAATTGTTGCCAATTTTTGCGTATACGAAAAAAGACCCTGTATCTTTTTTATAGAGAATTTCCATAGCTTTCTTTTTGACCTGATGTATTTTTGTCGTAGAGGCAATGAAAACCGAGATATCTCGAAAAATTCGTTTCCGAGAACGATTTTAGCCCTTTACAGCGTTGCCAAATTTTATCCTTACACTCCCACTTCGGGGACTTTTGAGACCTTCCTGGAAAATCAACATTTGCTTTTGTATGAATTGGTCTGAAGATGCGGCTTATTTTTCACTAAATGCAGTGGACTAAGAGGAGAGCGACTAGACCGTGTTGTCTCTCACACAACCGCAGTCTAGCCCACTGCTACCATCTCGGCAACACGTGAAAAACGCCACTACACATCTATACCCTAGCCAGGATTCGAACCCGGGACTCCATGGTCGCAAGCCTAACATCCTAAGCACTGCGCCACCGGTGGCATAATATAAAAAATGCATAATATAAAAAATGTATACACTCTCCCTAAAAATATACAAAACATATACTACTCACTGAAAATACACATTTGTAAAATACACACTAGTAAAATATACACTAATAAAATACACACTAATGAGATAAACTAAAATATAACTAAATTTAGATAAATTTAACTCTCCAATAACACGATTTTTATATTTTCTTTAAATGTTTCTTTTGACAAGGAAATAATATTTATAATCTTATTTAAAATCATAGGTGCCATGTAAGAGAAGCATCCCTCAAATTTTGACGTATTGTGTTGTGGCACTCTATAATTGTCTTTACGTACGTTCACATTATGTACATCCGATCGTTTTACTAACTCATTGTACAAATATGATGGTTTTTCTCTGTCAATCAGTTTTTTCAAGAAAATACAGTACAAATAGTTAGCTCTATATACTATTTTTAGCTCGTCATTGAAGAATGGGGTAACATGTTCACGAAAAGGAATACAATAGACAAACCGCATGATAGCATTCTGAATTCTCTGCAGTTTCAATGTATTATATTGAGTCAAATAATGTCTATATGTATTGCAACAATAATCTACATGTGGATATATCAAACTTTTTATTAAATTTAATTTTGTGTTAGATTCAAGACAGTACTTAAATTTCTTCAAATTATTTAATCTCATGAACGAGGTGGATACTACTTTATTGACGTGAGTTTCAAATGTGAAATTTTTATCTATATATAACCCTAAAACCTTTGCTGTATCAGTCCAACTGGTCACTTCATTATTTAATTTTATTGTAACATCATTATCCTCCACCTTTTTTCTTAGCTTTTCGTTTCCAATACACATTACTACCGATTTACTGGGGTTTATTTTTAATGCATTGTCGCTACACCATTGATTGAAATTAAGTTTATTTGATTGACACATTCTATAGCTTTTTCTGGTTTAGCAGACAGTAAAGTTGAATGTCATCAGCGTACATATGGTAATGCGAGTAAGTTAATGATTGTGGTAGATCGAAAGGAAATATAGTAAAAAGAATAGGTCCCAAAATACTACCCTACTACTTCACACAATATAAAAGAATCCAAAAAAAAAAAGAAAGAGGCCAGACGAGATGGCCAGAGCATACCAAATAAGCAGAGGAAAACTAAAAGATATCAACAAATTTGTGTGTTTACAAATTCATTGATTGAATAGAAACAATATTTTAAATTGTGTGTTTTATTATGTTCTTGAAACTATTAAAATTAGGAGATTTTAAGTCATTAGAAATGTGATTGTATAATTGAAGGTTTAGAGAGTTTTTCTGTGATTTTGTTAATCTAAGACGAGGCTGCCTAAGTTGATTGGTAGACTTAGTGCTATACGAATGAAAACCTGAGTTGGTACAAAAAGAATTTACGTTCTTGTGAATTTCAAGTAAAGTAACATAATTGTAAAGAGAAGGAACCGGCATTATACCAAGACTCTTAAATATTGGTAAACGATGGTCCATCCAACCTGCATTAACAACTAACCTGACTGCTTTCTTCTGCATAGGAAAGATTACAGCTGCCCGAGATGATCCACCCCATAGGAGGATAGCATAATTAATATGAGCATGAAAAAATGAAAAAAAGCATGTTCTTAAGATTTTAGAACAGACTTTTATTTAACCTACGTACTTGAATATTGAACTTGATAATTTGTGTGACAGTTGCTCCACATGATTGGACCCTTTTGGAGTGTCATCTAAAACAACGCCTAGAATTTTAACACTGTTAGTGAATTATTTGTTGAGAAAACGATTTGTTGGGTTTTTTCTTCGTTTATTCAAGGAGAACCAAGCCCCAGCTTGTTTAATAGAACTAAAGCTATCCTCACTTAGGTCAGAAATATTCAAATTAAAATCAATAATGGATGTATCGTCAGCATAAGCGATGCATTTTTTTGGTGACAAAGTGAAAAAAATCATTGACGTATAATATAAAGAGTAGGGGCCCCAAAACAGAGCCTTGAGGAACATCATGTTTAACCGGAAGAAGTTCTGAGTTTAAATTATCTATAGAGACATACTGAAGTCTGCTGTTAATATAGGAATAGAAAATATTCAATGGCAAGCCTCGAATACATTAGAAACTCATCTTTTCCAAAAGTATTTCAAGTGATACACAGTCAAAGTCTTTGGAGAGGTCGCACAAGCTAATAGCTACATGTTCGCCCTCTTCAAGACCCTCAACTATGTCGCACACTAATCATTGGATAGGTTGCGGAAGACCTCTGCAATGGCTAGCAAGTTCCCCCGATATCAATAGTTTGGATTTCTTTTTGTGTGGTTATCTTAAAATCCTGGTGTATAAAACTCCCATTAACACTTTAGAATAGTTGACTCGTGACCCTCGTGTGAAACAATACGGAATACGCTGAGAATATTTGAACGAGTGAGTACGCAATTCAATGCAATTCTGAAGACGGGCAAAATGATGCCTATTAAGTGAAGGTGACCATTTCCAACAATTTTTATGAAATAAAATTAATCATTATCAATGTTAATAATAATTAGTTTCAATTTGAATTTAATTGTTTTAATCAAGAAGCGTCCGACGAGAAAAAAAGCAAGAGACCTTTTCATGTAGAATTGACCAGGCTAATAAGAAAAAATATCCACATGGAAAAATGTCAGTGGCGTACCACTTTTTTGGTAAAAATATCAGAGGACATGTTTACAGGGACACCACTGATGGAGCGAGAAAGTAACTTTTCTACCTAAAATATGTGGTTTTATATCCTATTAAGAAATACCAAAATTGAAAATAGTATCTAAACTAATTTCTGAGATGTTAAAAAATAACGATTTAAAAAAAAATTCAACACTGTAGCAAAAAATTTTAGCCGTTGCGGACCTATGTTCATATGAACTTTTCTTCATAAAATGACCTATAAATCACAGCAATCTATCAATTCAGAGCACTGAATTCGAATTTGTTAGTCCTAAATAACGGTATATCTGGTGGGCAAAAATTTATATAATTCAGAGCCGAAGCTAGATGATTTCGTGCCCTGAGTAGTGCAAAAGTGAATTTTGGATCCCTATATATTTATAAATAGGGACGTAACGAATATTCTTAAAAATTTAATGCGAATACAGTACGAGCACTTCGTGATTTTTTAGTATAAAATGAAGGAAAATAGAATAACAGAGGTGTTGCAGCAAAACCGATAATTGACCTCCCTTTAATAAATTACCCACATGTCTTCACTTTATCATTGGAGAGTACTGCCAGGGGATGCTACATTATTGCATAAAGTAAAACACAGGCCAGCGCTTGGCCAGCAGACACTTTACCAATAATGACGATACATTGAATTTTTAGCACTTATTTTTCCATTAAAGAAAAGTATGAATATGTTGCCATTGCATTAATATAAGGTAACACACAGTCAAATAACGATTGCAGATATAGAATTTGTTGGTGAGGAATATACGCAGCGAATGGCAAATGTAAATACTACTAAAAAATTGCATGAACATAATTTATACATGTTCATAGACTTAGAAGATGTTGGCGCAGGCAGTTTTACTGTAAACTTATATAAAATAGCCAATTAGAACAAAGAGGCCTTATCAAATATCTAAATTTAAGAAAAAGTTATTAAATTAAATGAAAATTTTTTTTGCGCAATTTCAAGATGGCAGGGTCATCGACAGTAATCATTAGTAATTAATACGTAGACTTAGGGAATAAAAATGTGGTTTTAGAAAAGCATTTAAGAAAATATTTATAATTTTACCAGATCTACTTTTCGATACAATAAAAACGTGAACTCCTCCGTTATAATAATTGTCTTAAAGGTCTGTTCATTATATTTTGTTGTACTAACCTGCACACTGCAACATATCTCACTTCGACATTCCTCGATTTTGTTAAAGGGCATCTCTTCTAATAATCTGCATTTAGTTGGTCTGTAATATGCAATATATAACATAAACCAACAGACTAAATCTAGAGACAAGTTCGCTTTCTTTCTCTAGCTCCAAAGTTTATTTGTTTATTTGTTGTGCTGTAATACTAGTACACCACTTTATATTTGTCTTTTCTGTATTGACAGATATTGTGATTATATTTTCAAGTGTAAAAATGACCCATTACTACATTTACTTTCTATTGGTTAATATGCATTGGGCAACAATAATTCAATTCGTTACAAAATAACTTTCTAAGAAGTGCTTTTATTGATTAAAAAATGTTAGTTTGTCACAGAGAAAAAATATTCTTTTACATATTTAATATATCGGCGATGGAGAAATACCTAATTTCAAGAACGCATATAACAGAAGGGAAAGGCATATAAAACAATGTTCACAGAGCCATCAATGCACCATTACAGCACAGACGTTAGAGTGGCTAAACAGTATTTTCTATTCGCTTTTCAGGTATTGACTCTTTACCAGTGAAAAATCTAATGGCCCATTGCCCATTGCTTTGCCAACTATACTATGTTTGCAGGGATATTTCCAAAGATATCAGTATTTAACATTTTTATAATACCTGCTTAATCCTTATAACGTAGTAAATTAGAAAACAAACTAACAACTAAAACATAAACATCCCTAACTTCAACTTAGAGATGGTACTGAGTGGATTTTTCTTGGAACAGGTCGGAACTGTTCCGGGTAAAAAGTATACCAGTTCCAAAAACCTGTTCCGATTCCGACCTGCTCCGAGTCCGGCATTAGTGATTGCCCGTTCTTTCGCACTCGCAGCTCCATATGCTCCATAATGACACCGCTTTCTTTTCAAGTGCTTGGAGTCCTGATTTTTTTGAAACAATAATGCTGATTGGTTGATGAAGGTTGAAAACTGACATGTCAATTATATGCTCCATTCAATGTTTTGATTTTGAAATCTCCAAGCTCTTGAAAAGAAAGCGGTCAATACAAAATACATCCTGTGTATCAAAACCGATATGAATTAGTATTTAAACTCTGAATAAGAGTAGAGGGTGTCTTATAAATTAATATACTTTTAATTTGTTTTGTAATGCGATTTAGTTTTACCATTTCTTCAATTCATTTCATTGTTACATGGAAATAAGTCAAAATATTCACCTAATGCCTCAAACTATTCCTAAAACTCCTCGAATTAAGAAATGCTAGAGCTACATTTTTGTAATACTTAACACTAATTAAACAGAATTTATTATTATTATATACATCCCACGCAAATACTACCACTTACCACCAATACCAAAAAGTCCGCAAGTCTGATCTGCTCACTCCACTCCGGCTCCGTGTCCGAAGGTACAACGTTATCATGTGCTCAGTGCTCCGCTCAAACGCATGACAGTCCAGCGGAGTCGGAACTAGTATTTTCTAAATCTGAGAACCGTTCCGCGGAACTGTTAGCTCGTACCTGTTCCGAAAGAACACGTTCGGTTCTTTCGTACCATCTCTACTTCAACTCCCCTCCCCCCAAAAAAAAGTGGTCTGGCCCGCGGACCATACCAGTGTATCCTTATGTATTTGAACCCTCTGATGGTCTGGCCTGCAGACCATACCGAATCCGAAGTCAGATTGGCTCGTTTTTCACTCCTAGCAACCTATTCTATTCTATTCATACCAGTGCCTCTTTATGTATTCAGTGAGGATACACTGGTCTGGTCCGCCGGATAGACCACTTTTTTTGTTTTGGGAGGTGGGGGTTAAAAACTAGCCAACCTGACAATTCTGACTTCGGATTCGGTTTCAGCGGGTCCAAATACATAAAGATACACTGGTCTGATTTGCACTTTTTTTGTTTTGGGGATGTTTTTTCTGGGTAGGTGTGGAAAACGAGCGAATCTGACAATTCTGACTTAGGATTCGGTTTCAGAGTCCAAACACATAAAGATACACTGATATGGTCCGCAGGCCAGACCAATTTTCTGGGAGGGTTGTTTTTTGGGTGTTAAGGGTGAAAAACGAGCCAATTTGTCAATTCTGACTTCGGATTCGGTCTCAGCGGTTCCAAACTCATAAGGATGCATTTGGAACCGCTGTCATTTTTTTTTGTTTTGGGGCTGTTTTTTGGAATTAGAAATGAAAAACGACCGACTGACAAATGTGACTTGGATTCGGTTTCAGGGGGCCCAAATACATAAAGATACACTGGTCTGGTCCGCAGGCCAGACCACTTTTTTTTTGTGGCTGTATTATCTATAGAATACAAATTTTGAATAGGTATTTCCTAAACAGAAGTTAAGCATGTTTATAGAAACAGTGCATGTAACAGGAATATGAGATATAGTTCATTAAGTAAAGTTGCAGATTTTACTCTGTTGTAAAGTACCTAAATAAGGAATGCTCGTATGGTTACACCATGTAATATGTAAAATGAATAAATATCTGTTCTGTTCTCTATAAAGGCCGAATTTCATAGGCCAAACTTCACTAAGCAATACAACTTTTCAAAATAAGAAAAAAAGTTTCTATAAACATGGGTCGGGAAGTGCTTAGTTTCCGAGATACAGGGTGTTCAAGTAATTCTCCTGAACATGTTTTTTTATGAATATTTTCGAAACGTCTAAAGATAAACAAATGATAATTTACACAGGAATTTAGCTCTTTATGCTTTTTAAGACAAAATGACAACTAAGTAAAAAATGGTCATGTTTAGTAATGTGGAGTACGCGGACATTCATTTTATTTATGGATATTGTAATGGAAACGCGAATGCCGCGGTACGCGAATATCGCAGAAGATTTCCTAATAGAAGGAAACCATCTAAAGATGTTTTTATTCGAACCCACTTAGAATTTAGAAATGTTGGACTTAAAAGAGGTCCAAGAAATGAAGAACAGCGAAATAGGCGATTTAAAAACATAATTTTGGCCAAATTTAAAAATAATAATAAATTAAGTATCAGAAGAGCGGTCCAACAGCTGCGTGCGCAAGCTGTGCATGTTTCCAAAAACAAAGTTTTTCGGATTCTGAAAAAAGACCACAGAAAAGCTTTTCGAATGCAGCCAGTCCGAAGCCTTCAACCAGGTGATCTCGAAAGGCGTATCAATTTTTGTAATTGGTTTATAAATGCCATGGAACAAGATCCCGATTTCGGAAGTAAAATTATTTGGACTGATGAAGCTACCTTTAACCGTAATGGATCGGTTAATTTTAATAATTTAAGAATCTGGGCTCATCGAAATCCTCATAATTCGCCCTAGGGCATTTCAACAGGAGTTTAGCGCTAATGTATGGTGTGGTGTTATAAACGGCACTTTTTGTGGGCCCTACATCCTTCCTCCCCGTTTAAATGGACCATTATTTAATGATTTTTTAAATAACCATTTTTTTTCAATATCTCGAGGATATTCCTCTTAATTTAAGAAATGAATTCTGGTTTCAAATGGACGGAGCTCCTGCACATTTTGCTGTTGAGAACCGTTTGTGGGTAAACAATAATTATCCTGAACGGTGGATCGGTCGATTAGGTGCAAGAGCCTGGCCACCCCGTTCACCGGATTTAACCCCAGTTGATTTTTTTGTCTGGGGCTATTTAAAGGACAAAGTCTACGCAAACCCTGTAAACACAAGAGAAGAGTTAATAGAAAGAATTCTCGAAGAATGTGAAAATTTGCGGGCTTATCCTGATTTCATTCGTAAAGCTACACACTCTGTACGGCGCAGATGTCAGAAATGTGTTGATGCTGGTGGAATGCACTTTGAACAACTCTAGTAATTTGTAATTTACCTTACTTTAATCTAATTCATTGTTGTCTAATAAAAAATAATGTGATCGAATTTTGTTTTACTGTCATTCTTTTTTCTGTTCTGCTAAAATATTCATAAAAAACTATTCCCGAATACAGTTCAGATAAGATTTACTCAAAAACTGAGACTTTTTTTGTGTAGAAAGCTTCAAATTTTTTAAGTTCTGCTAAGTTGTCATTTTGTCTTAAGAAGCATAAAAAGTTAAATTCCTGTGTAAATTATCATTTGTCTTTAAACGTTTCGAAAATATTTATAAAAAAACATTTTCAGGAGAATTACTTGAACCTCTTGAATCTCGGAAACTAAGCACTTCCCTACCATTGCTTATAGGAACTTTTTTTCTTATTTTGAAAAGTTGTATTGCTTAGTGACGTTTGGCCTATGCAATTCGGGACACCCTGTATATGTATATGTATTTCAAGTATTTTTTTTATAATTTTTTTAGTTGTTTGCTTAACACTTCAAAATTTTCTAAAGTTTACAAGCGAACCACTAATGATTAATTTCGAGATTAATTCTCAGAATTATTATTTTTCACGACGATGGACACTTTTTAAAAACATTTCTCCGATAATAACTACCTTGCATTTTTCCATACAGTTATAATCACAACAGAATTTAAAGACCATATAATAACGTTGTGGGGTTGGTCGCTTAGCAAAGTTGTGTGCAAGTACCAGAAAATTAGGGGAATTATTCGATGACTAGAGCAACAGAAGTCAACCCTTCCTAATAATGTATTACTTATTATTTTCTAGTTTTTAACTGACTTAAAAGTTTTAAGTTTAAGTTTCACCTGTATGTAAATTGCATTCTTTGTTGCATTGGTATTCGAAAACTATTGTTTGATTCTTCAGTGTATCACGTACAGGGTGTGTCATGAGTAATGATACTTCAGCCATATATTCCAGAGATCAAAATAAGAAATATTGCTAATTTGTAAGAATTAAAGTTAACATTGTTTTTCTAATTTTTTTGCAATAATAGGAAAACCATTTTAGACATCATAAAAATTTGTTTTACTTGTTAGTTGTTTTGAAATTAGAGATAGAGGGCTCCACAGACGACCTAGCTCTAAGGAAATGGACGTTTTGATAAGAAATGATGGGCAGCCATTATTTCTAGACAAAAAGGTGTACTTGTTACAAGTTACCAAATGCCACTTTTTTGAAAAATGCATATGCTTAACAGAATTTATTTGGAAAATATATGTCGCTTTTGCAAAATACACACTATGAACCACATCACAATGTGTAAATAAAAATAGTCATACGGATTATTTTGCTTAAACTTGCAGAATTTATTTAGCCAGCCCAGGATAAGTTAGAATTCATGAGTACTCCAAGAAATTTAACCGTGATTTGTTGTTGCAAACTCCTGCCATACATTTTGTGAAGTTAACTTTAATCAACCTTTCTTATGCAAAACAACACTCGAATAGTTTTAGATGTATTTGATATGACTTCATTGTTTGCTTACCATTCAATAACATGACGAGACCATTGCAAAAAACCATCTGCAAATATAAACTATTTATTTCAACAGAAAGATTTAGTTAAACTTTTCATTAAACTTTTATTTATGACGAAGAAACAGTTAGTCTACGTTGACTACATGTTCCAGGCTATCATCAATCGGCTGGAACTAATTTCAACCAATTATATTCAGTGGGATTGGCCTAAATTCTTGTTAGGAAATATGTATGACCATTTTTTTGTGATTATAATAAAAGAGCCGAACACGTTTATGGCCTTTTTGTAAATAGACTGAAAGTGGTATGCGGTCGGTACTCTTTACGGTTTTTTGTGAGCTTTTTATATTGCTGAAACGGTTCAATTTAGATTGCATGCATAGTTGACTCAAGGTCCCTACTATTTTCATTTGTCAAGTTGTTTTCTATGCTACCAACATCATTTATAAAAATAATAAACAGTACTGGTCCAAGTCTACTACCCTGCGGAACACCAATGGTAGTATCTTTCAAATCCAATTTATATACCACTTTGTTACGTAATGAAACAAGCTGTTGCTTATTTGAAGAGTGTGATTTTATCTACTTCAACAGTAGACTCCGTATACCATAATGTTCGAGTTTCAACAAGTCATGGTTTATGGTGTCAAAGTACAACTGAACTCATAGAATATATTCTTCATGTAGGGATACTTAAATACCCACAGCAATAAATAGACATGATTTAAAGGTTTGATAGTTGGATCTCGTCATCCTAGGTAGTCACCATCGATTTCTGAATGGCCAACAATCTAGTATTGCTATATATCTATAAAATAAAATAAAAAATACCCTAAACTGGTCTCATCAAGTAGTACACGGAATGATACTGGCTAAACACTACAATGCTTTTTAAAATATTTTTGAAAAGACCAAGATCAAAGCTACTGGTACATAATTTGATATGTCGTGTCTATTCTCCATTTTTATAGGCAGAAATAATAATAGAACTTTTCAGCATTTCAACTCATTTGAGGATTTATCTTCTTGAAATGGTTTGTTTACTAAATATGTTATTGGTTCAACTATATAATCATATTATCTATAATAGCCTGTTCAAGCAGCGACAACGGAATTACATTGTAATCGGAAGAATTTTTATTTGTCTCTGAGAAAACTATATTTTCCATTTCATTTTATGAAAAATGTATTATGAATATTGATACAATATTTGCTTTCAAATTATTTACATTACTTTTTACAACGGAATATCCGATGAGCTTCTGCACAGATTCAGAAGATTCTATATTTGTTAAATTAAGAGAATGCGTGTTGCGTATCTTTAATAATTTTATTATTTTCATTTGAGTAAAATTGAGTGTCACCATTTTTCTCTTTTAGCTGAATTTCGCTATTGATAAAATAATCATCTAGAACCTACTGCCGTACAAAAATAATGAGACCGGAAGCCAGAAGAATTTTTGATTTTCCGAAATTTTTTCTAGGCATATAGGTAATTTAATACTGTACGGCGTTTGTACAATTAGATTTGTATGCGTTCTTAGATTCATTATTCAGCAATGCCGTACATATTTGGTGGTTACAGGGTGAGAAATCCTGGGCGCAACCCCTTCCCTAGACCCGTGGAGTGCGAGATTATTGCAAAATGTACGGCATCGATCCTGAAATATTATTCAATACCTACAATAATTTTTAACAATTGTGCCGTCTGAAAATTATGGTAACTATAAATATAAATAAACAATTACCTGCGTTTACGGTTGAATCTCATTTTTTGGCAATAAGATCATAAATTCCTGTACGGCAACCGATTTTTCAACGTAACTCAATATTATCGTTGTACATTATAGCCGGTTATAGTTAATGAAACCAAATGAAAATATGAATTAAAAAAATAAATAAAATTTTCAAAATTTAAAAGACTTTCAAAATGCGCTGTGTATTAATAAAAGGGGTAATATTTCTAAATTTATTGATATTTTGAATTATTTAAAGGTGGAAATATAAAGAAAAAATCGGCAGCTACTGGAAGCGGCTGGAACCTCCCCACCCGGTGAATCTTTGAAGCCGAAAAGAGCACTAAATAATATGAACGATCTCATTTAGTTATATTTATTAAGTTGAAATATTTTTTTCGTATTAAATCAGAAAAAAAGTCTTGCGTTCGGTGGGATTTGGACCTAAGAACTTGAGTGTTAAATTTATAGTCTGCACAACATTAATATTTTATTCAATGTTTTTAATACAAATATATGCTTCATCGGATCCTAGCCCGGGGCCAGCCAGACAACCACGGTGAACACCGCCGTGGCGAGTGTGAGGCTGGACGGGGTAAGTTCGGTTTGGCTTGGAGAAAAATAGAAAAATAGCTCCTGTCTTCTGTAGGCAAGCTTAAAGACTAGGTTAAAATTATAATGTGTCCATATGGACCTAAAATTAATATAAAAATAAACACAATTCTATAAAAACGTTCGTAGGCAAGAGCACTTAATAATTTTGATTATTGATACGGGAAACAACTAAACGAAAAACCTGTTCGTTGGTAATGGGATGGATGGCAGGGATGGTCATCTTTGGAAAAAACCATATAACTCTTGGGGGACAGCTTCCCTGCCAGATGTAGCCAGGGTAGTGTTCATGGTGGATCGTTTAAGTTTGAGTTGGATGCCGGAAGTAGCGGAAATAGTTTTTAAAATATAATGTCACTGTCACTTTTAAAGTTTTTTGGAAAAAACTCACCGAAAGCGTTCCGGTGGGGTTGCTTACACTTGTAGGGCTTGTAAGCGATTCATGGTGGCCTCTCACACCATCCGTGGTCTTTATAAACGTCGAAAAAACTTGTAATCTCTCGATGCACCTGACACGTCAAAAATACTCAGCATACAGTCTGCACGCTTTAACACACTACCAGAGAACTTATACCACAAATGGACCCGTAGTATTTTTTGGGAATTTTCCTTTGAGTCCATTTAACAAAATTTGACATTTTTCTGAAAATTTGACATTTTTCTAAAAAGTGATATTTTTGCGAAAATTTGACATTTTTTGAAATGACATTTCTCCGAAATTTTGACATTTTTTCGAAAATTTGACATTTTTCTGAAGTGACATTACATTTGACATTTTTCTGAAAGGTGACATTTCTTCGAAAATTTGACGTTTTTTCGAAAATTTGACATTTTCCTGAATTTTTAACATTTTTCTGAAAAGTGGCATTTCTCTGAAAATTTGACATTTTTCTGAAGTGATATTACTCCGAAAATTTGACAATTTTCAAACATTTGGCATTTTTCTGAAAGGTAACATTTCTTCGAAAATTTGACGTTTTTTCGAAAATTTGACATTTTTCTGAAAAGTGACATTTTTCTGAAAATTTGACATATTTCTGAAGTGACATTTCCCTGAAAATTTAACATTTTTTCGGAAATTTTACATTTTTCTGAAAAGTGACATTTCTCCGAAAATTTGACGTTTTCCTGAAATTTACTTACAGCCTGACAATTTTCAAACATCTGACATTTTTCTGAAAGGTGACATTTGTCTGAAAGGTGACATTTCTTCGAAAATTTGACGTTTTTTCGAAAATTTGACATTTTCCTGAATTTTTGATATTTTTCTGAAAAGTGACATTTCTCTGAAAATTTGACATTTTTTTGAAAATTTGACATTTTTCTGAAGTGACATTACTCCGAAAATTTGACAATTTTCAAACATTTGGCATTTTTCTGAAAGGTAACATTCTTCGAAAATTTGACGTTTTTTCGAAAATTTGACATTTTTCTGAAAAGTGATATTTTTCTGAAAATTTGACATATTTCTGAAGTGACATTTCCCTGAAAATTTAACATTTTTTCGGAAATTTGACATTTTTCTGAAAAGTGACATTTCTCCGAAAATTTGCCGTTTTCCTGAAATTTACTTACAGCCTGACAATTTTCAAACATGTGACATTTTTCTGAAAGTTGACATTTGTCTGAAAGGTGACATTTCTTCGAAAATTTGACGTTTTTTCGAAAATTTGACATTTTCCTGAATTTTTGACATTTTTCTGAAAAGTGACATTTATCTGAAAATTTGACATTTTTTTGAAAATTTGACATTTTTCTGAAGTGACATTACTCCGAAATTTTGACAATTTTCAAACATTTTGCATTTTTCTGAAATTTTCTTCGAAAATTTGACGTTTTTTCGAAAATTTGACATTTTTCTGACAATTTGACATATTTCTGAAAAGTGACATTTTCCTGAAAATTTAACATTTTTTCGAAAATTTGTAATTTTTCTGAAAAGTGACATTTCTCCGGAAATTTGACGTTTTCCTGAAAATTTGACGTTTTTCTGAAAATTTGACATTTTTTAAAAATCTGACATTTTTCTGAAAAGTGACATTTCTCCGAAAATTTGATATATCTTTGAAATTAAAAAAAAAAAAATTTCGTGACTCGTCTTGTAGAAATATTTTTTTGATATCATCATCAGTTCGCCTGTTATAAGAATTTTATGCTTTTACGACGTCATCAGAACGTAGGTGTATTTTTAATTCACTCGTATTCCATCCATCTACAAATATTTCCATCTACGTTTCAAACTTTAATTGGATGTTTCCAATAGTTAAGTCGATATCTGCACCAGTTTCTAAGAATTTTTCTTATGTGTGACGTCATGTGACGTAGGTGTATTATTAATTCACTCGTAATCCGTCCGTCTACAATATTTATACCTACGTTTCAAATTTCAGTTCGATATCTTCAACCGTTCCCGAGTTATCAGTCGAAATCACTTAACACCTCTGTCATTATTAGAATATCACCCTGTACATTGCACTGATTTGAGGACAAAACAAGTGAAATTTTTGTTTTTTAATTTTTTTCACGGAAACCAAATCGAAAAAGTGCAAGTGTGATATATCGTTGAAATCGGAATTTTTACTGCTTTTCAATGGTTCAATTACAAATTGTAAGTAGTCATAAAATAAACAACTTGTTGTGCCAAAACGGCACTAAACGTAATCCGATCTCAACCAAAACCTTTTCAGATCTTCTGGAGCACTAAAGAAACCCTCATGCAAAGTTTCATCCAAATCCGTTTAGTAGTTTCGCCGCTATCGTGCTAACATACACACACACACACACACACACACATACAGGTGCCGCAATGCTTATGTGGACGCCTGCAATAACTGGACTTGTGTGGACTTCATAGTTATTAATGGAACCCCATTCAGTTTATTTCAAGGTTTCAGCAGATATTCCCGCCGTATTTAAACACTCAAAAATACTATTGGTTTTTAACGAAACTCACTTGTGTGGCCTGGTCCACACAATCCAAGATGTGTGTATATTGTGTGGACTTACACATTACTATACGAGTGTCCACATAATAAATGGGGTGTATATGAATATGTGGACATACACACATTTTCAAGATTTGCTGTTCCAAATGAGTAGAAGAACGTTGTTTATGATGAAGTATTGCCCAAAAATCAGTTTTTTACAAAGAATTAGATTCATCTTCATCTAGGTGTACTGACCACCAATAAATGGACATTTTATTAAATTTAGGAGGTATAAAATTCCAAAACATTAATCTAAAAAAAATCTATATCCATTTATTAAAATTACTTGTTTTTTAACATTCGTTTATAGGTATTATTCGAAATTTCAACAATTCAGGAATTGTCATAAAGTTCAAAAAAAGGAAACGATTAATTATTATTGGACCCCAATAACTCTATCGTTTACATGGAGCTCTATTTGCTAACTACCCATTTTGTGGCTCTACTCGAAAGTATCAATTGAGTACTGGATACCCTGGTTTCCAACCGTTTATAGTTTTTTCCTGATATATCCCACCTAGATCACATTCCCTAAAGCTACATTACAACGTGGTGATAAGAGCAATAATTTCGAATCACGTTCCGTAGCTGTATTCGTGTTTCTATTTTTGGCCTTTTTGTTGTATATGACAACAGCAATTTCTCTTTCTATTATTAAGGTTTGGCTGATGTCATTAAGGAGCTGATGAAGAAACTTTATGATTCTATTATATGCAATAATCAATATACAGGGTTACTGTAATAGATTACAAAAAATTGAAATACCTATTCTCTATTGAAATTAAAATGTGTTCTTCATAAATATATTTTTTTAGAATCAACCTTTTCTGTTTCACTATACTCCCTAAAAGGGTTGTGCCCAAAAAACGGTTTTTAATTTTTATCTCAAGATCAATTTATTTTATCAATTGAAGAAAAAACAGATTTGAGACATCTGTTTTATTAATAGAAGGGCATCGTGTATTAATTTTCTCATTCATGTAGATTATTTAGAAATGGACGAAATTAACAACCACCTTTAAATTACTCAAAATACATTTTTGTCTGTTCATTTGCATTCAATAAAAAAAAATGCTCCAAGTCAATTTAGAACCATACGTTGAAAAATTTTTTGAAATTTTTGAGAAAATAAAATTTACGTGTAGATTGTAGATTGTTTAATGGGTCGCTTGGCCCTACAACTAATTATTGCCCAGGATTGTAAGATTTTTTGCAAAGCTTATTATTTTCCTAGGAACTAATTTACCTATGTCTTCAGGCGTTAATTCGGCCTGTCTTAGGTACTTTAGCCTAATGCTGAGTAGTATTTTTCATTCACAAAGTATATGTTCGCAGTCTCAGTTGCAGCTTCGCAGTATCTGCATTTGTCATCTTCTGCCATGCCTATGTTCTTGAGATAATATATATGACTGCTCGGTTGAGAGGCAAGCACACTTGACTCTCGTCCAGGTGTCCCGGGTTCGATTTCCGGCCGAGGCACTGGAATTTTTTCGGAAGAAGAAATTCATCCCAGTATACTCGGATATTGGGTGTATCCCTTGCCTCAAAAATGTATAGCCCCACCCACGCAAGGCTCTTGCAGAGCCTTCAGGGATAAAGAGGTCGTATTAAATGTGGTGTGTTATTATTATATATCAAGGGGTAATGGCCAGTTAGAAGGCCTATGATCAGCCTTAGGTCGGCTTTTTCGAGTTCGAGAAGCCTTGTGGCATTCTTTGTCGAATAGGTTACAAACCTTTTCGCTTGTCTTTGACCTGGAGTATTCCTCAAGTAGGATTTCTTTTGTTCCTTTTCCCATTTTTGGACCTCCTCCATTATGTGTCCCTTAGATAAGCCACAGAACGGTTCGGGTCCGAAAAATGGTGCTTCAGCCCCTTGCAATTTACGTGTATCTAGGTAATCAGTCCAAAGCAATGCACTCGATTATATTAGTTTAAATCATTTAGTAGGCTGTCATCAAATTTTAGTTTGCCACGATTACGTAGTTTCTTGTAATTAGATAATTCATTTTTAGTACTGAGAATTTTTTAACGAAAGATTAAAATGCCTACTTTTGGTAATGTACTTTTGGAGTAGTGTGCATAGATACATTTAATTGATGGTTAAAAAATGCTTTGGCATCAAGAAGCAGACATATTGCAATAGCGTTGTTTCAAATTTTCGTACTTTTCATAGTATTCACGCGAGGTTAAGAGGAAGCGGATGTTTTCAAAAAGAAGTTATAATTGTGGTCCTATAACAAATAGTAGATTATTTTGGTAAATATCCTGAATGTGGTATCAGACGGGCTGCTTTTCAATTCAACATAATAAGATAATCAGTTTGTGATATTCTGAACTGACAAGGAGTTTGAATCAGTGACACAAATGCTGTTCCCTTGTGAGTTTCCACTAAGACTGAACATTGACATCTTACGAAAACAATAATTTGCTTATGAGTCCTATTTTACTCAACACGGAGTAACCAACATTTATGGAGTGACGAAAATTCTCACGTTTTGGTAACTGGGAAATGTCAGCATAACTTCTATAAATATTTGACTCGAAATAATGGGTAATTATTTACTTGGGCCTTTTATTAAGATGAAATTGAATGGTTCACCTTTTTTGAACTTTCGCAAAATGACATATTTCTACTTATGGAAGAAATAGAATTACATTCGAAATAATTGAATGTTTTCAACATTCTAATGTAAAAAAATATTTATTTCGATGTATCATTTTTAATAATGGTATCTAACAACGTGAAGAAACTACTTATCTATCTACAATTCTTCTAATAAATTGTTTTGAAAAATAATGAACCTAAAGTCCACACGTTTAACACACTGTGCAACATAAAAATATAATTTAGAAACGATTGTTACATTATACATTTAAAACTGTCGATGTATCGTGGGGGCAGCACTGTCTGAAGCCGCACAATTATAGTTATTGTATACAAGTTTACACACCAAACTATTGCTACAATTGTGTGGACATTTTTAAAAGTAATTTTCTTGGAGTCACATGATTATATTCATGCGCATAGATAACCGAAAAGCTAGGTTGAGGTCAACGTATTTACAAAATTGAATTTTTGGGGTCGGGAGTCCGCTCTAATACGAGTATATAGCAAAAAAAGTTCTGTGGACGTGTGTATGTCCACTCAAACCGTGTAGTCCACACAATTAGGGTTATAGCTTGGCTAATGTCCACTTAAGCATAGCGGCACCGGAGCACACACACACACACACACACACACACACACACACACACACACACACACACACACACACACACACACACACACACACATACACACACACAGACATTTTTCAAAAACAACTTTTTTGGGTTCCTGGGACCTCAAAACGTAAAGATTTGATGTTATCTCAATTTCCGATTTTGGACTAATTGTAGTAACCTCCCACAATTTTATTGTGGGGAGGTTAAAATAGATGCCGTACATTTTTACTTTTAGGATTTTCCACAGCTGATGAGATTTTCCATAACGTTTTCACCGCCGATCAATTACTGTACGGCATTTACAAAATGTTAGTGACTATATCAAATAGTAATCGTGATGCCGTTCATATTAGCCCATTCAATGTGGCAGCCATATTGATTTATTGTTAGGTTGAACGGGGCGATTATATATTAATCATTGAATGTGACGGAGAGTTTATTTTTCATAAACAGAGTTCGGGAATTTTATCTCGGTGACGTGAATATCAGGGTTGGCTTTGCAAGCGCGGAAAGATTTTTATGCAAGTATGTCACTACTGAGTCCTATTTTGACGGTAAAGATTGTAACGGTTTCTTGTCGGGTAGCTGGTTCGGAGATTAATCAGGGTCCAGATTAGTTAATAAGATAGCCCAATAAAGATATAAACAATTTATTTACTTCTTCAAACAGGCAGTGTTACATAACATATAGGTACAGGTTATATGTCCGTATCGTTTACGGTTCTTAGGACAACAATTTCTATTATCTGAGAGAGAGAGAGAGAGAGAGTGTAACGGTTGCGATGCGACGTCTCTGGCTTTGGCGGCGAAACGGCGCCGGGGAATGACTAACGACTCGAGGGGTCCCAGTTCAACACGCTGTAGGATTCCCAGGGTCAGATTGCATTCGTTCCGTCGTGTTTGCGTCGGGAGATGCACAAAACTGCAATATGTCCAGCTCAGCACGCTGTAGACAGATTGGCAGAATTATCCACTCTGCCTTATGTTGATTTGCGGCCTGGCTTTTATATCCGAGAATCCTCGCTTACTGGTGACGTAGAACTGCGTATAGTTTAGTGTCGTGTGCAAATCCATGCCTCTAGACGGGAGATGGGTAGGTTTGCGTGCCGTGTGCACATTGGTGTCGTGTGTAAATCCGGAATCTTAGTAATGGAGCAGGAATTTAAAGAATGCTTCATTACACTCCCCTCTTTCTTTACAAAAAAAATTTTCAAAATTCTATCAAAGAGAAAATTTTTACTAACTTAACATAAAAATAAAGCAATGAGAAAACAAGTTACTGAACATCTTCAAACATAATAAAGAAAGAATGGTCAATTCTTTCGTATACACCTGGTATATATACGTATACATGTATGTGCATATGTAGAGAAAAACAAATTTTTAAATAACAAACAGTATGTAAAATATCTTGGAACTATGGTACAAGTAAAATAGTTAAAATAATTGAGCACAAAAAAAATTGCAAGAAACAGGTATACAAATACAAATATGGTCCTTCCGGACGTCTACTGCAGGGGGCGATGGCGGACAGGGGGGACGGTGCCAGGGATCCTGGAAGCGGGGCCATCTTGGTTGTGGCGCCTGAACTGTCGCTTCCGTTGCGGAGCTGGGACCGGGGGGGCTGCGTCGTTGTCCTGGAAAAACACCTGGAGGCAGGCAATTGGCCTACCTGGGGTCGGTGGCTTCGGGGGGCTGGAGCTGTCTCCGAACTGGGGACGGCATCGGGGACGATACGCCTCGGACTGGGGACGGCATCGGGGATGGTGCGTCTCGGACTGGGGGCGGCATCTGGGACGGTACGTCTCGGACTGGGGACGGCATCGGGGTTGGCATCAGGGACGGCATCTGGGATGATACTTCTCGAACTGGGGACGGCATCGGGGACGGTACTTCTCGGACTGGGGACGGCATCGGGGGCGGTACATCTCGGACTTCGGATGGCATCGGGGACGGTACGTCTCGGACTGGGGACGGCATCAGGGTTGGCTGTTGCGTCTCGGACTGGGGGCGGCCTTTTGGCTTCGGGTGTCGGAGGCAGAGGTGACAGCAGGTCTGGCACTTGGACTTCCGACTTACTTCATCACTTATTTTGGATGACTCTGGTTTTACTGGACTTGTTTTCGTTACGGTTGCGGGATACAGGGTTTCCATGGGTTGGAAAATTCGGGATCTATAAAATTATTACTGCTCCATATATGGCGGTACAGGATTCCGTCTATAATGCAGTAATCTGGAGTTTTTTCTGGACATCGGTTCGATTAACGTATTTTCGGGACTCTGGACATAAATTTAAATTATTTTACTGCTCCATATATGACAGTACAGCTATCGTCTATAATGCAGTAATCTGGATTTGTTTCTGGACATCGGTTCGTTTAACGTATTTTCGGGACTCTGGACATAAGTTTAAATATATTACTGCTCCATATGTGACGGTACATCTATCATCTCTAATGCAGTAATCTGGATTTGTGTCTGGAATTTCGTTCGTTTAACGTACTTTCGGTACTATTCGGAATCGTGTCTCTTCTGGGGTTAAAATTGTAGTAGTCTGGATTGCCACCACAAAATCATTTTCATTTTCGTTTTCTCTCTTGACTTGAAATATCTTTATATCTCTTTCTCATTCGTGAACGTCTCTTTTGGGCTATCTGGAATAAACTAAAATCTCAAAATCTGCTCGGGCGCCAAATTATGTAACGGTTTCTTGTCGGGTAGCTGGTTCGGAGATTAATCAGGGTCCAGATTAGTTAATGAGACAGCCCAATAAAAATATAAACAATTTATTTACTTTTCCAAACAGGTAATGTGTGGCAGTGTTACATAACATACAGGTACAGGTTATATGTCCGTATCTTTTACGGTTCTTAGGACAACATTTTCTATTATCTGAGAGAGAGAGAGAGAGAGAGAGAGAGAGAGAGAGAGAGTGTAACGGTTGCGATGCGACGTCTCTGGCTTTGGCGGCGAAACGGCGCCGGGGAATGACTAACGACTCGAGGGGTCCCAGTTCAACACGCTGTAGGATTCCCAGGGTCAGATTGCATTCGTTCCGTCGTGTTTGCGTCGGGAGATGCACAAAACTGCAATATGTCCAGCTCAGCACGCTGTAGACAGATTGGCAGAATTATCCACTCTGAATTATGTTGATTTGCGGCCTGGCTTTTATATCCGAGAATCCTCGCTTACTGGTGACGTAGAACTGCGTATAGTTTAGTGTCGTGTGCAAATCCATGCCTCTAGACGGGAGATGGGTAGGTTTGCGTGCCGTGTGCACATTGGTGTCGTGTGTAAATCCGGAATCTTAGTAATGGAGCAGGAATTTAAAGAATGCTTCATTACAAGATAATAATAAATGGCATACTTTGTCATCTTCATCAAGGTTCGATCCAAGATCTTTTAGCTCTCTTATTATTGTATCGAATTTCATAAAGTGGTCCTCCAGCTTTTCATTTGTCCCAGGTCTTAAACTAAGTTTTGTAAAGGAACTTGATCTGACGAATACGCCTTTTAAAGCTACTATTTGTTCTTTTGCAGTTTTGCAATCTTTTATTATGTCCAGATGTTTGTCTGATACACCCTCTACTACTATTGACTGCGCCTTTGCATTAGCCTCTATTCATCAGTTGTTGCATTTTCACTTGGTGGTGTTTCTAGAGCTTCACTGCACAGTTCTCGTTTTAATATAGTTACTATTCTGAAATGCCCGTTATTCAAATTATTACCCTCCAAGATCGGTACTAAAACACTATTGAGTCCTGATATTTTACTGCACTTATAACTGTTTACAGTTTATTGTTTTACGAGATTTCTCCTAGAAAATACCTGGGCCCATAACCTCTTAAAGATTACTTTTGAAGATTGATCCAATTGAATAATAACCAGAATAACCTTTTTAAAGATGAGTGTATTTATTTTTAATTATTTTGACACTACAAAATTCCATCTATATATTTATACATAACAACAAAAATAACAAAAAGCTCATAGAGTTCCTTTTTCTTTACATTGTTCCTAAAATATTATTCAACTATAATAATAGAGGCTACCACTGATACAACAAGAAGAACGCCTCAGTAGACAAGTTTCATGCGACTGAACAAAGCATCAAAAAATTTAACGTTTGGCGCGGTGTTGCCAGATGCGGGCGGGCGGGGGACTGTCAACCGACCATCCTCTAGAGAAAACTGGCAACTGCTCATCTCCACCGTTGGCAATGGTCCCCCAACTCTTATATGTTATCGCCTTCGGCCTTTGGGGATAGAAGAGAAGTAGTGCAACTATATGGCAGGGGGTTGTGCTGGGGGTTTCTCACCTCTGTAATCAGCAAATATGTACGGCACTGCTACATAAAAGATCCATTAAAACATAAAAATTGAATTGTACGAACGCCGTACAGTATTAAATCACATTTATGAAGTAGAAAATAGTTGCAAAAATCTTGGGGTGACAAAATACTTTTTCAGCCATCTGGAACCATTCTTTTTGTACTCCATTTAGTTTTTATTGATTATTGTTTTAAGTATTAACAAAGTATGCTAATGCGGTAAACAAATTTTTCACCCTAAAATTGCTCTTTTCAGAGGGAAATAAATTTTCCTGGCGCAGCCATATGTTCCATGAAAAATGTACGGCATGGCAAAAAATGCGTTTGTTTCATAAAAAAGCATTATCATTGAATTTGATGTTGGTTCAAATCACCACCACTATACTAGTAAGGGTAGTAAGGGTATGGGGTTGCGCCCAAGATTTCTCACTCTGTAACCACCAAATATGTACGGCATTGCCGAATAATGAATCTACGAAAGCACACAAATCTAATTGTACAAACGCCGTACAGTGTGGCAGGAAAAATGTTCGGAAAATCAAAAATTCTTCTGGCTTTCGGTCCCACTATTTTTGTACGGCAGGTGATTATTTTTTTATGAACTATCAACACGAGGAATGCCGTACAAGAATATTTTGTCTGAAGAGCACATTTTCGGATAGAAAATTCAATTTACCTGTGTACTCACCTGTACCGCCCAAAAGTGACGGCATAGTGCCTAAAGTTCTGGTTTCATATACCAGCATCGTACTGGATATAATTCATGCTGGGTCACTTAAAAATTACGATGGGCTTGTATTCTAGAATCATAATAACTTTTTTTTAGTAACACTCGCAAGATTACTCGACTTAGTGGTCTTCTTTTAATTATTTGAAATTTGTTAGCAAACATTCATAGTTATTCAACTTAGCCTCCTTATGTAACTCTCGAAAAAAGTGACCCAGGTTTATATTTTCAGTAGTTACTCACTTATTTGGAGTTTTAGTACTTCATTTTTTGTTGTGAAACTACCATAGGGAATGATAATTTAACTATTTGCTCAAATTATCCTTCTACTATGACGTTATTTAACAGAATAATTAGTTTAAGACTTTTCCGACTTATTTTGAAACTGAAAAAAAATAAACTAAAACTTTAACACCATGCATATCAGCAACGAGAAACACCAAACCCATGTTAATAAATACTTCTTCTAGCATTGTTGGTGAATCTCTAGTAGTTTGGCGGATGTTCTTGAAAGACCCGCTATAACAAGTTTATTAAAAAACTAAAGGAAACATGTTCGTATATTATATTTTATCGTGCTTGGGATATGCATATTTTAATTTTTGTGTATATTCCCTGATGATTCTCCTGCGTGATCTGCTTGGTTCCCCAGGCTTTTGTATGGTTACATTCCGACACCACTAGTAAGAAGAGGTTATATGTATTTGTAAAACTGAGTGAAATTTTATTTTATACTGTTATAGAATATCTTTTTTATTTTTTGAAAGCCGTTCAGATTTTAATCAAAAACTGTATTGAAATCAATTTTCATCAAAACTAATTCTAGATATCCACGAGAGCCATCACTGTCGGCTTTTGCAAATAAGAGAATTTCCTAGAAACCGTTGGCGTTCTTAAAATTACCAGACTTACTTGAACTCTCTCGGTGGACCGGATTACATTCTACACTCTGTCCCTTTTTACGGCAATACTGGATGCCGTGGTAAAAGGAATAAGGAGATTCAGGTAGCTTTTTCTTAGATCCATATAAAGAAATATTTCAAAACTCTTATACCTACCCAAGACCAAAAATGCAATAATTGCCGATACACTACTACCCTACTAAAAAAGTTTTAAGTTCTGTTTATGCACTGGAAATTTTTTAAAATGGGTGCATGCATTTGGGTGGCCTATTAATGTGGGTGGTTTACCGTGGTTGAAAACGTGCAACTCATTATACTTCTAATCATTTGTGGGTTAAATCTTTCTAACTGGAATATAATATCTTTCTCTTCGCGTACACTAGTACATACGTCATGTTGTAGGGAATTAAATGAGATAATCATTAATTAATCACTGTACGTGGTTTATATTATAAAGTAAATAATTTATGGTTAATTTTTGAGAATGACTTAAGTACTAGGGCTCTAATTAGAGATTTTTATTTAGAAATATTGTCATATAGATGTTTCTCGATAGCTTAATACCTAGTAAATGCCTTAAGGAAACGTTTCTATATTATATGGGAGCTTGTCATTTTATAGGGAGTGAATGCCGCCACATTTCAGGTGGTAATACAAAAAAACAGCTTTTAGCTTAAAAAAAAAACAGGGATCTCGCCGGATTTTTTTAGTTCTGGGTCAAAACGAAAGGTTATTAATTAGGCTTTCAAATTTTTTGTTTCTTTCGGTATCGTCAAAAACAAAGAGATGGTGACCAAAACAACGTGCATCCTCGCATTTTTCAAATGTCGTCATTTCGTTTCTGGCATTGGCCAGTAATTATAAACCAGGATGGAGCTTATTTAAATCGTTTGATTAAAATCATGATTTTAATTAAGCGATTTTTATTTTAAAAAATTATGTTTTTTTTTCTTTTCAAGTTTAAATGTTATAAAAAAAATATAAATTTTAATAGTAAAATTTTTATTGGAGAAAATAAAACTTTGAAAGCATTTAAAGTCTTAAAACATCAACTTAACAAATATATTATTATGAAAGTATCAAAATTTTTCAAAAGAGTACAAAAGAAGGCATATTATGTATTACAAGGTTTAAAGAGAAACCTTAATTTGGATGCCCTTCCATTGCCCAATCTATTCCTAATAACTAAATAAATAAGTCCATATGAAGAAAACATTGTTTTTACGTCTGCAGAAAAAGCAACGGCACACAGAAAGGGAATCATCAGATCCAGTACTTTGTTAATTTGCGGAATATATTTTTGAGATTTGTCCCACTGCACCAAGCGTGATCTGGAAATTTCAATAATTTTTTTCTCGTCTGTGGCGCATGGGACCCATACGAAATATGGGAAATAACATCTCGAGAAGCACTTCTCTAACGACCCCTAAAAAATTTTGAAAAAGCAGTTTGCGAAAATTTTTTTCAAAATTCGATTACCCCCCCCCCCCCCCCCCAGGTCATTATTTTTTTTTTGTCAAATGCATTTTACTTTTCATAAAAATACAGCAACACGTTTTGAAGTTTATGAAAATATTTTCATTACTAACTGAGATACAACGAATTGAAATTTTGTGATTTGTTAAATGGACCACAATAGTCGTGACGTCATGCATGAGGCGGTTAATTTGAATTGCATTCCATGCAGTCTTTGAAGCATGCCTTCTGTACATGTGTTTTAAGGGTCAAAATAAATTACTTAAAAATGTATATAAGGATTGGTACGTTATTTTTTATATTTAGCTATTGAAACCTAACTACTGATATAAAAATAGAACTGGATTATAGGTTTTTTACATGTGGTAATCAATTTTCTCTACCGAAAATTAAAAAAAATATATTTTCTGGATGGCTATTTCTGCGCATGCGTTCTACAAGTGTCTGGAAAATTATTCGGAACGTAGTTCCTTGATTATTTCTTTGTATTCTAACCTCAAAGCCTGTTTTATTTATTTTCATTTGAAATTGAATTGCTTTCCATTATTTTATACTATTATCATAGATTTTCAACCTATAACTTCGTGTTTAAATATTTGTAAATAAGTATTTTCACTTAGAAAGGTAAATAAATAAAGAAATTACATATTGTATCATTTATTCACAACTTATTTCTATTAAATCTATAAATGATTAAAATAGTTTAAAATTGAACTGTCTAGTAAATACGACATATTCCATGAACATGCTTCATCTGTTAGGGTACGAACATGCCAAAGATGCTACCCAGCTAGAAGTTCATGCCGCAGTTTCAGATGTATCGAAGCCATCAACGTGTAAAACAAACCTATACATTTAAATGTGACCGCACATACCGTGGATGCTAGCAGAGTGAACTGCTCTTAGCACAAATTGATAGCTACGATGCATCGACTGAAACTGCGGCCTGAACTTCTATATCTGAGTAGCATCTTCGGCATGTCTGTACCCTTACAGAAATATTATAGTGTGCAAAGAGAGCCAGAGCAGCTATATATGATGTCATAACCATAATCCCCTTGGACAAGTACATTCTGCATCGGTTATATTTTTATCGTTATTCAAAAATATCTGAAAACAATTACGTTAAAAGTCAAATGTTTAAAAAAAAAAATGCACACACCTCTACTTTACAGATTCTATCTCTCATGCTAGCATGAACTTGTCCCTTAACAATCGGTACTTCGGGATCATAAATCATTCCTTTCACGTGGCTCGCTTCAACAGAACTTTCTGCCTTGACCATGAGTTTTCCTTTATCTTTAAAAAATTGAGCAACCGCAGAAAAATGCAATACGTGTTTTTGAAGCATTTTTCAATGCTAAAAATAGGTAAGTATATTGATACATACATATTTAAAAATTACTTTGTTATAATTTCAAACACAAACGTAGGTACTTACGATGCCGTTGAAATATATTATTATTGACTCCAGTACAAATTTGGAATGCAAACGCTTTAAATACTGTAAAATCCTTGAAAATTATAAAAGAAATAATCCACTATACATAACCTTAAATTTCATCTAGCTTAATCTGTGCATCTAGCCCAGGTAAACAAATAAAAAGATGCAGATATGTTCGACATACGTACACACGCGTGCGCAATAAAAAATTAATTTCTGAAAAAATTTCAAGAGGACTTTAAAAATTACAGTTTTATTACAAGTAGGCGCAGCTTTTAAAGTTAAAACATTTGTATGATAATTCAATAGTTAAATATCCACAGATTTTCTGAAATTTCAAATTCAATTTTGACCAGTGTCTTATGTACAGTGGTAATAAGGTCGAGGTTAGAAATAGGATGGAATAGTTAGAGTGGGAGTGAAACGTCACACTATTTCGGTCCATTGTAAATCACAAAATTTCAATTCGTTGTATCTCAGTTCGTAATGAAAATATTTTCATAAACTTCAAAATATATTGTTGTACTTTTATGAAAAGTAAAATACATATGACAAAAAAAAATAATTTTAAACAGGAGTCCCTAGACCTTGTAATCGAATTTTGAAAAAAATTTTCGCAAACTGCTTTTTCGAAATTTTTTAGGGTTCGTTAGAGAAGTGCTTCTCGAGATGTTATTTCCCATATTTCGCATGGGTCCCATGCGCCACAGACGAGAAAAAAATTATTGAAATTTCTAAATCCGCGCTTGCACTGCACTACGTCAACGTTTTGTAATATATCTTCTGAAAACATTGATTCTTGGAAGGGATCGGATTTTGCTTCCAACTTAATTATTATTATCGGTAAAAAGCTGTGTCAAAAAATGTTGGGAAACTATATTTAAAGCAGCCTTTTTTTCTTTTTTCAACATACAGAATCCAGCAAATATGCCAAACAATTAAATGGCGTTAAAGCTTGATCATATCTCCTTTCAAATATCTGACATTGCTTTAAATGTCTGCTTCATCTTCAAAACTGAAAAACGGCAATTTATTTACAAACATTTTGATTTTTAGGTTTGGCCTGACCCGATGGAAATAACCAGAGATATTAAAAAAACAAACGAGACCAAAACAGGTTTTTCAAAATTAAAACGAGATTAACAAATAACGCTCACCTCCTCACCTCCAAAATTAGACAAAACTTCACTGCACCGTCCTTATAGCATGCAGTTTGCATTTAAAAAAAAAATTGCCCCCCAAACAATCTTTGAAAAATACTTAGTTTTATTCGACTAAAATTCAATCAAAATTTTATTTTTTTCATCCCCTTTAATAATGGGGTGGTGGTGGCTGACGCCAAAAAATTTTTTGAGCTTCTTTTATACTAAACACCTATTTTATGGACTCTTAATTGCTTGATTTACCGATTTTTACTCCCTAACCCTTCAACGGAATAAGATCAAAATATAATCTAGTTCCAGATCTCCTTAAAATACATACGTGTACCAAATTTCAAGTCAATATCTTAAGCGGTTCCAAAGTAATCGTGCGCACAAAAAAGTTACAGACATAATCTATTTTTTGCTCAAACTTAAAATCTGAACGTTTCATGACATTCTAAGCCTATTTAAGGCTAGGATTTTGCAGAGTGAGATGGAAGTATGCGTTTATTTTCGGTTTATTATAAATATGTAAAAAATCATAAATGGTATAATCTTTAAAATAATTTCAGATACTTCCCATTGCTCTAAGGAATACAACCATATATAGTTTTTATCATTAATTTTGTATATAGTCAAATGCCATGCTTTAATAACGAAATTAGGGACTATTTTCATTGACAAACTACGATATTTAAATATAACAGAAATTTATAATAAAAAATGTATATAGTTGTATTCGTTAGAACAATAGCAAGTATCTAAAGCAGTTTTAAGATTATACTATGTGTAGTTTTTTAAATATTTACAATAAATCGAAAATAAACGCATATTTCCCTCTCACTCCGCAAAATCCTAGCCTTAACAATAAAAATTTTCAATTTTTCTTTTTCTTTACTGGAAATAACTGGATGTGGAAGTAAACAAAAGGAGAAATCCATAGGACAATTTTTCTAAATTAATATTAAATAAATAAATTAAAAAAATGTAGATGAACATACAGAACAGCATATTGTATAGTTGTAGAGGCAACATCTCAGATTAAATGAGATAACGATCTCTAAAGTTAGGACTCATTTTTGAGAGCGACACATTTTAAAGACGTAAATTCCTCATAAAAAAAGTAGTACGTCACTAAAATTCCCCTATACTAATATTGGTATAATTAAATTGAAATTAAGAAAGAAATTAGCGGAAACCTTAGTTCCTTCCATTTTAAATAATTGCAACCTAGTTTACTACTCATGCTTAGACGAAATAACAAAACAGTCGTCTACAAGTTATATTGATGATTTATGCTTATACAGATTCTAAAAATTAAAACTAATGACACAAACGATATTTTCTTTTGTTTTTAAATATTTCTTAATAGTGGGTGCGGTACGCCACACAAATAGGGCGAATACTGCACTTCAACTCTAGGGGATGCTAGTTGGCATAGTTGGTTTCTATACCAAGGAGATCCATTTTCGATTAGGACGTTGATGTAACGAAAAATAAAAGCGCCAAATTAGTGATTAGTAAACAACAAACTCTCGGAACATCATTTTCGTGTTTAGGAGGTCAAAGTTAACGAAGAATTATACCCGAAATGAGAGATTTATAGACAAGATAAATTTTCTCAAAAAATCTCCGCCATCTTGGTTCCAAAAGACAAATGTTGACGCATCCTAATCGAAAATAAATCTGCTTGGAGTAAGAGACAACCGTGCCAGATGGCATCCCGTGAAGTTGAGATGCCGCACAAAAACTCGTACCACAACCACAAATTTCATGTAAATATGCAAATATTGCAATTATTATTGACATCGAATTCGGTATCAGCTACTCCTAAAATACCAATCTAGCAATTTTAATTCAATTACGACGAAATTTGAATTTTTTATCGCAATATTACATTTTTCTTTTTGCGGGCGCATCCGGCATATTCTCGAAATTTCGACTAAAAATAGTTGTTTACATTACTAGATGCGAAAGTTTACTTTTAGGTGTGAGGTGATTTTGGAATAGTCGATGATAAGCTGAGACCTTTAAAAAAACACCAAACATCTAAAAAGGCTTTCGCACGGTGTAATGTGTTATATTTTTTCTACTACCGAAAGATATTATGGGATTTAATAATTTAAAGCTAATTTTTTCATCAAATTAATTTGAGGTTTTTAATAAATTTTATAGTTTAGGAGGCTGTCTGTGAAAATTGTTTCCATACCAACGAAACATTTACTATATAGCCAATAACTGAGTATGCTAAAGAATAATAGCATGTTATTAATCCACTAACATCTCGTTCTTTTTTTAAATTTAAAATGGCGAAAGTTGATTTTGCCAACTTTTATCGGAGGGTTTCTACTTGAACAGTAAAATTCAAAGTTGAACCTATAACAGAGCCTAAAAATGTCGTTTTCCTATTTGTGTCACCATAATTTATTTGGCGAATATCGTTAAAAGTTGTGATGTTTGTGAAAAACAAAAATACGTTTTTTTTTCATATTAATAATTAGGCAGTTTTTATAACACCATTCTTCAAATTGAGTGATTGATTTTTACAGTTATAGTTCCTAGCAAAGTTATAATATCGCTGCGAATTATGACAGATGTGTCGTCTGCATATACAGGGTGAGTCATGAGGAACTGTACATACTTCTACCCTAAGTAGAAGCACCTAAGACGAATACCAAGTGACCATTAAAAAGTGTTTGTTCCCTTTCTTTACTATCATACAGAGTGATTTATGAATTTTGTCCAAAAATTGTTTTGGTCACAACATTTTAACGGTTACTCCGATTTTTTACAACAATGTACACTATTGCCTAACAACCATCATACATATCCAAAATTTAAGAAATCCAGGGACCGTTTCAAAAAAATTTGTTGGATTGCTTCGTATACGGTAGTTCACCCTGTATATGATTTATCTAAAACTTGATATGAAATTTGTATAGGACACAAATAGGTGGTAAAACCTGAATATTTGAAATTTTTGTCACACTCTCAACAATTTTTTTTATTAACGATCAATTTTCAAGTCAAATGAAAAGTTTGGCAAAATGGAATATTTTAATGTATACTAATATTTATTAATACAAAAATTTAGCTAAAAAAAAATATATCTACATAACTTGTGCCTAGGTTTAATAAGTACTATCATTTTAATCAATTTCCAGGCCAGGTCTTAAAAATGTGGCTGATGTGGTTCATCTAAAAAGTTGCCTCTGTATGTAATTTCTCCAATTAGTCAAATTGCTTCCAAAAAGGACAGAAATAAGTAGCCAAATTTGTGTTACCTAACTTTCCCCCATTCAAAGTGTCCAACCTAAATGTTCAGTTTAAGATCAATTTTAACAAAAATTGTAAATTTTTCGAAATATTTTTAAAAACCATCCTGTTCAATGCAAGCATTGAATTTAAAATAAATACAACATACGGATCTACGTCCTTTAGTGCTTGTTATTATGCAGGTACCTCCATTTTATTTAATTTTCAGACATTATGCATCCATTTTTGTTAAATTTATGGAGATCATAGACGTCTGTGACAATTTGATATTTTCATTGCTTGAAAATTAAATAAAATGGAAGTATCTACGTAATAACAAGCACTAAAGGACGTAGATCCGTATGTTGTATTTATTTTAAATTCAATGCTTGCATTTGAATATGATGGCTTTTAAAAATATTTCGAAAAATTTACAGTTATCGTTAAAATTGATCTTAACCTGAATATTTAGGTTGGACACTTTAAATGGGGGAAAGTTAGATAACACAAATTAGACTATTTATTTCTGTCCTTTTTGGAAGCAATTTGACTAATTGGGGAAATCACATACAGAGGCAACTTTTTAGATGAACCACATCAGCCACATTTTTAAGACCTGACCTGGAAATTTAATAAAATGATTTTACTTATTAAACCTAGGCACGAGTTTGTAGATATTATTTTTTTTTAGCTAAATCTTTGTATTAATAAATATTAGTATACATTAAAATATTCCATTTTGCCAAACTTTTCATTTGACTTGAAAATTCATCGTTAATAAAAAAGTTATTGAGTGTGACAAAAATTTCAAATGCTCAGGTTTTACTACCTATTTGTGTCCCATACAAATTTCATATCAATTTTAGATAAATCATATACAGGGTGAACTATCGTATACGAAGCAATCCAACAAATTTTTTTGAAACCGTCCCTGGATTTTTTTAATTTAGAAGTATGTACAGTTCCTCATGACTCACCCTGTATAAAAATATCTCCATCTGTTATGTAATTTGGCAAGTCATTCATGAAAATAAGAAACAACAGTGGACCTATAATAGAACCTTGAGCGACACCAATTTTCATATGAACAATATTAGTTGTTTCCGAGTTCATTGAAACTAAAATTTTTGTATTTTCTAGATAGGATATTACCCATTTTAGAATCTTGCCACATATTCCAATTGCTTGTAACTTAGTTTCTAGAAATTTCAGATTAACAGAATCGAAGGCCACAGTTACATCAAAAAAGAGACTAGTTACTTTTTTACCTTTGTCCTTTGTCGAGGTAACCGTAGATTTTTTGAACAAACTCAAGGATTGCTGTTTCTGTGGATTGATTAGCTCTATAATAAAATTGAGTGATAATAAATATATTATTAGATTCCAAGTAAGAGTGTAATCTATTAGCAACTGCCTTCTCGAGAATTTTAGATAACAGGAAAACATCAGGGTTACAGGTCTTTTTGTACAAGGGAATTCATCTTACCTAACCTCAGCATGTCCGGGATCCAAGGTTTATTGATAAAGATACGTAAGAGAATCAGGTAGAACATGCTTACAAAACTTTAGAAGTCTTACAGGTATCTCGTATCTCTATAATTCATGGAAGGTGTTTTCCATAAAATCACAGTACAAATTCAATAAACTTATGCCATAGAGTTGTTGCCCGTATATTTATTTTGAAATTATGTTGAAAATGTCTTGATATTTTAGAATTTTTCTCAGCTTAGAAATGTATATTTCGGGAATTATACAGAATTTTAAAATTTTAAAGTATTTTGCGTTCGTTCGAAAAAATCAGCTCTTATCAGCATATCTTCAGGTAACAATAATCCCTGAGTTTTTTGATAATGAAACGGATGCAATGGTGGTTTATGTAGTACTCTTAAAGTGCTTTGATAAGGTACATTCAATCTTAGACTTAATCTTCTAGCACCTATCGCAGAACCTTCATTATACAGTATCTTCTTTAACATCAACATTTCTTGTGGTACTTAGACGGCAAACATCTGTTTTTTACTTGAAAACTTCCCTTAGTCGCCTATATGTACTAAGAACAGTAGTCGCATCAGGAATATTTCCATTCTGGAATTGTTCCTTATAAGGTGTCACAACTACAGCAGCATTACTGAAACATTCTCCCAAACCCAAATAACGTCTGTTAATTCAGAGACCGTGTAAATCAATCATGTTTCTCGGTTTAAATATTAACAATTAAAAAGAAATATTGCAAAAAACAGTAACAAATAGTATGGGAGGTAGGTCAAATCTAATTACCAGGTTGTTTTTTCATTGCTTATCGAAAAATCAGCTGACCCGACCGTGGAGATTAAGAGCGTGGGAGGCTGCGCATTTGGTAAATTTTTTTTGTGTCAATCCAACAAAGCTACAAAACTATAAGTGGTTTATTTATGTTATATAAATGAAAAGAAAATGTGTCAGCTGCATAGGGTAAGGAGCGAAGGTTGTCAATATGTATGAAAAACACGTGAAAATTCGTTATTTCAACAAAGCTGAAATTTATTTATATGATAGTATGCGATATAAAAAAAACAATTAAAAAGTGTCAGCTGACAATATGATGGGACAAAAGCTGTCAGCTAGGCCTTTTAAGTGTACCGCAGCGTGCAGGCGCTCACCGCGCGCGGTATCTTTAATGCCCCAGCTAACGTATTATTTCATTTTTCATCATAGGAGAAGCATATCCGTTCGTATTTCAGATGTGCCATGCATATTTTGTTCATATATTTGTTCATAATTTTCCGTTCTAGTTCTGTCAAGATTTCAAAATGTTTTAAAAATTCAGAAATGGCGCCATTGCGGATAAAGGGAAAAACGTACCCGAATAAACATTTTTCTTCATACTTTGTAGTGGAGCGAAATAGACCATAAAAGTTTTATAAAGTGAACAATTCTACATGAGAAATGGCTATTTACGACCTTTTATTATGGTATAGATATTTTTTATTTCGAAAAAACTTCAGAAATTTATTGTTTAGAAGATTCGTATTTTTTAACATTTACACCGCCAGATCTTCAAATCTAATTGACCTATCGATCTGATTTTTTTTTTAAATTAATGTACACACCGAAGCGCTTCCAATGGTGTGTTTATTTCTATAGCTTATTGTTTATTATTTTCCTTAAATAACAATGAACTTATTACTTCGCCGACAATGCACTCATATTTTCACCAAGCGACAAACTTTTTTATTTTTGCAAATGTTTATATACATGCAGCGAAGCAATTGAAGCCAAGATACGGGAGAAATTTTTGAAAAAAAAATTTTTCACCTAGGACTTATAGTTTTTTATTTATGAATATTTTTCTGATGCAGTAGCATATGTACACCCGGCAAGCGCGTGACTACAGGTACCGAGTACCGCTAAATACGATATGGTTGTGCTGTCGTAATAATAATAATACAATGTGAATTCGTGTACATCGTAAATGGTGTCGTGTGTAATACAGTTTTCTGAAGTTTTTTTTTTAGATTTATTATTTATTAATAATGGAATGTATTATATTTAAAAAAAACACACTGCGTAGTGACAAATCTGTAGTAGACAGACCCAGAATAATATAATTTTACATGTAGTATGTGAGTCTAAGTCCTCTCAACAAATAATATTGGTTAAATCAGTGATACTGACGTCCTGATTTTGCATATTCACTTTTATTCTTCTCTTCCTAGTTTGATTATGCATTCGGACATAGTTCAAACAAGAGATTCATATTGATAAATAAAATAATTCAAAATTTGGTAATAACAATTTGTTCATGTCTTCTATCAATTCATGTTTGACAGGACGCATTTTATAAAATTGGAAAAATGACTGTATTTGATGTTCTGAGGAAGAACGTTGATTGCTTCGAGAAAATGTCGAAACTGCCTCTACTGCCTAAGCAAGAAGCATACAAAAATAAGGATATCAATATTCGAACTCTTACTGATTTACGTCTACGAATGGCCATCAAATCTAATAAACCATCTTCCGAACTTCCACCAACTGATTATGCCTTTACCAACATTTCTTGAGGTTAGTGATTTAAATTCTTTAGAAGGAACTCTAACAATATATACTAAAATTACAGATGTATGCATCAGTTAAAAATATGGTACTCCAATAATGATCCAAATCCACTGCTGGAAGATACAGAAGGTTGGGGGGTGAACTTTAATAAATGATTGTTGGAATCCAATTTTTTCAATTCATAAACCAATTCCAGATATTGTACGGCAACGTTTAAGCCTCTATTGTTCCGATAAAATTGCAATAACAAAAAATGTAACTGTGTGAAGGAAGGTTTAAAATGTTGTGTGCAGTGTAAATGTGTCGTGTGCAATAATTGTCTAGAATGTATGGATGAATTTGAGGATTATGAGGGATTTTTTTAATTATCGTTAAAATTAAAAAATTTATAAAATAATAAACATGTACGTTAAGATGGCCTTTGATCAAAATTGTTACTTTCTACTTGTTTCCAAATTTTTGTTATAGTCGTGATATTTCATCATGCAGTGACAATCGCGCGCCTGCCGAGTGTATGAGCCATTTGCTAGTGCGTCACAAAAATATTCATAAATAAAAAACTATAAGTCCTAGATGGATTTTTTTTTCAAAAATTTCTTCCATATTTTGGCTACAATTGCTTCACTGCATGTATATGAAAATTTGCAAAAATAAAGTTTGTCGCTTAGTGAAAATATGAATGCATTGTCAGCGAAGTAATAATTTCATTGTTATTTAAGGAAAATAATAAACAATAATCGATAGAAATAAAAACACCATTGGAAGCGCTTGGGTGTGTATTTGAATTTAAAAAAAAATTACATCGATAGCTCAATTAGATTTGAAGATATGGCGGTGTAAATGTTAAAAAACACGAATCTTCTAAACAGTCAATTTCTGAAGTTTTTTCTAAATAAAAAAATATTTGTACCACAGAAAAATATCGTAAATGCCCATTACAGGTCCCAAAAAACCTACTTTACAAAATCTAAAGGGTCTCATCTGGTTCTACGCTAAAAAAAAAATAAACGAGACATTTACAGGTCGATTACGCTCCACGTACTACAGAGAACAAAATGGTAATTCAAGCATAGATGACTAACATGCGGGTCGCGCCGTTTAAGTAAAAATGAATATCTCAAAAACTGTGCCATTTAGGAGAGATATGATTTTTTAAAAAACTTTTTCAAAGTATTAACTACATTTTGTTCACTGAAAATACACAAAAAATTCTGAAATAAAATTTTTTGTCAATTACTGAAAATTTCACTACAAGAAACATAAGCAGACACATTCTGATTTATCCTACAAACAAATTTATAAACTTTGGGTTAGTAAAAAGATGTCAATAGAAGCGTTTAGGCGATAGCTTTACAATAAAAAAAAATCAAGTCGATATCTCCAGTAGTTTTGGAAATATTGAGTGTTATACAAAAAAAAAACAGATTTCCTAGATTTTAAAATTTTCGACTTATTTATCAATACAAAAGTTTGGTACCGACCAAAAAAGTAATAAATAGCCATTTTGCATAGCTAATGACATACACAACAAGAATATATCGGTGTCACCTGGTTCTACGCCGATAAAAAAAAACGGAACATTTCGGACCGAAATTTACTCCACTATTGGGTTTTCCAATTGATTATGGGTGGGAAGAACATGATGAGAAGTATATTTTCAAGTGGTTTCAAGGCGATCAATTGCCGAAAATTGAAAGTATCGTAAATAAGAGCGAGGAAATTCCAACTATTCTATGCATATAATCTTTTACTTCTTCATGAATTCTCTTTTATTCACTTCAATGATTTTCAATATTTTTCGGCAGATATTTGTGAATACGAAAATGAGAACGATGACGCTCGAGAATCTGAGGAAAATCTAGATTTGGAAAACCATTCAGATAGCACTTCCGAAGAGGAAGATAACTTAGAATACAGCAGTGAGAGTGATTCAGATGAGAATTGGTTTGTTTTATTCGTATTGAATGTGCCAAAATTATTTAATCCTCACGATTCTCAATCAATGATTGCAATCTCTAAGTATTCTCTAATATGTATGTCTAATATTTCATGCAAATATGACTTTCTTTCAAGTTTTATACGTTAACTGAGGCATTAAAGATACCATACGCGGTGAGCACCTGGACGCTGCGGTTCACTTAAAAGGCCTAGCTGACAGGTTTTGTCCCATGGTATTGTCAGCTGACAATTTTAAATAGTTTTTTTATATCGCAAACTATCATATATATGAATTTCAGCTTTGTTGAAATAACGAATTTTCACGTGTTTGTCATACATATTGACAACCTTCGCTCCTTATCCTATGCAGCTGACACATTTTCTTTTCATTTATATCACATAAATAAATCATTTATAGTTTCGTAGTTTTGTTGGATTGACGCAAAAAAATGACCAAATGCACAGCCTCCCACGCTCACGGTCGCATCAGCTGACACCCGATTCTTCGATAAGCAATGAAAAAACAACCTGTACTGAAAAAATGAGCTTTGTTGAAATGATGTAATTAAATTTGACGCTACCTCCCAAAGTTGCTTGAGATAAACGTGACTTGATTATAATAAGTACAGATTCGGCAAATTAGTTTTATATGGGCCCTGAAATCAACGAGCGCAAGAAAGAAAACAGGTAAATTAAGAAAAGAAAGACGTATCTATTCCCACTACAATGCATAGGCGGTTAGAAGCGATAGGTACCGATGCCCTACGATGACACACGACAAGGTGAAAAAAATAAGAATTCACAAAGTGTGGAACGAGCTGGGAGCAGTACATCCGTCTTTCTTTTCCTTATTTCTCTATTCTCTTTATTGCTTTCTATCGTTTATCACAGGATATATAAAACTACGTTTACCGAATCTGTATAATATATTAACTGTTTCGAGAAATATTTTAAAGCTTTCTTTGTGTAAAAAGATTTCTTAGTAAAAATGTATAAATGCATGTTAATTTGTAAACGTAAATTATTTGAGAATGGTTCGGTTTATAGAAATGCAATGAGAAAGCGACGTTGATCTTTACCAGCGGCACAGATCAAATGTCGGCGCTTTGTCGGCCTTTTTTTATGATTATCCAACTGACTTTAGCAAGAGTTTACCTATCTCGATACCTGTTTTATTTCTAATGATCTGAAAATAAATTTTATAAGAATTTTTAAAAACATGTAAAAAATAAAAAGTTAGGAGTAAAATACTGACAGCCACTATAAAACTACCCCTTAAGCAGAAGAGATGACTTGACTGATACTACGTAAACTGAGCTGCATGTAAATTTTAAATATGAATTTTATATTTTAAGGCAGTTACAAGATACTGCAGAAAAACTGATATTTATTATCCACGTTTAAAAAGGTAAAATTAATTTTGAACCACCCTGTGTATTCTAAAAAAGTTTTCAATTAGTGAAAATTTCGCTATATGGTCACATTGGCAATTTATTTACAAAAAAATACTGTTTTGGAAAACTCTGAGATACTTACTTCCGCGCTTAGGTATTTACTTATATTCGCTTTCATTAAAAAAAAAATAAGAAATCGACATCATCATCATCATCATCAACACAAACTTGAAGAATTGTCGAAAGTCAGGCTTCGCCTCATGTAAGAAAATTATGTTATGAATTTTATAATTTCCTTTCAACAAAGCCAGTTTAATATTAAACAGTTGCAATTAATTTAATTTTATTAATGAAAAAAAAATTAATTTAAAATTACTCACTATTTAAATATTTCTATTTAAAATTAAGTGACTATTAAAATTTATACATAACCATTAATTGTAGATAAGCGCCATTAATGCGATAATAACATTAAAACACCATTTAAGTTGATAAAAATTTTATTAAGTTTAAATTTGTTCAATTTATAAAAACATAACGTAATAGTAACAAATATTGATAACTTTACGTTTATTTACAATATTATAATATCACTGTACATTTTTTACACAACTAACCTAATTTTTGAATGTTCGCACCTTTAATAAAATAGATAACCGATATGGCCTGTTAAAAAAATAACAAAATACCAAAAACTAAGACGTCTTTAATAACTGCATTTGTCAAACTTCACCAGTTTAAAGCCAAAAAATTGCTCAGTTACGTTTAACGAAACTATTCAACAAGAAAATAACATGGAACAAAGAAAAAAATAACAAATCTGAATTGCATAGCTAGGCTAGTCATCTAGGCAACTATCGACAAAAACATTCAGCGAAAAAATTATTGACACAAATATTCTGAAAAGCTATATCAAACAAATATACTTGGTTATCTTGACCTAAAATGGTTTTATGAAGTTCACTACTTGTATATTCTTATTTTCTTGGGCATTAGGTACGAAAAAATTATTAACTACATTTTTGCGCCAGCAGAGTCAGTTCTGAAAACTGAAAAACATGTTTTCCTTATTTACTATCGAATCGATTCCACCCCAAATGAAACTTTCCCGCACTCACCTCCCCTTTTTATACCCCCCTAAACTATTAAATAACCAGCATTCAGTTGATTTTTTTGCATGTCTTTGAAACATTTTAACATGATTGTTGCTGAATGAGGATATTTTTGATTTTGTACGTGTATTTTCGTAATTACGGAAGAGGTGGGAGGGGGGAGGAGGGGGTGACAGGGGGTAAAAAGGGGAGTAGGGGAAAGTTTCTTTTGGGGTGGAATCGATTCGATATTGATAATAGGTAAATAATAAAAACATGTTTTTCATTTTTTTTTCAAAAATAAATTAGACCGAAAACCGGCCTTATGGACGCTCCTCCTTTACCTAGCTCCCTCGTTTAGGAGCGGCTATGTGTCTTTCCTGGGGCGGAGATTTGATGCAGCATATTTTAGCCTTTGTAGAGGAGGAGTTAATAATTTTTCTATTTTTTTAAATACTATGCCTATTGTATACTTATATTAGTTTAGAGGAGCAACTATCCCTACGGCTCCTGTGTTAGTTGCAATTAAATTGTTTAAAGGCACTAAAAATGAATGCTAATTGAATAAATACAAATTTCTAGCAATAGGATTGCATACAAAATCATGAGTGACTTAAAGTTTACACAGATGCAACAGAAGATCGAACCTAGTACGGCTCTGGAAAATTTCGTAACAAAATCCTATTCCCCCGTCTCATAATAATAAAAAAAAACATTCTACTCCTCGGACCATTCTATGGTATACTTTTCGTATACCGTCGTTTTTTTAAAACAAGTGAATTTCCTAGTTGTAATTGCTATGTTTTCAAATTTAATTATGTCCCAATGATGCCAGCTTAGTTGGCTAAACGCTTTTCAGTATCAGACAGTTTGTTTTTGTAGAATCGTATCCAAAAATAGCAATCTACTTCACGAGTATTTTTACTGCCCTCACTTACCGAAGGGAAGTATTGTAATCGTGAAAAAATCACCCCTCCAGATTTCTCCGGACTTTTACTTTTCAGAGTAAGTAGATTACGAAAATTAAAGCCATTCAGTTCTGTATGTCGGTCTGATTGTTGGCGCTATGTCTAGAAAACCACTTGACGGAGAAGGATAACATTTGGTAGGTAGTTGACGCTACTCCCAACGAAGAACTGGGAACAGTTCAATTGAAAAATATACAGGGTGGGCCCCATAAAAAATATAATTGAGGAAAAAAAATGACGGAACATAATATGTAACATATAGTTAACAATTATTAAGGAAGAAAAATACAAAAAACTGTATTTTTTTTTTATTTTTCACCACCCTGTGGTGAATAAAAAAAACGTGACGGAGGACGATAGTATTACGCATATAACTGATACAAAAATATGAAAAAAAATGCCGGGTGGCCACCCAAATCTTTTTTTTTAAATATGACGAAGGACGATAATATTTCGCCTGCAGTTATTACAACTGCCAAAGAAGAAAAATATGAAAAAATATATATATATAAAAAGATATAGGGTGGCCACTCAAAAAAACAAAATTAAAAATGCCACCTAGGACGATCATATTTCGGATGCAGTTAATACAGGGTGGTCACCCTAACAAAGGAAGACGATAATATTTCGCATGTAGTTAACACAACTGTCGAAGAAAAATATGGAAAAAGAAATACAGGGTGGACACCCTAGCAAAGTGAAGGAGGACGATAATAGTCCGCATGTAGTTAATACAACCGTCGAAGAAGAATATGAAAAAAGTATACAGGGTGGTCACAAAAAATTTTAAAAAATGCGACGGGGGACGATAATATCTTGCATGTAGTTAATACAACTGTTAAAGAAGAAAAACATGAAAAGAAATATACAAGGTAGTCACCCTAACAATTTTTTTTAAAAATGTGACGGAGCACGATAATATTTAGCATCCAGTTGACACAACTGTCGAAGAAGGAAAATATGAAAAAAATATACAGGGTGGTCACCTCAGTGGTCACTTAAAATTTTATTTTAAAATGTGAATGAGGACGATAATATACAGGGAGATCACTCTCATACGATAATGAAAAAATGTGACTCGGAGGTACGGATCCCATTATATTCATTCACATTTGCATTTTTATAAAATAAAAATTCTGACTCGGAATATGAAATTTATCAGCTCAATCAAATTTCAACTAGGTTGACAATAGATGTCAAATGCAATCTAATATTACAAAACAAATCACGACTTTTAATTTTTATGACGCAAAACAATACAAATTCTTGGAATAAACACCGGACTAAATTTGATAACGGCTCATGCTATCCTATATCAACAACCTTTCTTGAGCCTATTAGACCAATAAATATTTTCCTTGTCGATTTTTGCTAAAAAAGTTGAAGTTGAAAAGGGGAGAAATCACCCCCACCAAAAAAAAAAACTGGTAAAAAAACAATTTTAGGATGACCCTCTAAAAATAGGTTCTACTACACTTTGGGGGCTTGTTATTATCCTTTATTATCTGATATTGAATGTCTATATAACAAACCACATTCTATTGAAGCATTGCCGCTTAATTACGAATCACCCCGATTAGTATTAACTTTAACTGTGTCCAATTGACCAGTAGGTTTTTTTCTGTTTTTTTTTTTTTCAGTTTTGCTCACAGGTCCGGACTTAAAAAAAGGCGTTTTTTTTGCAACCTGATGATTGATTTTTTTCAAAATAATGGGGTTGTTCCAAATTTTAACGCGATCGGAGATCTTAAGTTATCATGCTGACAAGAAACGAGACGGAAGAGCGGAACAACAGACAAACATTTTGAAAGTTATTAATAATTCGATGACTTACTTACACAATATGGAAATTTCTTTTCTACGAGGGATATTTAGTTTTAGAAAAGTGTCTGGCGAAAACAATATTACTTTTCGTTTCTGTCATGTCCATTTATATATTTTTATTTGTAAGAAAAAGGATGAAGTATTTTTCGGTAGGTAGGTACATCATTTTTACTGATTGTGGAATTTGTGATACTACTGTAAAAAATAAAAAATAATACTTTTTATACTCTTCGCAAATACGAGCATATATTTCTAAAACCGCTCGTAAAGAAATATTTCTCATATCGTTGTGTTAGTTAGAATTTTTAATAACTTTCAAAGTGTCCATCTGTCTGTTTGTCATATTTATTTTACTATAACCGAGACTATAACTTAATAATAATAATAGCGAATAGTCCGATCATATTAAAATTCTGATTATTGTTAGCTGGAAGAAGAACCCCGTTGTTTTTGAAAAACATCGATTAGTAAATATAAAGCTTGTTAAATATTTAACAAAAAAAAAGTGTCTGAGAAGTACCTTTAATACAATTCTACAAAAACAAAAATAATGCGCAATATAGACGATCGCTTTACCAACCAATATGGTATCATCGGGAGACTTAAAACTATAGCAATTATATGTACTTAAAGAATTAATTTATTTTAAAGAAACATAAAAATGTTAATATTCTGGTACTTAAAGAGTAAAATATTTGCATCAAGTTTTTAGGACATTTTTTGCTTGACGTTTTCCGTGCAGGTATGTTTTTAGATAGAATCAACAGATTAGAAGTAGGTAATAAGAAAATTTAGACCTCACTTTTAAAATGGAGGACAAAGTCGAGAGATACTTAGTTTTACTACAGTATGACCCCCAATCAGAAAATTTGTGCCAAAATAGTAACAGACTTTTTTCCGATATTCCATAAATTCTAAGCGAAACCCGTGACCGATGACAAGCCTAAAAAAGCAATCTAACTTAATGTTGTAAACAAATATTCTCAAAATGATTGTTAAACGCGTTATCACATTGTTGAAATAAATTATATCAAAATACAATCAATCCATAACAATTTAAACATGTCTAAAATTGTTCCAGCTACATTTCGATTAATATAATAATATGGAGAGTTATACATTTTTCTTCAATACCTAAAATTTCAAATTCCAAAAATTTAACTGAACACAAATAAATGGCCATAACTTACGTTTGCAATTTGAATATCAATGCATTACTCATTTTGCTACATTAATATTTACCTTTGGTCATTTATTTAGGTCGATTATAGTGATTTTTTAGGTTAGGATTGTTTTAAATTATACTCACAAAATACCTTTCTTTTTAAATGGATTTGCGCTACAGAGTGAACATTTTAAGTTTAAGTGCTATTTTCTTACTGAATGTAAACACAATTATACGGAAGTCATTGATTTTTCTTGCTACAATACTGAACATAACCTAGAAAAATAGGCGGAACCTCGAGCGAACTACAAGAAATCTGAAAAAAAAAAAAATTGACCATAGGGTACGTGCATATTGGAGCAAATCAGAAAGGGTGCGATATATCTTAAGTAAATAGGAACTGGTGAAGTGATGGTATTAGTTAGGTTACGTTTGCTGCTTTAGAATCCAATTTGGTGACCAATACTAGAAAAAATTACTCATAATTTAAAATCTTCGACGTGTTAGAAAATGTTCACAAAGCTAACGAAATTCAACGTAGGTACAACAGAAGTAACGTAATGACAAATAAAGTCTCTTCCAGACTGGTTTGGGACTGGAACGAAAAGCTCAAATTGTGGGTAACGGAACATAGACTACTCTGGGTGCCGGGACACACCAGTGTAGACGGCAACGAAAAAGCTGATGAACTTGATAGACAAGGAGCAGCTAATATATTCCATGGCCCAGAACCCACAAAAGGCTCAGCCAGAAGGGTGATCAAAGACTGGGAATAACCACAACAATCACTGGAGAGATATTCCAGGAAATCGACATGGGAAAACACTTATTAATGGACCATGCCCAAAACAAATTGAAGAACTGCTCACAAGGAACAAGATACAGTTGAGAACTATAACGGTTTTCTGACGCTTTGCTGTTGAGATTCACCTGTACATAATCAAAAAGTTTGCTGGCGGCCTAAACTGTAGACTGTGCGGTAAGATACCAGAAACTCTGGAGCATATTATATACAACTGAGAGGTGATGGACAGCAGAAGATATATCTTCGGGTAAACACAAACAGACTCGGAAACTATTAAAACTCGCAGATTTTCAGACCTGTATCACTTTGTCAGTGGCACAAGAGTACTAAAATGGGCAGAGTAAATTAGGACTCGGAGTACTACAGACGAGTCCTGGGAGGAGGGGTGGGTTTTAGTCAATTAGAGAATCTGACCATCTTACTCATACTAGCGATGGGCCAAAAAAATGTAATGACAACCACAATGTTTTCCTCGCATTAGCCGATATATTTATAATATACTGGCGCCAATCTGTTGAACATGACTTCCCCGAATATTTTGGATGCGACACATAGTGTTGCCATCTACAAAAAAATATATCATTCTCAGATACTACCAACATAAACAAACGTGTAGCATGACATACAGATTCGGAATATAATTTTATACATGTAATGGGTCCTGTGATAAACAAAAGCAAAAAAGAAGAAAACAAGGTGTATATGTGGATAGTTCATAAATTCTTTAATTATTAATTCGCTGATCTCTCTCACCTCATTCAGTTTCGGTTTATGTTCTGTTCTGATTTTTGTTTGTGTAATTGTAGGTACAAACATTAATTTTATTTGAAGGATTACTTTTATGGTTAGTAATTCATTACAGAAATATAAAAAATACAAAGGCGGTGGTTGTGGTGGAGTGAAGTGTGCTGTAGGTATTGAAAATTGCAATGGTGGAAGTTATATTGGAAGAAATCGAATGAACATAAAGTTCACTCATTTTTCCGGAAATGCAATAAAAGTTGCTGAACTTTTGAAACTATAAAAGCAATCATTCAACAACATTTTTGGATGCGAACAATTTGCTTATGATTTCTCGTTAGTTCCTTTCGTTTGTTTGTTGCTTTAGATAATCCTTCTCCTTTCAATATACTTACTCTTCTTTGGCACCGAGATTCAAAAATTCATTAGAAGAGGAGTTGTTATCAAATTTCATCCCCTTTATATCAGCGACAAAGAAACGAAAACCGACGAGTAAGCACGAGTAAACGTTTCGCATTAAAAATGTTTTAATTTCGAAAATGCCTCGAGTATGTTACTTAAATTGTTTTAAAGACAATTGAGAGGAAATATGCGCTTGAGGTTTTGAATTATCAAAGGAACGAAAAAAATGGTAAAGAGCTCTACGAGGAGCTCCAGTAATTAAAACAGTAATTTAACAAACGATGTCCATTTCCCACGAGTATAGAAAACTATCTCTGGTGTAACTTTTGCTTCCGAAAATTTCCAAGAATTAAACTCGAGAATGTTCGATGGCGATATAAAATGGATTTTTTGCTAAGTTAAAGTAAATTACTATTTTAAATACAGTCTTTTTGGACTGAAAACAGCGTGGTATATTGTCTGGTTTTGAACCTTGAACATTTTAGAAAGCAAGGGTTGGTCGGGGTTAGTTTCCGATGGCTATGGGTGATAAGAGTGATATATTAATATTTTAATAAATGAAGTTTTTTAACGCCGAAACTAGCATGATATAGGAACTTTTTCCGTTCGGTTGATCGACCAATAGCACATGGAAATCTTCAGTTGATCGGTTAACTAGCGTTTTTAACTTCGAGATTGACTTAAATTAAAAAATAATATTTTAATCGCTGCATCGTGCATTCAAAAAAATGCACCAAAAACTTGAATATGTGGTACTTTGGCAAAAAAAATTGAAATTGTAACTGATTGTTCTAAATCGTGTTTCGTTTGTTGGTATTACGTAACACCAAAACACTCCAAATACTATTATTTGCCATGCGTTTCACCAGCTATTTTGGCATCATCTGGAGCTGATTAAAAGCGGCTTTAATCATCCCCACTACTATTCGAATGTAGTGTTCAAGTGTTTTGGTGTTTGTGGAAACTACATCATGTGCATCGTCTCACCAAAGGTTCCGACCACCTCTAAGTACCACGTGTTCACGTTTTTTATAATGGACCGGACAACTTTTTGTGGCATCCTTTGATAGCTCTCGCAATGGTCTTTTCAGCCAATCATATTTAATCGCATTGTCACTATCGCTTTTGAATATACACATTTTTATAATGTTTCTAATTCTTTTAATAGGTGTGATGTTACCATCTCTATTACGCAAACAAAAAATCAAAGTTTGTGCTGGGTATAGTAGAAAATGTTTTTTTTTTTAGTTTCTTATTTTCTTGTTTTGTGTGCCACGCCTCAAAAGTCAGACTGACTTACTAGTGCAGTCGAATCGATTTTTTTCGGCGTCAACATTCCACCTGAAATTTTGTTGCTGATTCTTATGTATTACGACCTACTGATTATGAAGAAAATATTTGTGGCCAAAAATTCCGTGTGCGTCAAAAGTTATATTCACTTTTTGGCGCGCATTCACGGATTTTCAACTTATCTGCTTAATATATCTTGTACTAGTAATCGGATAGGAATTTTAAAAATACTGGCTTATTTGGAATAAAATTCTTAAAATGTATAGATCTGTCCGATATGTATATGTGAATCCGCCATCTTGGAAAAAAATAGAAAACACCAAAAATGGTCGAAAGAATTGAATATCTTTTCTACAAGAAAGAGTAATTTCACCAAAGTTGGCAAAAATAAAACTCATTTATGGTCAAATATAATGCACCAATCCGGGACACCGTATGCCAAATAGAACGGTCAAAGATGGCGCACGAAATATAAGCTTTAATTCTTCATCAAGGAGGCATTGTACGTTACTTTTTTCTTTTCAATTGTACGTTATTTTATGTACTTTTAGGGGATAGAGTTCATTTTTTTTTAATTTTCAAAAAGAATGCATTTTTTTAATTTTCAAAAAAAGTGCATTTTTACAATTTTCAAAAATGTATTTTCCGAGGTATTTTCTTTAATCCTCCTTTTTTCACCCAATTATCATAGGATCAAACGTATTTAATTTTGAAAAGAAGGGGGAGAGGCACATCACGTACAGTACAGTCGAGTTGATTTAATTTAATTTTTCGCAGTAACTCGAGAGGGAGTTAAAATTGAAAACGAGACCTAACCGAAGCAAAATCTTGTTGCCGAACTGTCCTCCAATCCCCAACAATATGCTTGCTCAAAAATAGCTTGCCTCGTAAGACAATAAGAAGGTATTTTAAGCATTGTGTTTATGTATTTGTACATATATGAGACGCAATCTCAATATACTTATTTCTTAAAAATTCATCCTAATCCCAACACTCTGCATTTTTTAAGTCCCTGTATTTTGACCTTTTATAACTAAGTACTGATTCTGAAATTTAAGACTGCCCATTTTCAGTTTTCGACTGCCTATTAGAATAGGTCCTGTAACCAGACCACCCCCCATCCCCTCTTAATTTCTTTCTATCTGCAATTCCTAATTGGTCTGCTCGTCATTATCTCTATTTATACGTTATTATTTAGAGAAAAAAATATATGTTGAAGGTGGTTAATTCATTATCTAAAAAGCACACACCCAAAAAATATATAAATCTAAAAAAAAAAACACATTTAAACAAAATATGACACAAGATATAAGTATCTCTAAATTTGTTTCTTAGACCCCATTCGAAGCTGTTTTCCCTTTAAAGGTTAAACCTTCAGGAATATCTTTACTCATAACTTTCTGACTCAAGCAACAAAATTGGAAATACTGGGTCCATTGTAACAAAACTTACACACAGTAAGTTAGTATCTGTGATTGACAAATATGCTGCCGTTCGTATCAGGTCCAGGAGCTAATGATTTTGCCCGTAAACTTGGACACAGATCCACATATTTATGGCATTTTTCGGTGAAATTTTTAAATACCTCAAACAATTTTCTAAAAAAGAAGGACTACTTTTTTGGTATTGATAAATCGGAGGATAAATCGACCCGTTTCCCAGAAAAATGATTTTATTAATAAGAAATCAGGACTGACACTTTCGTCTTTTATACACAAGGACAGTATATGTAATGAAATTGAGAGGGTAAAATCCAACCTCTTTCAAGCCAGGTCTCGAGTATGGTGGTACGATTTAGTATTATCTTTGTTGTAACATTGAATGCATGAATGTACAAGTACACTCTGCACTCTGCATATTAAAAAATCTAAGAAATGTTTTCATTGCAGATTTAAAAAATTTTGGTTAGTGGTTCTAAATGTGATTAACTGTATATTTAAAAAAATATTGTTGAGTTAACATAGATGACGTACTAAACAAGGGAATACCACCAAAAGGGGAAAAATTTAAGAAAATAATTTACGTTTCGAATGTTTTGGGAAAATACCGTTGTCTCTCAAGTTTCTAATATACACTAGTGGCACCTAGAAGCAAAATAATGTATGTGAAATAAAGCGATATATTAACATTGATGCCAGGCATATCAGCGTGTTAAGAGTTCCGCCGACGACTAAAAGTAGCTAAAGAGAAAAGTGGCAACAGCGTAGGTTAGATCTTTTTCTTTGCACCATAATTATTTGTCTAATTCTCTTCTCTTCTGCCTTATATTGGCATCGACTCAATATTTTAAAATGTCACTACTCTATATTATAATTAATTCCATTATCTCAAGCAGTGCACGTCATCACTAGTGATAGTCTGACGTCATAAAATAGCAACTCAAATTCCATACGGAACGCTTAAATCGGTATTGGGCCACGTACACGTTTACATGGTAGATTGCCACACGTTGCTTCGAAAAACTCGGTCAAACTTGCGTCGTTTTGTCATTTTGTTGAAAGTTTAATTGATTTTGTTTTAGTCTGTTGACTTAATTAGTTAAAGTTTTAGAATTAGCTAAAGTTTAGTTAGTGTGTTTTGCAATATTAATATTATTGTGAAAAATTGAATCAAATGTTTTATATAATAACTTTGATCATGTAAACATAGTAAAATTGTAACGTCAGTTAAGAGTGACGTGCACAGCTTAATATATTAGAACCACTTTTGCCTACTTCTTGCACTGAATAACGTTAAGTACTAAGAACTACATAGATTCTTGGATGGAAACGAACTTATGAAGCATTTGATTCTAGTAACTTTCGTGTTCACTTGGAAAAAAAAATTGGCCAACTCGTTTAACTCGAATGAAATAGGAAACGATTGGGAAATGGGGCTTCTCTGCATATTCAGATGTATCTCGAAGTAAATAAAGCGTATCTAGATTTACAAAAACCTCGGCAGAAACCAACTCGAGTTGGAAAACAAATAAACCGGGTAAAACTGGTCATTATCTTTTCTTTTTGTGTTATAACTTGAAAAATGTTTTAGAATAGTTTTTATTTTCTCTATTTTATAACGTTCAGCGCCCGCTGAATTTTGTACGACGAACTTGAAATATTGTGGTTCAGAGTTAAGGTAAAAAAGTGCAAAAAACGAGGCAAAAAATGACAAGACAATTTTTTTCTATACTGCCTTCGCAAACGAGTTCGCAAACTTAGGGAATTAAAATACAGAAATAGATCAAAATGTCTCTTAAAACTATATCACATTAACATAATTTAAAAAAATCAGTCCCCATAGAAATCTGTTTTGAATTATACAGTTGGAACCTTACAACATTTTTTGGATTCACTTTGTTAGAAAAGAGTCATAGGTATGTTTTATAATTAAGAATAAAATAAACAACTTTGTGATAATATATCGTTATTTTGTCAATTACTTTATAAAAAAACGAGATTAGATACTGTAAAAGTACAAAAAATGGCGACTTTATACCTTACTTTAGAACCTCCGGTCCATCTGACCTTATAGACTTTTATGCAGCTTTTTTTTGTTAGAACATGACGTAGTTTAAGGGACACTTTGGGTTTTCTCTATCTTAATTTCCCTAAGTTTACTGAGCTAAGATGTAAAATAGTTTTTTTTTGGAATATTGCACTCTTACCTTAACATTGAAGTACAATAAGTCAGGTTATACAGGTAATATAAAACAGAAAGAGAAAAAAATTACACTTTTTACAAAATATTATACTTACTTTTTTTCTAGCTGTTTTCGAGTCATAACAGGAAAAGTGAAAGAAAATGACCTGGTTTGTCAATTTAAATTGCTTTTCACGTCGAATTAGTTTTGACTACAAATAGGCACACTTCATTTGCGTTGAATTGTAATTGCAGAGACACCCCCCATTATGTACCACATGGTACATTACAATTACTTAATTCCTATTTAAATTCTTCCAGGACCAGCGTTGCCAGTGGAACAAAAATTAACACACTGGTTTCGAAACAAAAAACGTACTGATTTTAAGAAAAATGTACTGATGTGACTAAAATTGAAGAGCGGGGATAGAAATCCGAAAAAAAAAATGTATTGCTTGACCTGAATAAATTGCTTAAATTAGGAGTCTAAAGTAAGCCAGTACAACTTCATAGAAAAAAATGTACTTACACAATGAAAATAGCACTGATGTACTGATTTTGGTCAAAATGTACTGATTTCAGTACGTATGTCTCGGTATATGTACTGACACTGGCAACGCTGCCCAGGACTGATTACGGGATGTCAGACCTTGAAATTGTTGTTCAAATATTTAAACAAAATCGTACATATTAGGTTTGTTTCTGCAAGAAATCAGAAACTAATCAGAGCAAATAAGCTCTGCTTAACGTAGTCAGCTGACCATTTACGAACTGTTTCCAACCAATCGTGTTATGTATGTATGACTAGTCTGTCTTTGTTGTTAGGCCCCCCACATCAAATCATGGGCCCCGGTACCAAATTCACTGGCGGGCCCCCACCGCTTTTATTATATGTCGAGTTATATGTACACTTGTAGCCAAATGTTAACTAGCTTAATATTTTTCTATTGCATTTCCTAGTTTAGCCGGGCTCCTAATGTGGCCGGGCCCTAGTACCTCGGTACCTATTGACCCCCCACTCTCTTGTGGGGGTCATGCTTGTTGCAGAAGCAGACGCTGCTTGTTGCTTTACAATCTCGAATTTAACAAATTTCTCGAGCAAATAGTGCCAGGTAGGTATTTACAAAAGGAGCATCAGGGCCCTTAAATTTGCAGCGAATGTCATAAATATTAATTACATAGGCACACAAGATAAAAAAAGTGATCTCTTTCTGGTACTCCATTGGGTAACCCATATGTAATTCGACGTACTGAACACGAATGAGGTGTCCATTTAGCTCCATTGGCCACCATTTTTTTTGTAAATCGCGAAAATAACCTAAAAAAAACCACTCGTAATTTAGGTTATTTTCTCGATTTACTAAAAATTGGTGGGTAACGGAGCTAAACGGATACCTGAATCGTATTCAGCATGTAGAAATACATAGGAGTTGCCCAATGAAGCCCCAGAAATACACCTCTTTTTGTGTGTGTGTGTCTGTGTAATATCACCAGATCATCCGCCATTTTCTAGAAAATCGCGTATGCAAATACACAGACACAGAAAAAAAGTGAAAAGTGATCTGTTTCTGGGACTCCATTGGGTAACCCCTATGTATTTCGACATGCTGAATACGAATTTCGACATGCCGTTTAGCTGCGTTGCCCACCCATTTTTAGTAAATCGCGAAAATAACCTAAATTATGAGTTTTTTAGGTTATTATCGAGTTTTACAGAAAAATGGTGGTCAGTGGAGCTAAACCGACACTTGATTAGTGTTCAGCACGTCGAAATACACATGGGTTACCCAATGAAGTACCAGAAAAAGACCATTTTTTTAAATTTGTGTGCCTACGTTATTATTTAAGATGTTTAATCCTGTTGGATGGAACCGTTGTTGAGACACTGACTCTGAAGTAGCCTCCATAAATATCAGAACACTGAATACAACACTAGATGCACGTTTCGCCAACCATTTTGACATCACCTGAAGACGATTAAAATTCCGAGTTTCAAACATCTCCAGATAATGCCAAGATGGTTGCCGAAATGCGTATCGAACATAATAAGTATTCGAGTGTAGTGTACAGTGTGTTGATGTTTGTGGAAACTGTCAGTTTTATAATCTTGAATTCGAAATATTTCTAGAGCAAAAACAAGCCAACCACTTAGTTATAAAAATGCAACAAAAAATCGGAACCGCCTCTCATAACGTAATTTTATGAAAACCAATTTCTTGGCTTCGAGATAACTCAAATTACTGTTTTTATACGTTGCTATCTTACATAATAACTACGCAATTTTTAATGCCTGAAACCATAAAACCATCGAGCAATTTCCAAAGCTTAGATGCCATGATAACCGATTCGATGTGCTTTTTGTATTATAAAAAATATAGAAATCGGTGGATATATTTTCACATTTAGAATTACCTAATTTATGAACTTTCTATTGGTAAAAATTTAAGAAATAGGAAACAATTTAGATATCAGGTATTGACTCATGGCCACAGAAGTGAAGTTTTAAAGATTTAAAAAATAATCTGGAATATATTTATTATATCTTTATCGAGGACTAGGTATATTGAATAGGATAATCTTTATGGGTACCATATAAGTGATATTATTTCTCTAATAAATTTTTAAACGGATATAATAGCATTCTTATATATGCCATTAAAATTCTGTCTAATAATAGTACATTTATAACAGTTTTATTGGTTTTAATAATTTCCTCGATAATTTCATTATTGGTGACATAAAAATCAGACAAAGTACGTACCTAGATTGTTATTTTTCCATATATTTTGTGAGTATAATTTAAAAGATCAATTATTATAGGTGCCTATTAGCATTGCGTCAACCTGCAATTATTCACTTTAGTCGAACTTTACGTCATTCGTTTTAAATATCTATCACAGCTCAATTCGCATCCATTAGAAATTCATGTCTGCCCTAAGAATTTCGGAATGTAAAACTAGTAACATTTTGCATGATAAAATAACAACAAAGTCCTATAAACAGTTAGTTCATAAGTACAACTAAAATTCATAGGCAAAAATGCAATTTCTTTAACTGACGCGTGCGTAAAAAATTCCTACTTAAAATAATACGTTTCACCTAACATGCCACAGGCCCAGGTTGAGAACGCTGAGTTGTGGTAGCTTCATTATTTTTTCAAGTCCTACGGTGGTTATCCTAGTGCAGCCATACAAGTCTATACACTTGAGCCTCGTGAGGGCCTCTGCGATGATGGTCAAACCTTTATCCGTCACCCGGCTGCACTGTCCAATGTTCAGAGTTTCAAGATCATGAAGCGTATTTGCTATTTTGGAAAGTCCTTCGTCTGATATCTGACACGCACTAAGCGATAAGCTCTTTAAATTAAATAGTCCTTGGGAAATATGCACTAAAGCTTGGTCGCCGATTTTGTCACAAAAAGACACATCCAGCGAAGATATTCTGGAACCGCCCTCCGCCAAATACGCCATACCGATATCAGAAATATTATCACAAGAACGTAAATTCAGTTCACGTAAGTTAGTCATTTTCGCTAAGTGTTTCAGTCCACTGTCGGTGATACTAATACAAAAACTAAGATTTATGGATTTTAAAGAAGTCAGTCCGGTGGCGTGCTTGAGGGCCTCATCGGAAAGCCTCTGGCAGTCCTGAAGGCCGAGGTACTCCAGAGATTGATTGCCAATGGCCAGATGCCCGATCCCCTGATCGCTGACGTGCCAGCAGGACCTAAGATTCAGTCTTTTCAACTTTTTCAGTCCCCAGGCGATAAGAACCAAGCCGGTATTCGTGACGTTGCAGCAACCCCCCAGCTCCAAGACTTCCAAGTTCTTGAGGTATTGCGCTATCCTGCTGAGGGAAGTGTCAGTAACTTGTTTACATAATGACAGGTTCAGCTGTGTTAACGACGGGGCGTCGGCAACGAAGGCATGTGAAATACCCACATCGGCAACGTTGTAGCATCCGCTCAAGTTGAGTGACTCCAGATTGGGAATGCCCTGTATAACGTCCCTCAGCGACCTCCGCAGGGACAGCACCTGCACCCTCTTGATTCCACGCTTCACCAGTGACGCGAAGAGCGAGGGGTTGGCTCGTCGGAGGTGTAACTTGGCCTCCACTCCGCGCCAGACCGACTTGTGATAAGCCGCATCTCGCCATGTGCTGCACACCTGGGCTACTCGACCCTTGTCCCGCACGTCCAGGTAGCTGAATATGATAGCCAAGATCTCCGGATACAAACAAGATATGTGCGTCTTGCCTAAATCTAATTCGTTCACCTGTTCTTCCTCCTCGTAGGTCCTCTGCAGCGACTGCAACTCGTGGATAGCGGTGTGAAAATGCTGGGGCTGGTGTAGGCGATGGTACGGCTGGTACCGCGTAGCTGTGTGCTGGTGATGCCGGAGTAGAGCCGCGGTCGACAATAAGGGCACCGGCAGCTCCGTGTACAACACTTGAGTCGGATCTTCCATCATAGTTGAAACCACTATCGGCACATTACGTGCGTAAACTAGGAGAAACTAATACACTCCAACCTTCGCGACGGCTCATTTCAAACTGTTTGTCGAAGCGGCGTGCCAGTGTAAAGTCGAATCTCTTCTGCCGCTATTGGTTGCCGTGCGCACCACGTGATTACTAGCCTCGTATCGATTCGGTTACTCACGGCGGCATTTTTAAGTTTCACGAGGCTACTTTGCCCCCTCCTACTAAGGGCGGTTTATACCGCTGGAGACATTGGGGATACCAGTGCATTTTTCAATATAATGAAAATTTAGGTTATCATAAACGTAAGTAAAAGTCCGACGTTCTTTGGAAAGTTAATGGTTTTCATAATTTAACAGAACGGGAACATTTTTTTTATGAAATTACGTTGACATCCAACATTAATTCTATTCCAGTTCTCACAGTTTCTCTTTAATTTTGCGTAAAAAAAAACAAATTTACCACTGCCAATAACGGATTTATAATAAATGCTGGCAATAACTTTTACTGAAAACTATTTCGCGTTATATGGCACATATAATTATCAAAATTGTTACATTTTCAGTGAAATTTCAGAGCTACAATAGAATAATTAATAAATTTGTAATTATTTCTAACTATAATTCATGCAAAGCTTTTACGTTTATTATAATTGCTGTCTGTTATTTGTTTAACAATCCACGTTCCCTCAAAACTTCATTTGAAAACACCACTCAGATAAGTCAAATAAAAATAAAAGTAATTAATCTTGTTGCTTGGATATTTTTGTATTAAAAAATGTTGGAGATATTATTTAGGAATGTCTGGAACAATACCTAATCATCGTTTTCCACAGTGTTCTTGTTTTTAACTGAAGGAACTGCCTTTTGTAAACATTGCTACGAAGGTATTGTTTTTAGTTTGTTTTTCAAATACAAACTTTTTACAAAACAAATAAAAGAGTAACGTTGAAATGACAGATATAAAGCGAAACGGGCGGAACAGAGAACGCTGAGGTCGAGCTGAAGCGAGATATTCCCTTGAAAATTCAAGGGGATATAGTTAAATGAAATTCTGTTTTTCGCTCGAGCTTCAGTTATAGAATATTTTTGTTTTCCGCTCATAAATTATCAACAAATTCATAATTCCATATTTTGGAAATGCCATGTTTTGCACAGGCAAATTTAAAGTTAAAAAAATACTTGTAATGAGCCTTAAAACAAATCACGTCATGTGGTCCGTACAAACGAAAATTTAGACTTAGATTTAATAAAGAATGTTGTTGTAGGATTTCGTAAACGGCAGAAAAAGTGATCCATGAAAAATCAAGAGAGAAAATCTACCTATAAAAATATTAAATACAAATATTTGCATTCAATTGATAATTCACTTCTGGTTATAACTAGAAATTAAGAAACTCTAAAATAAATGACTATCTATTCAAACAAAAATGAAAATGTAATTAAAATATCAATTTTTAAGCTGTCAACCACGTCTGGTTGTGCTACAGGCGAAGAGCTCTAAAATGAACTTATTTACAAAAACCTATCTCAAACTTTCAAATTCAACAGGATTCACCTCGAAAGAAATCTTTCATTCTATCTCTCCCAATCGTTTAACACTTGGAAAGTTTTTGCCCTTGTTACGATCTCATCAGAAGTATATAAAGCCACTTCCAGGCAGCTGCATATCATCAATAGTTATTGTTACCAGCAAATTCGAAAATTTGGTGAATGCGCCAGGAATTGGAAGTAAAATCTTAATTTTCGAGTAACTTGCTGCCCGAAAACGCCTCAATACTTTCACTTTTGAGTAAAATCAAGTTCTTTAACTATGCATAGAACAACAAGTTAAAATACGTAGATTTTTTGAAGAGACCAGAGACCCACCTCGAGAAATCATGCCTGATCCCCCCGCACCTCCTTAAAGGGGCCTACTTGTATCTGCCTGTGAATATTTTTCTTAAAAACGGTAGGAGATAGAGAGATGATCTTAACACCATTCAACAGAGCATAAAATTCTGCAATAAACCTTTATTTTTTTTCTTACATTTTTCTCTGCCTGCAATAACGCATGTTTGGCTATAACTAAAACGGCCTAAATTTTACTTGATAGAAAAAATAAATTTCCATTATTTTTTCTATCGAGTGGTGTATAATTTGTATATGTTATTTATTTAAATAAAGCCACGAGTGGCGTATAAAGAAGAAACTGCACATGTAATTGCGCCAGAATTGTGCCAAATATTGACTACCTTTTAAAAATTATTTCACATTTTTTGCTTTGCTATTTTTTCTTACGTAAAGTTCTTTAGCAAAAAATATGGGGAGGGTATTTCAGCTATTTTTGGTTGTCACTCAAGCGACCCAATAAAAAACAGGCCGCTGGGACTTTTTTCATTTTGTTATTAATAGACTGACAATTTTTAGCTCTAACAAATCAATTAAATTTGTTAATTTGCTATCTCGGAAAGTGTTTGAGAAAACGGACTGAAAATGTGTACTCCTAGAGTTTTTGATGTCACTAATTACGATTTTGAAGTGAAAATTAAAAAATTCAAGATGGCTCTCTCAAAATGGCGGCTATGAATTTTTTTAGAATTAAAGAGTGACCGCAAAAACAGGCCCAAATTCACCCATTTTTGCACGCCTAAATTTTACTGTAAATAATATGCTAAATGATTATTTACAATTAGAATATGCTTCTGATACAGTTTCACGTTGAGCATATCATTAGTTAGTGAGATATGAGTGATAGAAGATGTCTAATTTAGGTAATTTGATTCATGAAATCATCGTAAAGTACATACATGTACTACCTTTTTGTACATATTTAAAAAAATTATCATGAACATATTTTGATATGTATTTGTGTTTTGGAGGTCGCTGAATTCAAATCCGAAGTCAGAATTGCGAAATTCAAGATGGCGAATCCAATATGGCGGACAGAATTGTCTAAAACTTCTATTATGACCACGAAAACTTATATAAAGGGCGGTTTGGCAACAAAATTGCATATACTTGGATTTTTGGGCCGCTTATTACAAACCTGAAAACATGATCCTAAAATTCAAGATGGCAGATGTGCAATTCAAGATGGCGGATCCAATATAATGGACCAAAAAGTCAAAAACGTTCTGTTTAATCTCGAATAATTCTACATGGCGTTCGAGGTCGCTAATTATGAATTTGAAATCAAAATTCTAAAATTCAAGATGGCGCATTTGAAATTCAAGATGTCTGATCCAATTTGACAGAAAAAATTCAGAAACGGCCTGATTGATTACGAAACAAAAACGAAAAAGTCTATTATAATGATTTTAAGGTCGCTAGGATTCTGCAGATGGCAGATCTAATATACAAGATCACGGATCCAATACGGCAGACAAAAAAGTAAAAAATCTACTGTTTGATCTCGAAGGGGGTGAACTACACCTGCACAATCTTAAACTACCTAAGAACTTGAATAACATATATAAAAGAGTTGAAACAGACTAAGTTTTATAAAATGATTTGAATAATATGCGGATAATATCATTTAATTCGTTTACTTAAAAAAAAATGTATCGTAAAGTGAAGAATTTTTTTTACTGAGAATGCATTCAAAGAATTTTGGCTTTGTTAATCACTAACCCAAAAATCCTAGTATATAACTTTTCGAGACCAAACAGAAGATTTTTTACTTTTTGTCTGCCATCTTGAATTTCAGAATGCTAAACATCAGATTCGTAATTACAACTTTAAACAACTTATTTTACATTTTTTCGTAACCAACCAGGCTGTTTTTGAATTTTTTCTGCCAAATTGGATCCACCATCTTGAATTGCAAATACACCATCTTGAATTTTAGAATTCTGATTTCAAATTCATAATCACCGAACGCCATTGTAGAATGATTCGAGACTGAACAGAACGTTTTTGACTTTTTATTCCATTACCTAGCAAACACAAAAATTGCGGCCCTTAAATGGGCCATTGTAGCGATCAATGGCTTTCTTATGGCATAGGCTAACCTTTTGTGGCCCATAATAAATTATATGCAGGCGTACCATAGTTTCATGTTGTTATGAATTGCCACATAATAACCAGAAATGGTCAATTATTGTGCAACCATAAAAAATTCTCCTTCAGTTTATACTTTTATGGTAATATGGAGGCTAATATTTTAAATGATTTCGCGCATGCGCATTTCACATAATAAAGGCTTCATACACATCACCATAAATACTGCTTTTAGCATCCGAAATAACTATCACTAAGATAGCTCAGTTGGTCAGAGTCGGTACTATAATACGGACAATGGAGACATGTTCGAACCCCACCGACCGCAATTATTAAAGGTAAGTAAAAATGTATTTAATAACTTAATAAACATTACAATTTGCAGGCAACCCTTGTGAGAATAAATTGGATGTATGGTAAACAATATTAAATATATAAACAAAATATACTGTTGATAACAAACAAATTCATAATACAATATTTATGAATTAATTAATTCATGTTTATTAAGTAAAGTACTTACATGTCAAAGTTGTACTTTTTCGTAAATAGCGTCCTGAATAATATAGCTATATAAAAAAGTAGGATGTCCATATATCCTACTTTATGGATATATAAATATTATTGTACATTGTTGGCAAATTGAAGGATGGCCAGCTGCTGGCCGGTGGGATATTTCGCCAATGGTCCACTTGTGGCTCCCCATAAAAGTGCCAATTATGATAATGCTGGCGACGGTGCGTGTGATCATTTATGTGCCAATTATGAGTGTTTGTTGGGTATATTGGATCCGCCATCTTGAATTTTAGGATTATGTTTTCAGATTTGTAATAAGCGACCCAAAAACCCAAAATATGCAGTTTTGTTGCCAAACCCCAAAAAAACCTTTATTTAAATTTTCGTGCTCACAATCGAAGTTTTCGACCATTCGGTTCGCCATATTGGATCCGCCATCTTGAATTTTGCAATTCTGACTTCGGATTTGAATTCACCGACCTTCAAAACATAAACACATCAAAATATGTTCATGGTAATTTTTTTAAATACTTACACAAAGGTAGTACATGTATGTACTTTACGATGATTTCATGAATCAAATTCCCTAAAATTAGACATATTCTATCACTCATATCTCACTAACTAAGGATATGCTCAACTTGACACTTTATCACAAGCATGTTCTAATTGTAAACAATCATTTAGCACATTAGTTACAGTAAAATATATGGGTGCAAAAATGGTCGAATTTTGCGGCCACTCTTTATATTTTTTTAATAGACAATTTTTTTTTTCAGAACAATATTATTTTTTTAACGTACCTACATTGTTAAAAAAATTCTGAACTTTAAAATTTAAAGTAATTTTTTAAATTTTGCTTAAAGATTAAAATGCCGTATCAAACGGAGAGCCTAAGGGGTTTCAATTTCTTTCTATTTTTATTAAGTTATTTCAAACAAAAATCATAGGAAAAGTTTTTTAATTGAATAAACTAAAGTAATAGTTAATTACAATTTAAAATTTATCAAGTTAAAATGTTTTTCTTTTTTTATTTACCATCGAGGAAGTCTTATTATGTATACTGAACCTTCTTAAAAATGTTTTATTTGTAATAATGAAGATGAAACAGAAAAACTTCATACTGTTAGTGCTAAAGATTTAAAGAACTTACTTGAAGCTTTTGTTAAAAGACAAAATGATTTTAAGCTTTTTACAAAACGTTGATTTTGTTTTTGTATATCGTGATTGCCGATATAGGTATATAAATAAATTTAGTGTTGAAGCTGCCGAAAAACGCAAATCTACTTCAGAAGTTTCAAAAATATATTAAACAAGCTAAAAACGTACTCTTCGCCAATTTACTGAGCTTTTTATATATAATTGTTACACATTCTATAGGATACTATTCGCAGTTTTCTTGTAAATAATGTTGGTTTTTGGACATCCTAAATTTTGTGATATACCATCTTTATTGTGAAAAAAATTGTATGAAAAAAAAAATGAAAAAAGAAATCCTGCCTGTAGGATTCGAACACGGGACCTTTGGATTGCAACGCAAAGCAATCAATCAATCAACAGTATTTATTCAGTATATAGAGTACAATATGTGCCTCCTCGGAGCCCAACCCGGAGCCAGCCACACGACCAGGACAGGTGACGTCAAGGTGGGTGTGGGGCTGGGCGGGGTGGTCCCGACTCAGCTTAGAGATAGTTCGAGTGGGGGGCTAGAAGCTCCTGTCCACCGCAGGTGGACTTAAAAACTAGGTTAAAATATTTTATTGTCCATATGGACCTAAAAGTAAATTAAAAATAAACACAACACTAAAAATATTGGCGAACGCGCACTACACAATTTTGGTTATTGACACGGGAAAACTGAACGAAAAAACCCGTTCGAACAAATGACAGCCTTGCGGTCTGATCGCCGACAAGGAAGGTAAGATGGAAAGATAAAAGCTGTGGTTTAAAAAATTAGGATTTGGATAAGTTTCGGCCTGAAGGGGATTTAGGGACAAAAAATTACAAAAAACAACAAAAAGGATAAAAGAACAAAATTGCAAAAACATGAAAGGGAGAGAGAAAGAGGTTGAAAGATAAAGATAGGGGAAAGGTAGGTTATCGTAGGAGAGAGTGTGGCTAAGGGAGTTGCCGGAAGATAGGCAACGCCTGGTATGGTAGGGGGTGTTTTATATTGAAAAGTATGGCATTATGCTGTCTGATTCAAGTGATGTTGCGGGTAAGCGGGCTACCGTCCAGTTTGAACTGATAGAATTTTTGAGACGTTTCTTGGACGTAGTCCGCTAGTGGGGTTATGTCGTGGCAACGTGCATAGAGATCTCTGAGGGAGGTGTACCTATCAGAGGCTGAAATGAGGCGCATTGATTGTCTGTGATATATATCTTTCGACATTCATACATATTTCACTTCTATGAAATATGTATTAGTAAACTTCTTAAACAAAAAAAAATTATTATGGAAATAATATTTCGCAAGATTTCCATTTTAGTACAAGCGACAAAAATTAAGAGAATTTTTTTTTTTATTAAATAATTAATAACTTTTTTATTTACTAATCGATTTTCTTCAAAAACAATAGGGTTCTTCCTCTAGCTAACACTAACTTACTTTCAATACAATCGGACTTTTCTTTCTTAAGTTATCGTGCTTACAAGAAACGTGACGGACGGACGGACAGACGGACATTTTGAAAGTTGTTCAGAATTCGTTCACTAACACAATGATATGAACATTTTTTCTCTACGAGCGATATTTACGATTTTAGAAATGTGCCGATCAAATACAATATACTCTTCGTTTTTGCGAAGAGTATAATAATATAAGTATTAAAAAATATATTATCCTGTTTTTATGATCTATAGCCGCCATTTTGAGTCTGCCATCTTGAGTTTTCAAATTTTCACTTCACAATCGTAACCAGCGTCATCGAATCCCCCAAATATATATTTTCAGTCGGTTTTCTCAAATACTTTTCGAGATAGAAAATTAACAAATTTAATTAATTTGTTTGGTACTTAAAATTGTTAGTTTATTAATAACAAAAAGAAAAAAAATGCCCAGCAGCTTGCTTTTTCTTTTTTACAATGTTCGTTAGATGACAATAAATAATTTGCAAAAAAAATTAGGCCGATTGGCAGAAAATTCCATTTTTCACTTTTTACATCTAAAAAGAAAGCTATGGAAATTCTCTATAAAAAAGATACACGGTCTTTTTTTCGTATACGCAATAGTTTTCTTGAAAATCTTGCATTGAATTTGAACTTATGGGATATTATGGATAATTTAAGTACTCTATTCCACACCACCCTTGAGGTTGAGTACTAGGCGCGTTTTTTTTATGTGGTTTCCCCGGTAGACCTAATCCACGACTGTCATACTTATTCTATTTCTGACGAGTTTTCAATCGGTTCAGCATTCAAGCAAGATTTTCCATGGCAGTTGCCGCAAACTGGTGAGCAATTAAGTCCCAACTTCCGTCAGCCACACAATGGTCCACAACCTTTCGTACAGTTGCAGAAAATCATCTTCATAAGGTAATCAGGCGCAGGAAGTTGAGATGTTTTTAGCCACAATATGGTATCTTTCTACATCCATCCCCTCTCTTTAGGATTCAATACATTACCCAACCATTTCTGTACTTGAAAATAAACACGAAATAGATGCTGTTGAGCTGCGTCATGAGTGGGTGGTAATGAATTCAATTGCACAGGTTTGCTTTTGCTCACAGCTTTAATAAAGCAAGAATACCGATAGTTATCGATGGAAACTGGAGCGTTATAGATTGCGAGGAAAAATTTTATCCCATTCGAAGTATCAGGAGAAGTATCAGTCTTGCTGAAAACTTCAGCTACAAGTTTCAAGTCCTGCCGTTTTTTCATCACTTTCAAAGCTGCAGTCTTGCCTTTATTAAACAGAGCAGATGTAGTGTCACACCCAGAGAATGCGTGCAGAAACAATATGTGATCTCGAATATCTTTATGGTGATCAAAGCTTCGTGAAGAATAAATTTTTCGTTGGACCTTCCCACTGCCTGGTTTGAGGAGAAAAATTTCTTTTAATAGGTGTACGAGCAGTTAAAATTATAAGAAGATCCACATCTTCCCCAACCACAACCGTAGGATTTTTACATTATTCCTCAAACGCTGTTTCGACTATCAAAATGTCATAGTGCTATTTTTTCGGGAAGTTTTTCTTATATTTCATCTTATATCCTGAATAATTTACCTACTGAGTTTCACAACATCTCTGTTGCTTCATTGAAGTCCAAACTAAAGCAAGCTATATGTGATAATAGTTTAAATAATATTGACTTTACAAAATTTTAAGTAATATTTTCTATATATATATATATATTTTAAAACAAGTTTCTATGTATTTGCTGTATTTTATTTTATTATTCCTTGTCGTATTTTATTGTACTATTGACTATATTTTTTAGGGTTAGGTTAAAATCATTTAAATGTGCCTAGTCCTTTTGTGTGTGAGTTTTTATTTTTTATTTTGTATACATATGCACAATAAATGGTTTATTATTATTATTATTATTACTATGTTTTCGTTTCGGGTGTCATTTCGTGAACAGGAGCTTATGCACTAACGCCATCTATTGGTGCATAAGTGAACGTAGCGCGCGGGCATCTTGATTTAACCTTCACACGTAATTTAAAAGTCAACCTATTTTGTTATATTTCATACTTTTCGTATCATCGACCTGTGCTTAATAAACTCAGTTTGAAACATTAATTTGTATTGTTCTTCCAAATGTCCGTATCCACGTAAAACTTACGGCTGTATCAAGGATACAGCCAACCAGGATTTTTCTTTTATGTTTTAACCCTCCGTGCAATAAAAACTACCACAACTAAATTTTTTGATTTTAGGTATGACTTACTGGAATTTTTCAAGAAAACTATTACGTATACGAAAAAAAGACCCTCTACTTTTTTTATAGAGAATTTTCATAGCTTTCTTTTTGGCCTGATGTATTTTTGTCGTAGAGGCGATGGAAACTGAGATATCTCAAAAAATTCGTTTCCCACCACGATTTTAGCCCTTTACAGCGTTGCCAAATTTTATCCTTACACTCCCACTTCGGGGACTTTTGAGACCTTATTAAGGACACCAGTACCTATCTGGAAAACCAAAATTTGCTTTTGTATGAATTGGTCTGAAGATGCGGCTCATTTTTCACTAAATGCAGTGGACTATAGGTATTTGTGAGATGCGTTACCGCATTGTGTCGTGAGACCCTGGTCGTGAGTGAGTGTTTAAGCTCCCTTTTTCTGTGTTTTTGGTTCTGGGTATCTGCCTCTTTTCTCTTCGTGCGAAATATGTGTTGTATCTTGATATGGAGTGTTTATTACTGTTTATGCTCCTCTTTTTGTGTTTCTGCGCCAGTGATAATTTAATTTCTTCGTGATGAAAAATTCAAATTCCTTCGGAATTTCATTAAAACTGAGGGATAGGTATTTTAGAAGTAGCTGATGACGAATCTGATGTCAAAAGTTGAGAATTCAAAATGGCAAAAACAATATGGCTGCGAAAAATGCAATATTATTGCAGATTTACATGAAATTTGATGCATAGTGATTTCAGGATTCTCTGAAAACGAGCCTAGTTAAAACTTAAAAAGTCTCAAAGACTGGTATTTTATTGTATAGAAGCTAAGTAAAGAGGCCATTAAAAAGGGTGAAAAAATATTTGAAAAAAAATTGAACCGCCTTCAAAAAAGATCGTTAAAAACCGCTGCCCAAGGATCCCACATCCAGATTTTCTATCCAAGTAACTCACAACGAAAAAATTTTGTATGTGGAAATAATTGTTTATGGAACTTTAATAATATAAAATTTGAAATCCTCTACCCCAAAAACCCATAAAACGATACCCCACATCGGTAGTAGGGTGGGGGTGGTGATAGGGGGTGGTAGTGGGGGTGAATGAAGTAAAAAATATTTTGAGGTTTCTGGTTCTTATACACACACTAAATCACAATTTTTTTTCATCCCCTTTAATAAGGGGGTGGGGGTGGTAATGGGGGTGGCTACTGTCAAATTTTTTTTTGAGACCTTAGCTTCTCTTGTACATACTAAATACCAATTTTATGGACTCTTACCTACTTGATTTACCTATTTACCCCAAATTTACCCCAATTTACCCCCCAACCCTTTGACGAAACAAGATGGAAATATAATCTAGTTCTAGATCTCGTTAAAGTACATGTGTGTACCAAATTTCAAGTCAATATCTCAAACGGTTCCAGAGTAAACGTGCGCACAAAAAAAAGTTACAGACAGACAGACCGACAGACAGACAGACGGACAGACAGAAATTTTTTTTTCGCTCAAACTTAAAATCTCGACGTTTCATGACATTCTAAGCCTATTTGAACAATAAAAATTTTTTAAAATCTTTTTGTCGTTACTATACTTCCACTGGATGTGGAAGTAAAATTATGAAATATAATTTTACCGTCGTCGCACAACCATATAATCTAATATCCATTTTGAGGTCGGTGTAAAATTGAACAACTAACGAAATCAAACGTAAGTATTTTTAAAAGACTTCAATATAGATATTAAGTAATATGGTTCAAATAACTGGGCGATGGCAGTGAAATTTTATTTCATAAAATTTTCACGTATGTTTTTAAAGGCGGTTAATTTTTTTTCAAAAATTTTTCCAGGATAGGGCAAAATGCTATACGTATCTTTTTAGTACAGCACTGAATTCTCTAAAATAATGGTTATAACAAAATAATGAGTTAAGTTTGTGCCGGCCACCAAAGTGTTAAAAATGATGATCAGAAACGTTTGCTTTTGTCAATTTTTTATACCATATTTTTTAGACCTTTCTCTGTCATTTAACATACAATCTGAAAAGTCACTTCAAAATAGTACATTGTGTATCTAGTAGTAAAAACAATACATTCCCGGAGCACGATGTAAATTAAAGCATTGCAGTCCGGGAATGTACTTTTACTACGAGGTACACGTACTATTTTTTCTAAAATCTCAATCAATATTTTCAATATTATTCTTGACCGATTTCAAAAAATATACTTTTTATGCTACAACAAATTTTTTTAGACCTTCTTTTGTTTATATTGTTGCAATTTAAATTAAAAAGAAATAATTCTTTTCTATTGTATGTTTTTTGAGGATTCTTTATCATAAACAATTTTTGTGAAATGGATATTGTTTGTGATGAAGTATTCTACAAAAAAGGTATTCATTATTTTTTTTGTACAAGACATGCTACTTTTTTTATTTAAGCGCGAAGCCATGATATACCGTGGCTGAGGTAAGGCATGTGTACAGGGTGGACCAAATTAGATGGGATTTGGGGTTTTCTCTAAAACTATGGCACATAGACAAAACCAATGCAGGTGTCCGAGCTTGATTTTCGAGAAACAGACAATGGAGCAAACCGCGATCGTCTATCTTTTCTAACTACCGAGCGACAGATCGTTTTTGGAAAATTGGCATTTTTGGATGACTTCTATATCTCAATTATCAAGTGTCGAATCGAAAATCGAGTAACACATTCTTAAAGCACTTTTTTGAGCAGAATTCGTTGCTGATAAGAAGAAAATTATGCATGCCTTAGTTTTCGAAATATAGACATACATTGTATTTTCTTAAATGGAACACCTTATAAATTATTTAATTATTCGATCACAGCTTAAATTAACTATCCAGCGATATATCATATGTCATATTTGTCTCTGGAGAAAGTGGTTGATTTTCGAAAAATTTAATATATTTATGAGGAGGCCATGGAAAACTATTAACAACAACAATACTTCTTATAATATAAAATAATTCTGCCAAAAATAGGAAAAACTAAACTACAATGAGTGTTCGAATTGTCTTTCATTGACATCTATGCATATTTATCGCATTTGTACTATCTGTTGAGGAGGCCATGTAAAAGAAAGAAAATCGAAATAATTGTAAATGTCAAAAACTAATTTTTGAGTTCATTGTGAGTGAGCATTGTTAAAAATGGTTCAATTTAGTAATGCTGAAAAATATGATACGATTAAGTGTTTTATAGAATGCTGAGAAAATAAAAAAGTTATAATTTTAAGTAAGTCACATAAAATATTACGTTGGTAAATACATCGAGTGTTGTAAAATAAAGATTGTTTTGTGACTGTGATTTATTAGCATACCACGGTAAATCGTTTGATAGAAACATTTCATATAGATAATTAATTTATTTATTAATTGTCGATTTTCGCTAGCGAATATCTCGGAAACTATAACACATAGGAAGAAAATAAATATAGACATTCTCTCCAAAATGCTAAACCACTGGGCCTCAAAATATGTGATGTATTGCCCTCCGATTAAAGAACTTATATCTAGATACATAACAGGCTATCTTTTCACTATATACCTTGTTTGCTCCTAACATAGTCACATTATATATCCATTAAAATGGATAGATGAACATCACATCCCATAGGCAACAGTGGCGTTGTGTGTGTAGAAAATGTGTAGAATGGTAAATATTTTCATTAAAATGAATTATTGCAATTCCTGCATTACCGGCTCTTTATATAACGTGATGTAGGCATACGATATTACAGTAAGATAAAACAGTAAGATAAATATGTATTGAAAGGATATTAAAATTTAATTGCTATTTACTTTATAACTGTAAACTGAATCATGTTACAACTATGGAACGATCGATTTTCTTCTTTTCTAAACTGCTTTCTGCAAACGGCACAGCACTTCACTATTTATTTGCACAAAATATATTGTCACTAAACTGTGTAAATATGAATAGAGAATATTATTTAGGTATTAAGCAAATCACAACTTAAAATAAAATTACTTTTTCACCAGTTTTTGGTCGGAGAACACGAAAAACATTTATTGACATTAATGGCCGAACTGTCAACTGAGATTATGATAATAGAACTGAAGCCGATCGTGTACGAGCGGCCGCGAATACGCCGATGGGCCAATCAGCAACTTATGGGAAGAAGTGCCTTAGAATGGGAGTCTTTCGGGATCATAAAATGTATGCCATTATGTATCTAGATATAAGTTCTTTAATCGGAGGTATTGCCTGACATCAACTCTGCCAATATTTTTAAAACTAAAATTCTTCTTAACATAATTTCTATGGGGTTTTTCTGCAACCTAAAAGGTCATAGCCATCTGTAGGGTACTAGCCTACATACATATAGGTTAGATATTATATCACTATGGATATTTAAAAAAACAAACAATTTTTATCATTATTAAATTCAATTTGAAATCAAAATTAAAATCTTTTTAAATATTAATTATTTTATTTATTAATATAGCTTACTATAACGCTATACCATCACAGCTATGTTTTTTATTATTTTAACTAAAAGCGTTCTTCACTGGCAGTGTAGATTCTGTATGCAGCTTGGGGTTAGAGATAATGGTTTGTTAATATATTCGCATGCCATTCTACGACAAAATTTATCAAAAAACAAAAACGAATCAAATGTGTTATTTTTTCTTCAATTTGAGTTCAGCAGCTCATCCTTATGTAGAAAAAGGAATGGAGAATGTCAATGGTTTTCCAAAAAGGGTTGTGGATGCTATGAGTCAACTCTTTCTTCACCTGAAGAAATATCCAATCAGGCAAAGCCACTTGACTCTGCAATTATTTCCCAAGAAAAATGATAAGAAGTGTCGTAGTTATGGTGTAAAATACAATTTAATTTTTTTTTGCAAAAATCGAGGACAACAAAGAGAAATTAATTATTGTAACGGGTGCCATACAAAATATGACAATTGGAATAGAAATGAAACTTATTTAAACTTTAATAACAATTATTTTTTTGTAAAAAAATACTTAGAAATGAAATCATCAACAAGAGTGCGTCATGATTATTTGTGGTAGAAAGGCATTAACCCTTTCAGGTATGGTGGTACACCGTTTGAACCATGCAAACTGACCCGTTTAATGCATGGTGGTACAAACTACGTACCCCATATTGTATATGCATAGTGGACTGTAAACCCTGTAATGTATACTATGTAGATGGTACCACGTCAAAGTATATATTTAAAACAAAAAATAAATCTCCACAAATGTAATTGGAGTATATTTTATTGCTTAGCAATCCCCAATACAAAAAAAAAACAAATTAATTAGAACAAAATATGATCCCCACGCAGCAAAGGTTATTTTTGTGCATGATCTTCTGTGCCCAAAGGGTTAAACCTGTCAAACATTTAAAAAAAAAGTGAAGTAAAATTTGTACCCCGCCTGACGCATCGCGATTGTTAAACAGTTCGGTACGCCAAAGGTTAATAGATATAAAGAATAATTAAATACTTCATCTAAATACATAAAAAATTAAATAAATGTAATATATTTGCTTCCCAACTCCCCTCCATACTTTCAATCAACTCTTTAAAAAAAAAACGAAAGAGTTACATGTTTTGTATTTATTAGTAAAGCAAAAATATTTCTACAAAAATAATAATAATATTATATAAAAAAAAATGTATGAATCCTAATCTAAAGATTTATACACAAGAAGATATATACATAATACTCTTATATCATACCACACATCGACGTTCTTTGGAACGGCTTTCATCTTAAAGTTTATGCTCTTTATTCCCAACTTCTTTATGTATTGTTTCTTCAACTGTGTATTCTCAACAGATCATCGATAACCGCTTATCTGAACGCAGCATTTATCGATAATTCATTATTAGTAATGTCTTCATACGTAATACCGTGCGTGTAATTTCCCATTAGGCATGTACATTCACGTAGCGCGAAAGATATGACACACTGCTGCCGTAAATTCCTCCGTCGGGCGGACCATCCCAGCTCTATTATTTCATTTCAGCCAGCTGGCAAGCGCGATGTTGTAATTTTACTCCCTATGCCTAGCGCCCCGCTACACGCACGGTATGAGCGTTTACTAATGCAGTTCAGGTCAACAACTCTAATGCTCATTTTTTATGCCACCTCAAACTACGGCAATGACAAGAAGTGTTGTAAGATTTCAACTGGACAGATATGCAATGGATCATTTATTTATTATACTCTCGTATATTTTTGGGCTTTTGTATTTCTTTGTTTTTTCTCCTTACAGTATCATTTTATTTACGAAACAATCAAAAGGTTTTGCAGTGGTTTAAAAGATTTAAACTCTCATTCATCCTGTTTTCTTTTAAAAAATTATTTGGCAATTCTACGCTTAACCTACTTATTACGATGTTCCCCTCGTAAGAGATCCCACGAAGATATTATTGATTACGAATATTGTCTTAAAAGAAAAATCGAAAGAAATTTGTAATTGTCCTTTCAAGGAAAATTCATGGCCTCAATCTACATTACCTGTAGCTTTGGGTGGTCTAGGAGTCCGAGACGTAACTACATTATGCTACTCCACCTTTTTGGGATCCATAAATGAAGTTTCACAATTACTACTTTCGATTCTCTCCTTTACATCTCTCAGTGTCCTAACAAAGCCTTTGATGAAGCTCTAGTTAATTAGTCTACTCTAAGTTGCATGGATCCAATTACCAGCATTTATCAGCGAGATTGGGCTAAGCAAGTATGTTTACGTACTCTCAGCAACCTACTGACTGAAAATCAAGACCTAAAAGGGAAAGCACATTTGCTCGCAGTTGAACAAAAAGAATCTGCCGCCTGGATGAATACTCTACCATCGCCTTCAATAGAAAGACGACTTAGACGACTCATCTTTTCATATCGCCGTTGCCTTACGAACTGGTCAACCTCTTTACGAACCCCACAACTGCACTTGCAGTGAACATTCTTGGTTATCATGGCCTATCATGCCGCAAAAGTACATGGAGGTGGTCTTGTCATGGAATTCTAGAGAGCTGTAATTACTTTAGATTTTGAACCGGTAGGGTTTTTGCAGAAGAGACGGAAAAAGGGCGGATGAAATGTCCCTTGTACCATGGGAAGGGGGAAAGGCCCTTCTATGGGACGCTACATGTCATGATACACTGGCATCTTCTTATATTAAATACACATCCCAAAACCGTGGAGAAGCTGTCCGCATCGGAGAAGATACTAATAGATGTAAATATAAAGAGCTAGAATCCCGTTTTTTTTTGCCATTTTCTGTTGAAACATTGGATCCCTGGGGCAACGAGGCTAAAAAAATGTATTAACTGTAGAAAATACGCGTCAATCCTGGGCACTAACCGCCTTCTGCAAACTTGGGAGAAATTTTTTATATTTTAAATTAACGAATTTATATCTTTCCATATCTTCTTTTTGTATTATTCAGTATTTTATTTGTAGGTATATGTTTAACCTTATGTTCACCTTATGTATTGACCATTTGTTAACTTTGTTTATATTGTATTAAATGAAATTGTATTTTATGTACTTATCTCAATTCTAAGATATCTTATCTTTTCAACTTTGAACTACTATTCCTTGCCTACATTTTTAGCTACTATTTCTCAGTTTCAAGTTTCAACTTCTTATCTATAATTCATTTTGGGGTTGAATTTTAGATTAGTCTCGAAATTTTCAGAAGTGTTTAGCGCCTTAGAAAAGCATGTTAATTGTTAATCTTGCTAAAATATAACAGTTCGTTACATAGAGCACTCTATATTATGCATTAGAGATGGTACTGAGTGGATTTTTCTTGGAACAGGTCGGAATTGTTCCGGGTAAAAAAGTATACCTGTTCCAAAAACCTGTTCCGATTCCGACCTGCTCCGAGTCCGGCATTAGTGATTGCCCATTCTTTCGCACTCGTAGCTTCATATGCTCCATAATGATACCGCTTTCTTTTCAAGTGCTTGGAGTCCTGATTTTTTTGAAACAAGAATGCTGATTGGTTGATGAAGGTTGAAAACTGACATGTCAATTATATGCTTCATTCAATGTTTTGATTTTGAAATCTCCAGAGCTCCAAGCTCTTGAAAAGAAAGCGGTCAACACAAAATACGTCCTGTATATCAGAACCGACATGAACTAGTATTTAAACTCTGAATAAGAGTAGAGGGTGTCTTATAAATTAATATACTTTTAATTTGTTTTGTAATGCGATTTAGAACCGTGAGTATTTCATTTCTAAGTTTTACCATTTCTTCAAGTCATTTCATTGTTACATGGAAATAAGTCAAAATATTCACCTAATGCTTCAAACTATTCCTAAAACTCCTCGAATTAAAAAATGCTAGAGCTACATTTTTGTAATACTTAACACTAATTAAACAGAATTTATTATTATTATACATCCCACACAAATACTACCACTTACGACCAATACCAAAAAGTCCGCAAGTCTGATCTGTTAACTCCACTCCGGCTCCGTGTCCGAAGGTACAACGTTATCATGTGCTCAGTGCTCCGCTCAAACGCATGACAGCCCAGCGGAGCCGGAACTAGTATTTTCTAAATCTGAGAACTGTTCCGCGGAACTGTTAGCTCGTACCTGTTCCGAAAGAACAGGTTCGGTTCTTTCGTACCATCTCTATTATGCATGCTATACGAAAGAACTATTATACTATCTATGACTGGTGGACTGTTACCAGTGATGACAGTCCACCAGATGTACTTACTTGAAAATTAAGTGTATAACCATCATTGGCCACAACTGGTACAGTTTGATTCCAGACTTGTGCCTCATATTGGAGATATACTGTCGAACACGCAGCAGTTTTTGAAAAGATACAAGAGTCTCTTTTATAGAGATGTTCGCAGAAGCTGTTATTGAATATTGAAATGATTCCTTAGTTTATTCAGAAACGGTGTCAACTTTTGTAATCTGTCTTCAGTAATTTCTTCATTATGGCCCTCTAATCAAAATTTGCTTATATATTTATTTAAATAAAATATACCAGTAAAAATTAGACAATCAATTAATATTTTGTCATGCTAGAGACTCTGGCTTCACTAAAATGAATGAAAATACCATATTACTGGCACAGTGGCACTCAAGTTTTATCGAAAACTTTTCATAAGTTCTAGTATTTATGTTCAAAATATCTTAGTTACCAATTGCACGATAAATGTAAAACGAAGATGTTTTAAATATGAACAAATTTTTATTGAAATATAAACAGGTTAGCAATAATTGTAAACGATTTCTGAATATATAGTGGATATGTGATTTCCATATTTTTTCTTCTGGCAGTATGATCCAAGTAGGAAAGGGAACATAAGCACATTTTCAAAATAATACCAACTAAATTTTCGATTTCTGAATGATCTGTAGATGTGTCTATTTTTGTATCTATGTCCTTTAGAAAAATATTTTTCTGAATATCTATTTCAGAATATGGTTTGTCTTTTCCACATATAAAACTAAAATGTAATTATCTATAACAGGTATATTTTAACAATACTCACTATGAAACGTATTGTGTAGTGTACTTAAAAAAAATCATACGGAGTTTTGTTACAAAGATCATAAATTATTATGGAAACCAGGAACTGGTACGCCGTACTGAATATCTTTCAGATTCTCCAGTTACTTGAAAGCTCTCAAATATTTATAGTTTCACCATTTTCACGGTTAATAATTTCGTCGGTTAGAACAAATAACATGCATTTGTCTAATAACTTCTTCTGTGGTTTAGCCTATTGAATTTCGTATCTGTATGTGATTTAAAATAGTGGGTGCATTTCGGTGGGAAGTTTTATTTTTCAAATTTTTCAGCTAAGACCATTAGCCACGATTAATTTATTGTTGTAACCTAGCCTAACATAAGACCAAAAAACAAGTTAGTACTTGAGATAACAAAGGGGAGAGACAGGGGCACACACTTCACTCCAAGATACCATTCTAGGCGACTCTTTTAAGCAAGGTAAGCAACGGTAGATGAATTAACTCTAAGGATATCTCGCTAAGGAAACTACAGGTAAACTAAAATAAACTGTTAAAATTTTGAGCTTAACAAATTTTATAAAATTATAAAATATACCGGCGCGGTAGCTCAATCGGTTAAGGCGTATTGAGTGGCGAATATGCTGATCGACTGTCTACCGCGCCCTGGGTTCGACCCCCAGCCCCGGTATTGACAACACCGGTGGGTGTGGATGTATGTCTGCGTTTTTCCAAATGTGTTCTTTCATTAACAAGGCCGATGAACGTGAATTGTGGTGGCACTAAAAAATCCAGTGGCTGATATCATCCAAATTTCCATTGCAGTCGCAAGTCAGTGTTTGTGATAAGTTCATTTTAAATAAGTGAGAGTTGACAGCTCCTTGCACAAATGTACATCTGATATATTTATTATTGATATTCCTGTTTGGATGACTTCTATAGGTCAAAGGGGAATAGGTAACCTGTCGATAATTTTATCATATATGTAGTTGTTGTTATTACACACTTTAGTCTTCACTTCTCTTCCCATAGTTTTTCGTATTTTCTTTCAAGACTGGAATTATATCAGAATATCAGAATAGGGTAAATTATCGATTGGATTCTGAACAATACTTGCAGTCTTGGCTAATTTGTCCGCTACAATATTGCCTCTTATATCAGAGTCCGTTGACTCAAATAAATATAACATTCTTATTAAGATCTTGTAAACTGGCTTGCTTTTCCATAATTTCTACTATGAACTTAAGAATACGCGGTTTTGTGATTAGAAATAGCGGTCAAAACTGAGATCTACTTGGTTATAATTAAAAAATTTCTAAAATTATCGCTGTTACATAAGAGACTGCTTGTTAATGGAAAATTCAGAAAAAAAAGTAAAATTTCTTTTACCATTACTAGGTATATTTCCACACCATTACTTGGATATGGAAGTAAAAAACCGCTGCCTATGGAATCACTATTTCTACATCCAGATTTCCTATCTAACTCTCTTCTTATCCAAGTATATTACTACCATCCCCACATCATTATTAAATTGGATGACAGCGGGGGTGGTTGATATAAAAAAATAGGTCTTTGTTCTTGCGCACACACTAAATCACAATTTTATTTACCTCCATTAATAATGAGGTGGAGATAATGGCGCTGATAGTGAGGATGGCTGGTACCAAAAAAAATTTAAGACTTGGCTTCTCGTGCATACACTAAATCTCAATTTTATGACCTCTTCTTTGCTTACTTTACCTATTCACCCTCATTTATCCGTAAACTCTTCAGCGGAAGAATATCAAAATATAATCTAGTTCCAGATATCTTTATAATACGTAGGTGTGCTAAATTTCAAGTCAATATCATAAACCGTTCCAGAAAAAGTTACAGACAGGCATAATTTTTTTCCAATTCTGTTTGAACGAAAAAAAAAATAGTAAGTTGTTTTTTTAGGAGTACATGTGATATTTTTGTGACGAGTCTGTAGGTTTGCCGGATAAACGAAGTGATTCCGGCAATTACAGACGAGTCACAATAAGTGGCTTTTACTCCGAATAAAACAAGCTATTTTTTCTTCAAACATCGATTAGCTAGAAAAAAAATAAAGATAAAAAATCTCGAATTTCACCACCAAAAACTTATTGTATTAAAATCGCATGACCGGCGAACATTAGAATAACAGCCTCAGATTTTGATTCTACGCCCCCTGAGGTTGCAGAAATTGCCGCAGATGCTATGAATAATTTATTACCTACAAAATCGGCTAGTGTTTATGAAGCTGCTACAAGATTCCGGACATGGTGCGATGAAAAAAGTCAAAATAATAATATAATGTCCTAATATAATAGTTAAATTATAATGTATTTTCATTTAATAATTAAAGCTTATAAGTTTTGTATTATTTAATATATCGTTATTTATAAGCAATCAGTCGCTCACAACCACAGAAAAAGTACTTTTATTTCCGTTGCTAATGGCAACGCAGAGCCGTCTGAAAAGTCAAACTTTCTTGTTGTAAAATAAGTTTAAAAAGTCATGTTTTATTGACGTTTGAAGAAAAAATTAATTATTCTTCATTGGGACTTTTGCAAGTATTTAATCCCCGCTGTCATTAAAAGTAATACTTTAATTCTCGAAAAAAAGGAATTAAATTAGTAGGTACTTTTACTCCGGGAAGTGCAAAAAATAAGTTAATATGATTCATCGTACGACAGCGTAACAGAAACCAATCCAAACTCTGCACTTTCATTTGCACACACAATTCTGTTTTTTTAAACGCTCCTTATATGGAAAACTATTGGAAAGCCGAGCCAATCAACGTTTCGTTTTACTTTCTTTAAGCAACGTGTATTATTTTTAAACAGGTGGACTGCCGTTTACGTGCTTTAATCCGAGCTGGAAAAATGACCCGGTTGAGCTGCTCAACCACGGCTATTTTCCAACTTATGTACATTCCAGGACCCTATCTTACAGACCAATCAGATAAAATTTTCAAATCGATTTAAATTTCAGCTGAAGAAAATCATGTCTATTAAATAAAGTAGAACAAACAGACTAAAATAAAAACAAATGTATTGGAATAACTGGCGAGCTATGGAAATTAGAAATTATAAAAAATGTGTATTACAACTTCTATTTAATTCGAAACGCTGCACTATGCGGCGATGACCACAATATTATCGCAAAAATGCAAAATATGCAAACCTGGATTACGATCTGAAATATTTATTTTCTAATAGTCACTAGACTAAACTTCAATATTTGAGAAAGTTTATTTTGTTAGACACTGATTGTATTACAGAATTTCTAATCGCCAGGTTCGGCAATATTCAAATAATGAATTATGAGCTAATATTCAATAAACGACTTCGTACCTAAAAACTCAGTAAAATATATAGTTTCAGTATGGTTCGAAAGGCCGTTTATTCTAGTTTTAAAATCACTGTTTATTTCTATAATTAACCTGGTTTATTACAAAAAGATGAATTCAATCCCAAAATATATTCTTTCCCATTATTTCCACCTAATAAACGAAATAAGGATTGAGACGGGGGACACTCTTTTCACATCAATGGGTCCTTCTTGATGACTTTTAAATAAACATACATGAAAAAGACCACGGATGAAAGGTTTATTAACAGAAGTTTAAAGTGAATTACAAAGGAAGCGATTTCCCTAAACGGCCAACAACACAAGTTTTATTATTTAATATTTATAACTAAAAGTCACATTTTTTAAGAAATCCCATGATAATCAAATATATTTCCTTACATTTAAAACTCAAAATATAGTTGATATTCAAATTTTCAATTTTCATTCCAAAAGAAATAGCAAGATTTTTCTCTAATGGTTTTTGAGTAAACCTTGTTCATGTCTAGGAAAATATGATTTATATCTCCTATGGATTTCCACACTCACACAGATCATTTTCCTTGACACCAATCTTGTAAAGATGCGGTGGGAATCTTCCATGATTAAAAAGCAAACGAGTAATTGCAGTGTAAATATTCCTTTTTATTTCTTCATTGTCGTACCACCTTTGCGATGTTATATGTGGGTTTAATAGGAAATAATTTGTTGGGTGTTCAGCATATATATTTATCAGATATTAAGCTGATAAGAACAGACACTACACTTTGATCTTAGCCAGAGGCCGAGAAGCGATATAAATAAAATTAAGTGCGATTATGTTCAATTTTCAATTTTCATTCCAAAAATTTGAATAAAGCTTCAACTATCATCGGGGATTACCAGAGTGGATTCTTTTCATGAATATGAATAATGTCCTCTAAAAGATACAAAACAATTAGTACGTTCTGGTCCATTTTAAAAAAAGGAGGTCGAAATATAAAAAAGTGCACTTTATAATTGTTTTCTGAATGATAAAATACAATGTCGATTTAGGAATAATTTCTTAATTCGAGTAGAACAACGTCGCCTGCACCGAATGAAACTATATCACCACGACTGTATGGACTGCCAAAAATTCACAGCACCTGGAAATAGTCAGCACATGCGGATAACCTACCTAAGAATTGGCTAGATATGTCGCAGACATACTACGACCCCATACAGGCAAGATCAGCAGCTATGTGAAGAACTCCAGACACTTTTTGGAAATTCTGGAAAGTCTACAAATAACGAGCAGTAACATCATGGTGAACTTCGACGTAGAATTTTTGTTCACCAGCGTACCACCGAGGAAAACAGTTAATCTGATACGCCAGCAACTTGTACCCAAGGGATTAAGAGAAGATATGTGTAATTTGGTTCCTTTATGCCTATCAGCAACATATTTTCTGTGGAACGGAAATTTCTACGAGCAAAAGTACGGAGCAGCTATGCGTTCACCACTTACTGTTACTATGTTACTATGTTGCATACTTTTTCTATAATATTTCAAAAGGTGAAGTAGATCTAATTCCATTAGTTAAGATGACAATTTATTTTGTGAGAAGTTCTTTGAAGCGGTTGAAGAAAAATGTTTTCTTATCACTTATAATATCCCTAGAGCTTAAATTATTTCCGGAAATTTTTTCGAGGTCAGGAATTTTCTTAAAATATTCATGAACGAGGAAAAATTTCCGGATATTAATTTAAGCTCGTGGGATATTCGGTAAGAAAATTTCACACCATTATTTTATAAATATTATGCCAAAATTGAACATTTTTATTACGAATGACAAAAATTCATTCATTATAGTGAGCCATGGAATAACAACGGGTGGTTAATACAATACGAAATTTCTTAGTGAAATAACATACCATTCTCCAAGTTTAGTTACATGAACTTTTTATAAATAACTTAAAAACATATTATATTTCCGTTTTTTATTAACTTTGGTCTACTAAAATTGGTGGAACATCATTTATTTTTGATAATTATTCTGAAGTACCCACCTACTTCAAGATTTATATGTTTAATAAAATACGAAATTTCTTAGTGAAATAACATACCATTCTCCAAGTTTAGTTACATGAACTTCTTATAAATAACTTAAAAACATATTATATTTCAGTTTTTTATTAACTTTGATCTACTAAAATTGGTGGAACATCATTTATTTCTGATACTACTTAAATGCGTGCACAGGGAATGTATTAATTCTTGTCACCGAGACAATAATTAACAACTTCTAGGCGGCCATGGAATAATAAAAGGTAACAAGATAGTAATGGCTGCCGCACTTACAGACGTCAATTAGATTAATTTTTACATTCTAATCATAACAAAATTTAATTATCAGCCATAAGAATAAAGTGCATGAGCATATAGCAGAAAAATGGCTCCAGGTTCTAAAACATATTAATTTGTGTACTTATAATATCCTCGTGAATATCCTCTTTTGCGTCGCCAAATAAATTTAATTCTAAAAGCACTGCAACTCCCGCGTCTTTACTTTGACATTTTAATTGACAGAAAAATTTCCACTTATTAATTTGACAGAATGTAAAAAATTTCCGGAAATTTTTTGGCATTAGGCGAAGCTGAAATCTATAACTTAACAAAAAACAAGCCTATGATTGGTTAAAAAATGTGGTGTGAAATTTTCAGTAAAATATTTGTTTCATAGAAACTTGTAATTTTGGCTAGGTTAAGTGGTAGAACAAATCTAGAATCTGATTATAGATTTCAGCTTCGCCTAATGCCATATGTAAATTAAGATCTACTATAAGCTTATTGTAAAACCATAGCTGCCAAATAAATACGTTTATTTCTATTATTAGATAGTCAAGGCATTAATTAATTATACTAGATCGCAAGAAAGTAAAACGATTATTGTTCAGAAAACAATGCTAGCATTTTTTGTTTCTATAACTAAATTTGTTTTTCGATTTCCATATCAACAAAAAATAATAACGCTACAAAAAAAATATAAAAAGTCATTTTTTCGGTCAACTTAAAAAAAAATTAATAAAAACCGCTATTTATCACCACGCGAGTGTCTTGTGTACCTTGCCATATTCCCATACTGGAGACCTGGAGTTTGTTGGGCCCAACTAGAAGAGAACAACACCAGGAAGTGCCGCTAGTACACGAGGTCACAAGGTATTTCAAATTCAATTATTAATATTAGTTCAGTTTGTCAGCATTACGCTGAATGGTCCTTCGTCCGATTTATTTCCGAGTTAATAAACATTTTTGATCCTTCGATGCCGATACCTTAAAAAAGAAAACCAGCTTTGCCTTACATTCATCTAAAACCTTTTTAAATTAATTACTTCATAACTGACATTTGTTGCTTAAATTCATTTTGACACTAGCACACGGTGTTTTTTACTGAACCTGCCGCTATAATTAATTAATTTTCTTGTTTCTTCTAAACATATTTTCGGTATTATATTGTCATTCCAACGTATTTGTGAGTACTGATTAATACAACTATTTTGTAATTTTATTTACATTTGGTTAATATAACTTTATTAGGAAGCTTATCAATACTTACAAAATGAAGTTTGAGGACTTTGTAAGGGAATGTAATGTGGTAATTAGAAAATTAACCGCCGTGTCAGAATACTCATCTGCCGTTGTGGCAGACACTTCAACGTACTCTATGTTTTATGCAAAATTTAAAAGATCTAACCTCATTTACGAGGATTTTCAAGAACAACGCAAATCATTAAAATTGAGTCAACTCTCAGTTGAAAATTTGGATCAACTGAATTCACTGGTGGAAGAAATAGATGATTTGCATGATAACATTCAAGCTGTTGACATACAATTAACCAAAATGGCATCTGCTGTTACAACAAATCAAAAGGTTGATGTTGAAAGCAATAAAAATACTGTTCATCTACCGGAGATTCAGATACCTAAATTTTCAGGTAATGCTATTGAATGGACTTCATTCTATGAACTGTTTAAGTCATTGATACACAATCACACAAAATTGTCTAACATAGAGAAATTCCAATACTTAATAAGTGCCTTATCTGATGAACCATTAAAATTAGTGAAACATTTACCAATAACCTCTGATAATTATCATATTGCATTCGGAACCCTAGAGAAAAGATATGACAATAAACGCATACTTATTTCGACCTATTGGGGAAATATTCTTAATTCATCAAAAGCTAAACCTGATTCCGCAAGTTCTCTTCGTACTCTCTTAAATATATTTTCTGAAAATATTTTTGCTCTCAATAAATATGAAATTGACTTGTGGGATTTTACTCTATTTAATTGGTTAATGCAGAAAATTGATCCCAATACTAGAAAACGGTTTGAAATGCATCGTAGCATTACGGAGTTGCCCACATATGAACAGTTAATTAAATTCTTGACCGATCAATGCAATGCTTTGGAGTCTAGCACTATGTTGTCAAATATTTGTTCTGGTGTCTCTCAGTATTCAACTTCTAACACTGGAATATTTTCTCCTTCATTATCTCATAAGCAACATACGCAATCTCCCATAAAATCAAAACAGCAGTCTCTCGTGGTGGAAACATCTTCTCAAAACAATATTGGTTCAGCAGTGCCTCTTGCAAAACCTCAACAAGCATCTTGCTTTGTTTGCAATGCTAACCACTCTATTTTTAAATGTGATTTATTTTTAAATAAGTCGCCTCAACATCGATATAACTTTATTAAAGAATGCAGACGTTGTGTAAATTGCTTTGGAACACATAGTTTCTCGACTTGTGCTTCCCTGTCTGTTTGTCGCGTTTGTCAAAAACGCCATCATACGATGCTACATTTTCCACGTGAAGCAACTACGATCTCGACTTTTAATTCTACAGATAATGCTGCCGCTGTTGACATTCCTCAAGTTGTTGCTAGTGCTATTGCTCCAGTTACAGTTCTTTTATCCACCGCCTTAGTATCTATCTGTGATGCTAGTGGTAATTTTCAAACTTGCCGTGCTCTTATAGACAATGGCAGTCAAATATCAGTAATAACTGAGAAATGTCTAAACAGACTTAATTTACCGCTTACGCAATGCTCCGTTCCTATTCAAGGAATTGGTCGAACTTCTTCACCCGCTTGTACTGGCATGACTTTTTGTCAGGTCACTCCGATGTTTAGACATCATCCCAGTTTTAATATACAGGCAATGGTCTTGCCGGTCATCTGTAATGATATTCCGTCTAGTCACATTACCACTCAAGGTTATGAACATTTAAAAAACCTGCCTCTCGCTGATCCTGATTATAGGAAATCGAGTGAAATAGACATCTTGCTTGGTGCTGATGTCTACTCACAAATAATACAACCCGCTATTAAATATGGTCGTCCTGGTGAACCAATCGCAATGAAAACCATCTTTGGTTGGATACTATCTGGAAAAATTCATATTTCTACACCAGCTGTTGTTAACTCATTTCATGTGTCTGTTTATTCACAACTTGATTCCACATTAAAGAAGTTTTGGGAACTTGAAAGTATACCTGACAAAATATTTAACTCTCCAGAGAACACTAAGTGCGAGCAAAATTTTATCAATTCTCATACTCGTGACAAATCAGGCAGATACATCGTTTCATTACCTTTTCGTGAAGATATTCCTATTTTAGGTAATTCTTTTAATACCGCAATGCGTCGTTTTTTTATCTCTGGAAAAGCTATTACTTTACAATCTCAACTTCGAGATCTTCTTAAAAGTGGTGGATTTGATTTGAGGAAGTGGTCTAGCAACGATCCTATCGTATTAGACTCCATACCCCCATCATTACGCCAAACTAATTGTCAATCATTTGACACTGCTGATTACTTTCAAAAGGTGTTGGGCTTGAACTGGAATCCAACTTATGATTCCCTAACTTACAAAATAGACACTATCGACCGTTGTTGTACCAAAAGATCAATACTTTCTGAAGTCGCACGCATATTTGACCCACTTGGATTGTTAGCTCCGCTTACTCTTTTTGCAAAGCACTTGATCCAGATTCTTTGGACACAAGGATTGTCTTGGGATGAGGTTCCCTCCGCTGAGATTTGTTCACGTTGGTCACAATACAAGCGTGACGTATTATGTCTCGCTCAACTTCAGTTACCTCGGCGCGTTATAACGGACAATTATCAAGCGTGTGACCTTCATGGTTTCTGTGATGCTTCTGAGACTGGTTATGCATGTGTGGTATATTTTAGGGTTACAGAAAATGATGGTTCTGTACGCATTTTTTTGGTTTGTGCTAAATCTAGGGTGTCTCCGCTTAAGCGTATCACAATTCCACGCCTTGAATTATGTGCAGCACTGTTACTTTCAGATTTAGTTTATTTTGTACGTGACACCTATGCCAACATTGCTTTTAAAAATATTTACGCTTGGTCGCATTAACCTGGATTAAATCCTCTCCACATCAGTGGAAAACGTTTATTGCAAACCGTGTTACACAAATTCAGGAAAAATTATCTCCGGAAAATTGGCATCATATTGATGGTATCGATAATCCTGCTGATTGCGCCTCACGGGGTCTTCTTCCCCATGACCTCTTGAAATGTTCTTCATGGTGGGCGGGTCCCAAGTGGCTCAGCTCTCCGCCTGAACTTTGGCCTATTAGTTCATCTTCTACCTTGCCTTCCGATGTAGACTTAGAAACCAATACAATCTCTCTCGTTGTCACTGGACAACATGATTTCATAATAATTTTATTATCACGATTTTCCTCTTTGCGAAAGGTTCAAGGAAGCATAGCTTATTTAATTCGATTTACCAGCTATTTAAAGGATAAAACTAATTTAATTCGAGGTCCTTTGGTAAATTTGGAACTACATAATGCGCTGCTTATCATTATAAAACATATTCAACAATTAGTCTTTGCTAATGAAATAAAGCAAATTTGTTCAAAAAGCCCTTGTGCTAAACCTATACGCAAACTTGCACCTTTCCTAGATCAGGAGGGTATTCTCAGGGTGGGCGGAAGACTTCGCCACTCTCAAGAATCCTTTGAGAGAAAACATCCAATCTTATTACCACGGGAACACCGATTAATTAAACTTCTTATTAATCAGTATCATAATAAGTATCTGCATCCTGGCGCAACCGCTCTTCAGGCTTTATTAGCTGAACAATTCTGGATATTGTCCGCTAGACGAGCAATTAATCATTGCATTTCTCATTGCTATCGTTGTTCGCGACATAATCCAAAATCCTATACACCTCTGATGCGTGATTTACCCACTCCTCGAGTCTCTGAAGTTAAACCGTTTCTGCACACCGAAGTAGACTTCGCTGGGCCGTTTAGTATTACTTTGGTAGACGCCGGGGTGGCAAAACTCAAAAGGCATATCTATGCTTATTCGAATGTCTCGCCATTGAAGCTCTCTTTCTTGAACCTGTTTCAGATCTTTCATCTGATTCATTTATAGCAAAACTATGTCCCTTACCTACTCCTTATTAGTTTTGTATTATTGTTTAACCTAGTTTTAGTTTCATAGTTTAGATATATTTCTTGTACTCATGAATACGTTTCCCACGGAAATTACAAATTTTTATTACAAATGCTTCGCCATTTGGATGGGCGGTATGTTCAGAAAACAAAGCTAGCATTTTTTGTTTCTATAACTAAATTTGTTTTTCGATTTCCATATCAACAAAAAATAATAACGCTACAAAAAAAATATAAAAAGTCATTTTTTCGGTCAACTTAAAAAAAAAATAATAAAAACCGCTATTTATCACCACGCGAGTGTCTTGTGTACCTTGCCATATTCCCATACTGGAGACCTGGAGTTTGTTGGGCCCAACTAGAAGAGAACAACACCAGGAAGTGCCGCTAGTACACGAGGTCACAAGGTATTTCAAATTCAATTATTAATATTAGTTCAGTTTGTCAGCATTACGCTGAATGGTCCTTCGTCCGATTTATTTCCGCGTTAATAAACAATTATAAAATAGTTACATAAGCAACAAGTGTGTAAAGTAATATTTTGTTCACGAGCCGTAGGCGAGTGTGACCATCTCATATTAGTCGGAGAGCTCTCCCTAGATGTGCGTTGGAATGATTATGGATGGCAAGAACATGGAGAACCTCTTTGGTGTTCAGCAGATAAAATACTGCTCCAATCGCTTACTGAAATTCTTCAGGAGATGATTCCAAAACAAATCGAAAGTGAGGATGATAACGATATGATACATGAAGCAGTAGAGGAAAAATGCTTGGAAGAAATATTCGATATATCGGGAGGCAGCGGTAGTGAATCCGAAAGCGAATGAGGTGTTACTTACGTTTTATATTGAATTTTATATTTTACTTTAAGAGCTGAATCATTTATCTGAAAAATGGTAACTCCCATCCAAATATTGTATAGGAACAAAATTGTAGAACATTTTATGCACTTTGTTTTTTGTGCAGAAAGTTTTTCTCCATCTTTTTTAGTTTATGACAAAAACAATATTTGCACCAGTTTTACATATGGCCGCCATTTTGAAAATACAGCCATTCTTTTTGGGACATGTCTAGAATTGTTCCTTAGGCTTTAATCTTTATGAAAAATATTGTCCCCAAGGATCCGGGGGGGGGGCACGTACAGTTAAAGTGAGCTCCCGTAGTATATGTGAAAAAATGCATATTAGACTCAAATGGCAATATTTTTTCTACTATCGAAATGGTTATCAAAAATATGTATAAATTAAAATATAAACAATCTTATTTAATTTTTTTACACACTAGTGCCGAGACTAGTGCGTAAAGTGAAATAATAAGGTAGCAAGGTACTTGTTTAAAAATTGTAAAATCCCTATGCAACTTTATTTTAAATGAGTGAAACTAATCAAAATGTTGAGAATGTAAATGAAACTTGAATATTATAAATAATTCAAGCATTATTATTTTTAAAAACACCGAAAAATAGGTTTACTTTATAATAATATGTTCAGGGACAATAAACAAATGGACCACATAAAATTAAATAATTAATTTTAACCTTTGCAAAATAAGATTATGGACAATATCCAATATACAATTTTTTTTTCTTTTTTACTTTACGCACTAGTACGTAAAGTTTAACTTCACGCATTAGATATTGTGTGTAAAGTAAGTACTTTACGTAGGTAGTACAAAAAAGTTATTAAATACTTGGTAAAAAACATTACATACGTGGAGCGTAACAGTTGGCAAGAAGCAACATTCGGATTATTTTTTAAGTTAAATGTTACAAATTAAGAAAAGAAAAAAAAAGTTAAAAAATTAAGAAAAAAAATGAACAGCGGAATATAACAAAAAAATGGCACTAATTGCTGCTCATGTATATAGTATAGGAAAACTTTATTTTAACTCGAAAAAAATTTGTGGGGACCTTAAACTTTGGTTATAGGTTCAAAATAGGCCAAAGTTCACGAAACAAAATTAGGAGTCCGCGGGAACCTGCAGGGGGTGAAAAGGGGTGTTTCTGATTAAAAAGTCGATTTTTCTCTAATTTCTCGGGAAATACGGTATTAATAAAAAAAAATGGTTGAAACAAAAGTTGTTTCTGACAAAATTATTTTTAATTTGGTGTTCTTAAATTCAATTTTATAGCAATAATTAATCGAAATACTAGAGGTATTAACTTCGGAATAATGTCATATGAATTAGATCTCGTTCATTATTGGCAGCTTAATAGTAAATGCATAAAAAAAGAAGTTTCTATATTATGCGAGGACTTGCTAATTTAGGTGCCACCCCTTTTCAGGGGGCAAAAACATGCTAAAGACAAATAAGAAAACTACTAGATTAAGGATTAATTTAGTTTTGTTTCGTCCGAACGTTTATAAGAATGAAGTATTTAGTGTAAATGATAAATATCTCAGAAACTATGGCACTGAGGCCAAAGACGCTAATAACCAAAATAAAAAACCATTAAACATAAAAAATAAAGAAGTTATGACAGAAACAATGTCCTTCTTCACATTTTTTTTAATAAAAATATTGCAATTTTGTTAATGTATGTAGTCAGTAATTAAAAAAAATATTCCCATATACTGTTTTTCATTAATATATAGTGTGACCTAGACGCTCAGGTTTTTTCATCGGCTTACAGCGCTTGCTTTAGAAAAAAAATTGCTGTACGGGATTTTAGAAAAAACGTAACATTCTTGTTTCTCTGCAAATATCTCAATAAATATTAGTTTAAGAGAAAATATGGTGGACATCAAAAATAAAGCTTATAAACTGAGAATAAATTTATTTTGTTTATATGTTTGTATAGGGTTAGTTGTTTCGAATTTTTTAGATGGCATCCAACTGTTTTAGGATGAAGTATTTAAATGTGGAATATCTGTGACACTTCTATCAAAAAGTTGTAAGAAACAGAATTAAAGGTATTTAAGGTAAATGATTTTTTGCTTGTTTCTACATAACGAAAATAAAGAAGTTACGGCTGATTCAATGTGCGTTTTCACATTTTTATTAACAAAATGTCGGCATTTTGCTATTGTAATTGCTCAGTAATTAATTTTTCTTTCAAAAATGCTGTTCTTCGTTAATATATAGCATCACTTAGAGGCTCAATTTATTTTATCCCCTTAAAACACTTGTTTTAGAAAAAAAAATCATCTGCCATCCCTCATCCCCCATCGAAAAATGGCCGTATTTCGATTAATTATTGCTATAGAATTAATTTATAAACACCAAATTAAAGATAATTTTGTCAGAAATAACTTATATTTGAACTATTTTTTGTAAATACCTTTCCCGAGAAAATAAAGAATAATCTATTTTTCTTATTAAAAATACCCCTTTACACCTCCCGCGGATCCGTAAAACTCGTAAACTTTTTGTTTCCTTAACTTTGACATATTTTAAACTGATAACCAAAGTTTAAAGTCTGCACAATTTTTTTTCGAGTTACGGTCATTTTTTTCAATCTTTTGCTGTGCTGATAGTTTAGATATAAGTCAATAGTTATTTTAATAATAATAATAATAATAATAATAATTTATTGGTCCGTTCCATCAATATACATGATATTGGACAGGTCAAAGAAATACATTACATTAGTGCACAATTAAATAGGTATTAAATTAGTAATTTTTAAAAACATCCATTATTTAAAATATTAATATGCGAATGGCAATTTTACACACTAAACAAAATTTTACACAGAACTATATTAACATGTAAATATATTAGTAAAACTGAATTATCTAAAAATCTGCTGATCACACATCATCCAGGTAATCAGTCACAGTATAATAAGATTTATTAATAAAAAATGATTTTAGTTTCTTTTTGAAGTGGTGCAGGGGATTGTTAACTTTATATCTTCAGGCAAATTATTATAGAATTTTCTTCCAACATATGATGGAGTCTTTTCAAATAAACAAGAACGATGTCTGGTAACTCGAGAAGAGAACCATGTCTTGTGCTATAATTATGATGGGCGGCATTAGCTTGAAACGTATCGATATTTTTTTTACATATAAAATACAATTATAAATATAAAGGGACGGAAAAGTTAGTATTTTGTGTTCCCGGAAAACTGGTTGGCACGAATCTGTTGGTTTTAATGAGAAAATAAGCCTGATAATTCTTTTTTGGGTAACAAATATTCTATTACAATTGCCAACAGTGATATTTCCCCACAGGATAACATTATATGAAAGCACCGAGTTAACAAGTGCGTGGTAAATATTAATCAGACTTTTTGTGTCTACAGAATTTTTTAGATGTAGTATAGTATAGCGACTATAGCGACTCACTCACTGACAGATGACAGTACTTGTAACGTACAACTTCAGTTGATTGAATTAGGAAATTACCATAAATTATAGGAACATCTATTCAACTTTGGAACCTCTATTCAAAATTCATCGGGAAAATTCTTCTCTTCATAAAATGGTCAATTTATAACGGTAGTTGATATATTGAATCTCTTCTGGTATATATTTATCACGTTGGACATAAAATTTTCACTTCTGGCATATATTTATGACGTTGGACATAAAATTTTCAATTCTGGCATATATTTATCACGTTGGACATAAAATGATCACGTCGGGCATAAAATTATCACGTCGGGGTCACCAAATTTATAGCGTTATCGCTATAAATAAAATTAAAATCGAAGTTAATATACGTATATTTGTTATTAATACATGTTCATATTTTATGTGATATTGGTATTTTTAAGTATATTGATATTATATTTTTTATATCGAATGTTTTTATTTTTCTTAACGACTCCATGGAAACTTCTCCATTATGGATCGAGTTTTCCTTTTTGTTTCTTAGCGACTCCATGGAAACTTCTCGCTTTTGGAAGTGAGTGAGTCGCTATAGTCGCTATATATAGCATAGTAACTACTATTAATTTTTTTTACAGACATGATCAATGTGACGTGTATAACTTAAGTCAGCATCAATATAAGTACCTAAAAACTATTAGAACATGATATTTCTATCGTCACATTATTGACTTTTATATCGAAATGATCATCACTTTTTTTCCTATTGTAAAAATTCATGGTGATTGTTTTATCTGCATTGACAATTAAACCGTTTTTCCAACAATATTTAGTAAAGTGACATCGTCTGCATACATTATAACACAATTTGCATAAATATATGTTGGTAAATCATTAATAAATAATAAAAATATAAGAGGACCCAGCACAGATCCCTGCGGAACACCAAGATGGGTTTCATATTCATCAGAAAAAATGTTTCCGATTCTAACTGATATTTTCCTATACTTAAGATAAGAGATTATCCATGACAGGAATTTACCCCTAAAGCCTATAGCATATAATTTTTTCTCAATAAAATCAAATTCAAGATAGTCAAAAGCTCGTGACATGTCGAAAAAAAGTGCACCTACCGATTTATTATTTTCAATACATTTGTGTACATATTCAGAAAATTCATATACTGCGGTTTCTGTAGATCTACCAGGGTAAAAGCCATTTTGACTCTTTGTTATTATATGATATTTATTTAGCAAAGACATTATTTTATCATAAATTACTCTTTCAATAACTTTACATAACACAGAATAAGACGATAATTTTCTACACAGGTGGAATCAAGTTTCTTGAAAATTTGGCACAACTATACCAACCTTTAAGTCATAAGGAAATTCTCCAAGCTCAATAGAACGATTTACTATATATGCTAGGGGCTTTTCTATATAATATTTTTTAGTTTTTATTATCTTGGTATGAAGTATTAAATTTTAAAACTTCTTACACCTCTCTCTCACTCTCTGTTTTCTCTTCCTGTAACATGTGGCAGTTTTAATCCTTTTTTGAAGTCTTATTATAAAGTTATTTAATCTATATTTTTTGTAGTACAGTTTTCTTTTTAAATTAATAACACGGTGGCCTTATGCTTACATGCTATGATTTTTCCCAGTTGTTTTGTATTACAGGCAGGGTTGTTGTTACGAGAAACTATGGCTTCATGAAACATTCATTAACCAATGGGCGTTTGTTATTCACTTGAATATGGTAATATCATTTTTTATGCGGCTTCTGTCTGCCCACGCTCATGTGTAGGATATTTATTTGAGCTAAGTAATGTACCTATATTGACTTCAACGAGAAGTATCCGTTTAACATGCCTGCAAATATACAGTTAATTTAATAAAAATGTATTACGCCTGATAGTTCACGTCGTAAGCATGCTGTTTCATATCTTTTTTAATTTTTACACCAGCCTGTGATAAGATAACTCTAAATTGTTGGCATTAATATCACACGCCAGCAAAATAATGCTGTATAGGTATTCTTCAGTCCGTACTATTAGCATTTTATGTGTGCTGACAAATACCTCTTGAACAAGCAGGCTTTGTTAAAGGACGCGGCACTAGTGAACAAATACTGAATTTACGATAACTTATCGATAAGGCAAGAGATCATATACTTTTGCCGTTAAACTACCATGTGGCTTTTGACAGTGTGGAATAGGACAAACTGTCGGTTGTCTTGGAGATAGGAACCCAGAACACCACATCTGGGTCTCTATTCTTGACGCCAGTAGAATAGAACAATCGAAAGAAAGTGGGCGTGTCTCTATTGAAATTCACAAAACGTTATTCTTGAACTTATTTCTATCGTCGCTTCTATCAAAAACTGATGAACATTACTCTCTGATGCTTCTCTTGGTTATTTTCAGGGAACAGTCGAGGAATGCCGCCATTTTCTGTTTTTCTAACCTAGAAAAGTGAATGTTGTCAAAAACTGAATGTTTTATTTCACTTTTGATTAATATTCTTGTGATTTTGGACTTAATATAAAGATCTGCCTGAAGTAATACATTGGGACAAAATAATCCACAACGTGAACGATTCTCAAGGACTCCTAGAGGTTGAGAGAGAGATTCTTCCTCAGTGATTAGTTTTTATTATCAAATGAAAAATGTATGACATTGTTCTGTCTGACTAAGCCCGTTTGCCAGGATTTAATAGAGATCTTAGAGGTGTAAAGCAGTCGGTCCCTTGTCTATTAAATGTTAGGCAAGTAAAAGATGCCTACTCTTCTTACGAGAAGAGGTTCGGCAAAATTTCCAGGTTGAGGGTAGCCCGTCTCCTGGCATCGGTGATAGGCCCTGGTAGCGTAAATAGGCCGACGTTAAATAAATAGAAATCTTCCCTGTCTGTACAAACTATGTACAAAATATATGTACAAAATATATTTTAAGTAATAATAGGATTATTTTTTTTTTGTTTATTTAAAAATACCAGATCAACAAATTAATGTTATACATGGTAGTGTGTAGTAAGACAGTGCATAACAATTGAAAATAAAATAAAAAATAGAAACAAAATACTTGGTTTAACATAACAATAGAAGAATATTGATATTAATATCAATCGAAATCGCTACTGGAAGTAAGATATCTTGTGGTAGTCTTTTTCTTAACCTATTATTACGAGTCTTTTCATTTAGGTTTCAATTTCCGGCACTTGCACAGTTGTTTATAGTTTTGAAAAATGTCTTTGCACATGATTTCATAAAGTATTCAATTTGTGGCACATCAAGCTCTCGATGGATGTGACTGTTTCTTATAAGCCAATGGGCATTTATAGCAGATCTCAACACTTTATTTTGAAATGTTTGCACCTTTTTAATATTAGTTTTGCTAGCAGTTCCTCTTATCATACAGCCATAAGTTACCAATGGTCTTAAGATCGATTTATATATTAATGTCGCACACTTAAGCGTGCTTCGATTTTCTATTAATAATGGGATATAGCATTGATAACCTTGTGTAATTATCATTAAGCTTTTTATTGATGTGGTAACTCCATGTTAGTCGTTTATCTAAGTATACTTCTAGATATTTAATTGCACTGTCTGCAGGATTCCATATTATTTCCTCGTCGTTGATGATAATATTATTGGAGTTTTGTGGTCTTCTTAGGGTAAGCATTATTTTTCAAATAATAATACCTACTTTGGGCTCAACTCTGTTCTTAAGAATACATATTGGTACCCCGGCACATATTATGACAACATTCTCATCTCTTTTCAAAATGTAATAATTATATTGCCGCTTATTTTTTATTATACCGAATCTTTCAAAATACTGCTTCATTCTCAGGTTCTAGTAGCTCTGCGTGTCTTTGAATATGATTGTTAATATTGTTATTGTTATTGTTACTGTTATGAACTATGGTTATGCAGATAACCGATGTCGATTGTCAGAAATTGCTCGTCTATGATTGGTGAATAAGTTTGGCAACGCTGCTGCGGTTTATTCCATAATATTTTGTTCCCTCCTTTCTTTTCAAGAATACAGTTTAATGCTTGCAATAGAATGGCAGTAGAACAAATCCGGGGAACGTTCTATTCTATCACGGTCAAGAATAGAGGCCCAGGTCTTTGTTATTCGTCGACTGTATAAAGAAAACTTTGCTTTGGTGGAAGTCGACATTATCAACTCCGACAACACAGGTACGCAAAATAAAAAAAATTGGATTTTTCTTCTGACTAGACCAACTTATCTTGATGTAATTTGACGCGCTGAATTCGAATCTGGGATCAAAATTGCTCTATCACCCACCATTTTTTGCAAGTCGTGAAAATAACTTAAGAATTTTCGGAACTTATTAGAAATTGGTGGTTGATGGAGCCTGATTCATATTCAGCACGTCGAATTACATAGGGGTTGCCTAATGGAGTCCCAGAAACAGACCACTTTTCACTTTTTTTGTGTCTGTGTAATATATTTGTATACGCGGTATTCTAGGAAATGGCGGAGGATCCGGAGATATTCATATATTACACAGGCACACACAAGAAAAAAATTGTATGTTTCGGGGACTCCATCGGGCAACCCCTATCTATTTCGACGTGCGGAATACGAATCAGGTGTCCGTTTAGCTCCATCGCTCACCAATTTTTGTAACTCCCGAAAATAACCTAAATCATTAGTTTTTTTTTTTCGATTATTTTCGCGACTTACAAAAAATGGAACGATTTTCTGGATTCGAATACAGCGCATCAAAATACATAAAGATAAGTTGGTCCAGTCAGAAGAAACAACCACTTTTTTTATTTTGTGTGCCTGTGCAATGGGGTCATCCCGCATATTTTTTTTATTTTAAATTATGAAAGTTCGTTAAAAAATGATACACCCGTCTATTTTTATTTTTTCATATTACATCGTTTGATAAAAGAAAAATAATAATAAAGTTTTCCCGCGCTGCTCGTGACGTAGCTGATCCCGCGCCAATGAGAAGGCTCGGGGCCTTCTCATTGGTTGCCTCTTTTGTCGCCGATAACCTAGAAACTGTAGTCTGCTCAACTACCTAACTGTACTCGGTCGATAAATTCCAGAGACAGCTTTTGCTGGTACGTAGCAATAATAATACACGTGTAAAATAATAATTACAATTATTTTTGGAGTAAGCAATCAAAAGTTTCCCAGAAATGCAATAAAAGTAATTCTCCAAAATTCTCTCCACGCACGTGCACGATATTTGAATTTGGGGAGCAAATACGTCATCACGCCGAAATTCAAATTTCAACCGTAAAAATAAAATAGTAAGAGACGACAAACTAAAATTTTATCGCTGTATTTATTAACTAGAAGCTCTAAGCTGTTCATCACATATATTAGAATATAGCGGAGCGGATCTGGTTTTGAAATGAAACCAACTTGTTTCAATTTTTTTTTTGACAATTCGGTTACACGCATTCTCTTTTATCATGTTATCAACTTAGTTCAGCTTAATCACACGATAACTTTGTTATTTTTGACCTGACGAAAAAAAAAGTAAAATTAAAAATTGAAGATCTCGCGGAAGCGCATAATCTGGTAAATATTTTTTCAAATCGGGCGGTAACTTATCGTGAAAAATTTTTTTGAAAATACTCGTTTTTTTGCCCTATTACTAATACACAAAAAAGTAATTCCTTAATTTTTTTACGCGAAAAAGAGGTTAGGGGGATGAGATTTTTTTGAGGTAAGTGAAATAGATAAGAATTGATGAAGCCGGAGGATTGGGGCGATGGGCCAATTAGGGGAGGGAAGGGAGGTAGGGAAAGGAAAATTATTCAACCCCCTCGAACTTTTTTCCCTGTCGTGCGATTTTCAAAAACCAAGATGGAATTTGTTCGTTATTACGTCTAATATTTGACTGAATATTTTTTTTTAATTTTATTCAAATAAACAAACTTGTGGGAGGGGAAAAACCTTTTGCATTTTTTTTAATGAGTTTTTGAGTACGAAGAAAAGGGCTCCGAAGAGAAATTTTTTTACAGGTAAGCGGGTTTTTTAATCTTTAATTTAAAAAAAATATATCGCAATCCAAGCAATAGGAAGGGAGGGAGGGGGCATAATGCGTTTGCGGGAATAAAGGGTTAAGGATAGGGACTTCTCACCTTAATATTCGGATATATAAATCTTTTTGCATCTTAATATTTTATCAGTCTACCCTCCATCAAATATCAAACTTATTATAAATAATTATTTAACACCGTCACGAGTTTTCGCGGCGCATTTCCCTAGTTTTAGGTGTGTATTGGATATATATATAACAATTATTTTTCCGCTTAACTGGCTCTAAGTAAAAAATGGCACAATGGATTACTCTCAAATTTTTATCGTGTTATCACTATATATTTGTTAACATAATGTGTTAATATGTAGGTCAAATTTTAATAAGTGTAGAAAGCATTATTTTTTTTCTAAGGCTATGTCGAAAATTTGCATTCTCAAATGTGACATGCGGGAAACTTTTTTATCTTTCGAAATAGATACCAAGTGTATCGAGAAGTAACGAAGATAAAAGATGGACGTAACTTTTTTATTTGAAACTTTTTTTCTAGAATTAGCAGTTTTCGAGAAAACTGCAAATGAGTGATTGTTGGCCAGGTACTGCAATTAATTGCTATTAGATTTCCACACTTTTACAGTACCTGGCCAACAATACTCATTTGCAAGTTTCTCGAAAACTGCTAATTCTAGAAAAAAAAGTTTCAAATAAAAAAGTGACGTCCATCTTTTATCTTCATTATTGAGAATGCTAATTTTCGACATAGCCTTAGAAAAAAAAGTAATGATTTCTACACTTATCAAAACTTGACCTACATATTAACACATTATGTTAACAAATATATAGTAATAACACGATAAAAATTGGAGAGTAATCCATTGTGCCGTTTTTGAGTTAGAGCGAGTTAAGCGGAAAAATAATTGTTATATATATACAATACACATCTAAAACTAGAGAAATCGCACGGCAGGCAAAAAAGTTCGAGGGGTTGAATAATTTTCCTTTCCCTACCTCCCTTCCCTCCCCTAATTGGCCCACCACCCCAATCCTCCGGCTCCATCAATTCTTATCTATTTCACCTACCTCAAAAAAATCTCATCCCCCTAACTTCTTTTTTTCGTAAAAAAATTAAGGAATTACTTTTTTGAGTATTAATGTTAGGGCAAAAAAACGAGTATTTCAAAAAAAAATTTCACGAAAAGTTACCGTCCGATTTCAATCAGATTATGAGCTTCCGCGAGATCTTCAATTTTTAATTTTACTTTTTTTTCGTCAGGTCAATAATAACAAAGTTATCGTGGAAAAAAGTGTTTTTGCGAATTTTAAATGCGAATTCCTCCGTGTGGTTAAGCTGAACTAAGTTGATAACATGATAAAAGAGAACGCATGTAACCGAATTGTCAAAAAAAAAAAAATTTTAAAAGTTGGTTTCAAAACTCCTCTTTTTCTCGCCAGATCCACTCCAGTAATATCACGATTTAGATGTGCGGGATGACCCCATTAATATAAAGTTAACAAAAGGCGTGTGTTCAGTCACGGAACTAAAAGTACAAAACTGGGTGGGTCCAGCCTGAAACTGGTCCCAGGACGAGGAGCTCAAAATGTTTTCGATAAACGGGGGGAGGGGGATGAAGGACTGTGGCGTCACTAAATTTTAAAATGCATCCAATTTTGGGCACAGGCATGGAACTAACTGTGCAGTATTTAGTGAACCGAGGCTGGGCATATATTTTTTAGGTGGACCAGGGGATAATGATTTAAACAACTTTACACAATTTTCCCAAATTAATAAAATTATTAATTTGTCAGGGTGGACTAGCGTAATTTTGGGTGGGCCCTGGTCCATCCTGACCTCACCGTAGTTCCATACCTGGCTGTGTTCTACCACCTTTTCACTACCTCTTTAACAACTATATTGAACACGTAATGCGACGTACGGGTGAGCTGTAAGATTTCTAAATATTGTTTATAATTCATTATTCGTGGCATATTCATGATTTATTGTTTGTTTTGTATTTTGCCACTGTAAAAATATTTTAAAATGTTGATGGAATAAACTTCTGCGCCAGACAGAGGCTGGTTTTTAGTACTTCTATTGCAAAATGTCGCACACCTAAAAATATATAAACTGAAACAAAAATGTTAAATTTTAATGACGAAAATTAAATCTAAGGCAGTTAACGTTTCGGAAAATATTTGTTTCTACGTTATCAAAACTTTCTCTTTTAATCGTGTCAAACATGACAGTTTGTTGTTTATATATTTCCATAATCACGTGAGACATTAAATTATATTTATTTTATTTTTACTTACTTCGTCTCTGAGGATCGGCAACCAGCTGGTACAGAAATCTCTAGAATAATTAGAAAGGCATTTTTCCTCATTTAACAAAATAATAGCGGATTCTTTTTAGCTGAGTCGCTTTCTTTCTCCAGAATTTTCGCGGAGTCTCAATGGATCCTACGATTGTTATCCGACGCGTGTTCACAAATTTTTGACTTCTCGAATTTTCCCTTTCTAGCATAATCTCTGTGTTCACCAAGACTTACGTTGAAGGTCTAGATGATGCATCTACATAATGCTTACCGCACTCGCACGGAACAATATAAATACAATTATTGGAATTTTGAACAATATTTACCGGCTTAGTTTTTGATAAAACAGATCTTAATGTGGCTCCCGTTTGAAAAACCGTTCGTACAGAAAAATTATTTCCTATTCTTCGTAATTTGTCCGATAAACCATGTATATATGGAATTAGTTCTAAAGATCTAAATTCAAGTTGTAAATGTTGAGTGGTTACTCTACTTTCAATGTTTGCCAGCTGGGTATCAACAAAACTCTCGGGGTATTGATTATTTAATGGAATAGTTTTTATAAGTTGTTTCTCGTTATTTAAACTTTCGTCATTGGAAGAAATTATTTTAGCCCAATCATACAAACATTTAAAACACTTTTCTTAAAGAGTCGATTTTCAGTTGTTTGCCATTATCTCGAAAAGTCTCACTTTTTCTACAAAAATAGTCATGAGCAAAAATAATTCTACACAAAAAATGTCATTACATTTTTTTTTCGTAGGATCAATCGTTTCAAAGAGCGTAGATGCGTCTTCACTGTGTATGTATCATCACCTCCCTCAGAGATCTCTATGCACGTTGCCACGACATAACCCCACTAGCGGACTTCGTCCAAAATATATCGCAAAAATTCTACCAATTCAAATTCGGCGACAGTCCGCTAACTCGAGACATTACACGAATCGGACAGCATAATGCCATACTTTTCAATATAAAACACCCTCTACCATACCAGTCGTTGCCTATTTTTCGGCATCCTCCCTAGCCAAATCTTTCCTATACTACAATTTCCATTTCACCACCTTTTACTTTCACCACCTTTTACTCTCAAACCCCTTTTCTATTCCCTCTATTAATCTCGTTTTAGTTATTTTTGTCAATTTTTGTTCTTTTGTCCCTTTTTGTTCTTATTCCAATCCCCTTTTGACCAATAACCAAATTTCTAAAATCACATCCTCCTCCCACCCTACCTTTCCAGAGGCAGGCAGACCACTGGATGAATCTCGTGACTAGCTCGAACGGGTTTTTTCATTGAGTATTTTCCCGTATAATAATCTTATCGTCATAAATTTAGTGCGCGTGTGCGCGTGTGCGCGTGTGCGCGTGTGCGCGTGTGCGCGTGTGCTAAAAATCCAAACTTATCTTCAGCTTTAAATAGTTTCTAATTATTTTAAAATCTTTTCTGATTCTGTCAAATAAATTGTTAGGTTTAAGTTTTTAATATATCTTAAGAACAGGAGCCCTACGCCCACTACTTCATATGCTGTTTTAACCAAAGCTGGACCCACTCCACCTAATCACTCATCTACCGCGGCGTTGCACTCCGCGGTGGGGTGATCGGCTCTAGACTAGTCCCCAGCCGAGGCGCACGACTGTACCATTTAAAAATAATAAATTTGTTTTGAATTGAATTGAATTGTGTATGTATCATCGATACTCCAAGCAACGTGCAGCGCGGTTAGTATTTGGATGGGTGACCCACTCATCTTGGGAAACACAGCGATCTCGTCCTACCTTCTAGCGGCTTGTATATCAGTGTATACGCGGAAGCTATGTAATTTCAGACGAGGATTACGTAGTGGATATACCATCCTTCGGAGGGGATGTAAAGCAGGCGGTCCCTTGTCTATTAAATGTTAGGCAAGTAAAAGATCCCTACTCTTCTTACGAGAAGAGGTTCCTCAAAATTTCCAGGTTGGGGGTAGCTCGTCTCCTGGCGTCGGTGATAGGCTCTGGTAGCGGAAATAAATAGATAAAAAAACATTAATCGATTTAAAGAATGGTTAGAAGTCATCAAGCAGTAGAAAAACAGTAATAAACAAATAGTAGAAGCAGCAGAAAAACAAATAGCAAATGCGGTTGCAGATAAATTAGTTCTAGTTTCTACTGTTTCTATTGTTGTTTTGCTTTATAAATATTCTATTTGTCTTCGTAGATAATCCCCAAACAGCAATATTACATGTTAAAAGGTGATGGAATTTATAGAAGATATACTTTTTGCAACTAAATTTCATTCAATCATTTAAATATTGTACGATAATAAAAAAAGCAATAAAAGAAATATAAAAACTGTATTTGTTCTTAAAATAAAGAGAAACAAACTAGACAACGTTTTTTTTTAATTTATTTGTCTCTTAACGGATGGACTGCATTAAGGTTTCAAAAGAAATATGGATACAAAAGTAGGTATGTATTGTATAAGCTGCCATTATTATCAAAATAATCCGATCATATAAAATACAGTAAGTATAAAGCATTAATTGAATATTTTTATTATGTAAACTATTTGCATGTACAGTATAATACCAGAGCTTCAGAAACTGTGCTAAACCTATTTTAATACATATAATTATTATCAAATGTGGCACAGACCTGCTTTCAAAATCACCCTAACAAAATAAAGTACAGTAGACGAAGGGAGAGCTGGTGATTAAGTTGATAAAATTTTATCCTTGGGACAAATATATTTTTATCTGTAAAAAGATGCAGAGTGATCACGATGGTGATGTCCAAATTTTTCTACAATATGTGCTACCCTTTTATAATACTCTCCCTCCAGACTAATTTTCTGAAAAGTGTAAAACTTTGTTTTCCATATTTTCTCCGTATGGAAAACATGATATCAAACAACTTTTATTCTTACCATTTTTTCAAGGAAAAGAAATAATTAACATTATACATAATGTGCAATTTTTCAGCTTTCCGAAAATATTTCACAAGGGCCCATTTTTGAAAAATTTGGACATTACCATCATGATCGGCAAATTTAAAAACATATTTATCCCAAACCAAAATGATGAAATTTTCCAACCTGTACTCCAGCTCTTCCTTCGTCTACTCTAATATTATATATTTTAAATTTTTCCATCAAAATTATTCAACGTTCCCGCCAACCGCCGTTTGCTTTTTCTTACAACCTCCAGAGGCGCGTCGGTTCTAATTCCAGTAGAATGAGTTAAATCCTGAAGACGGAAAGATCATCAACAATGGATTGGAACCTGTTCAAAACCTCTTGTCACCGGCTCCCGATCAGTTGATCAATACTATATTCTGCAATTGTACCTGCAAAGGGCTGTGTTCAGGTACGGAACTAAAACTACAAAACTGAATGGGCCCAGCCTGAAACGGGTCCCAGGACGGGGAGCTCAAAATGTTTTCGATGAGCGGTGGGAGAGGGTCGGTTACTGCGACGTCACTTAATTTTAAAATGTATCAAATTACGGGCACAGGCATGGAACTAACTGTGCAGTATTGAGTGAATCGAGGTTGAGCATATATTTTATAGGTGGGCCAGGGGATAGGGATTCAAACAATTTTACACAATCTTACCAAAACAATAAAATTCTTAATTTGTCAGTGGTCAATGTGGGAAGCGTAATTTTGGGTGGGCCATGGCCCACCCTGGCCCCACCATAGTTCCGTGCCTGGCTGTGTTCAACCACCAATCCTCTTTAACATCTACAGTGAAATAGCTGTAGATGAAACTAAGATTTCTAACTTGAGATTTGCAGTAGATACTAACTTAGTTGCAACAAGAGAAGACAACGCATACACCTGATGGGCAACACTCATACAATAAGCTCCTGAGTATGGTTTAAATGTAAATTACAACAAAAAAAAACAATGCAAATGACAAAATCAGCAGCTTGCTAGTTGAAAACAATTTGGCATTACAAAAGTATCATGAAGTATCTGAGATATAGACCATTACGAGGCAGGCAGATGGTGTAATGATGTTTTCGCGATATCAGGAGACGTTTATTACGAAGTTTCTAGGCAGCCTATTGCACCAAGAGCTAAATTCTCCAAAAGTGCGTTCCCCAAATCCTCTCATTTTTTGCTCACACCAATTGGAGGGGGAACAATATAGAACGGTTGATAGTTCATAGAAGACCAGATGTCAAGAGCCGAAGAAGAGGCCCTTCATAAAGTCGCGACGTGATACCAGCTCGACGCGTCGGGCTGGTATCACCATAGAGCTGATGGGAAAGGGCCTTGGTGTGGGCGAAAATCTAACAGGCAACTGCAGATGCTGTCAAAAGTGCCATACAGCAAAAAGAGACCAACTATAATAGTATATGGATCACGAAAATATGTTAAGACGTTATGTATATAAAAGACAGCTCCAGAAAAGAAAAAAAGTTCTATGTAAAACATGAAAACATGATCTTCCCATTGTATCTTAATAGTGGAATCAATAGAGGAAAAATGCCGGGAAGCGGTAACTTTTGAGAATACATCTCTGAACATGTCAGGAACAACATACCAAAAGTTACCAACAATAGTCCTTGAGCGTAATTTGTTATTTAACAAATTATTTGCACAATACCAGTTTGTCAAATATATCTTAATTTTTTTTTCTTTCAATAAGTAACTGCGCAATTCGGAAGTACGGGAAATTTCACATTAAAACTGTATATGAAATTTTTTTGTACGATCAAAAATGTGGGCTCTAGATTTTTTTGTTTAACGCACGAAAATGGAACAAGAAGATATGTAATTACGGCGCGCGAAGCGCGTGCGACCTCGGGCACGCTACATTAAATTTGTTGTAACTTTTGAACTAATTAATGAAATTTACCTCATAAAAGCTTAAATGAAAAAAGAAACATGTAGCTATTGGATTATTATATTTTCAAATATAAAGATCAATGTATGTAGGAATAGTACATATATTAAGTCGGAACATAAAGAGATTTGCTAAAAATTCAAAGATAAAAACTTCAGTCTTTCAAATTTTACACTTGAAGTAATGTACAAAAAGATCCGATGAGTGAAAAAAATCTCAAAAATTTATTTTTGAAGATGTACACTTCCAAAATTTCAACATTTTGAGAAAATGATAAAATTTAATATTTATAACTAACTTTAGCCACCTATTTCTCTGGTTTAAGTCTCGTTATTAGATCTCTGTAGATGTGATTTTTAAGGCTTGACATGTGTACTTTAAGATGCTGCAAGAGGATTTACCTTAAAAATTAAATTAACCCCCATTTTTTTTACGAAAATAAAGAAAATATATTTTTTTGCTCTAAAAGTCGTGAAATGATGGGTAAAATAAACGTTAATAATTTTTATAAAAAAATTATTTAGTCTACCTATGCAGCATATGTTTATAGGAGGACCTCAAAATAAGTAAATCTGATGGTCAAAAAATTTTTGAATATATATAAACCTACACGTTTCACGAAATATTGAAAAAATCATGATTTTTCGGTAAATCGACTCAATGTTGATACAAAATATTCACATGGTACAGGGCCATCAGTCAAATTATAATGCTTGACTAATAGAAAGAGATTGCAAGTAAAACAACATCTTGGCGACAATCAGTACGCATCACCTGCCCCGCACACTGCGCTGTGTGTGTGTCTGCAGAGCATTGTAAAAGTAGTTTGGACACTTTTTCACGGATTTTCTTGTAATGCTATGTACAATATCACGTTTTCTCAGCTTCTTTTTAAGCTTTTATGTGAATATTTAAATTGTGTTTTTAATTGAATTGTGTTTTGAATTATTTTATTGCTTGATGGAAGTCGGCCATATTGGATCAGCTATTTTGAATTACCTTTTTTGAATATCATGATCTGTTTCAGCTACCTCGAAAACCCCCCTTAATGTCAATTTGAATTAAATTTTTAAAAAAATTTTCAACTTATAATAATTTTGTTAAAAAAAGTTTCTTTTTGCTTAAATAGTTAATAAACAATTTCCTTACGATTACATGTTTATAACTTTTTATTTTAAGCTATGTGAAAGTTATATCAAAAGATTTTAGGAAAAAGCTTCCCTTAATTATTCCGAAATAATTCACATTTTCAGTCTCTGTTGACTCCACTATAAGCCGAAGAATATGAATATGACATCAAAATTGTTCTAGAAAATTACAATTATCTTCTAACCTCAAAAAATGGCCCAAAATCATAAAAAATTCAAACTATATAAATGGCAACGTTATGTACATTATAAAACGTTTTTAAAATACTCCATGTATCATTATTTTCTATTTTGAAATAATCTAAGAGAAAACAGTAAAGCATGGAAAATCTCATTCTTATTTTTATTCCTTTTTATAACGAACCCTTTTACTATCAAATGTTTGTGTTTCAACATCTAAAAAAAAAATCTAGCATCATATTTACATTCCATCTACCTTGATAATGACTCTCCATTACAATAATATCTTGATGGAATCTTTCACTCTGCTGTTCACTATAATCTCCAATATTCGTCAATATGTGAATCTAAGAAATGCAGCTTTAAGTTCACGTTGCATCTCAGGTTTTGAGAGTTTTCAACCATTTTATTCACAATTACTCTGTAATTTTCATTTTTTTATTACCGAGAAAATGTTTAGCCACTTCTTGAAAATTAATCCAAGCTGCTTTTTCAGTACTATTCATTTTCGTAAGAAATATCTAAAACATGGTACGTATTTGAGGCCCTTCAAAGATTCCTTCTTCAGCTTTGCATGTGATAAGGTCGGAAATTTCTGTTCTATGCTTTTGAAATATTCTCCTTCATTATCTAAAGCTTTCACAAACTGTTTCATGAGAACGATTTTGATGTAAAGAGATGGAAGAAGAAATTTTGATAAATCAACCAATGGTGTTGCAATAACGATCTGTGAGCTCTGTTCAAGAGAAGATCTTCTTGTCCATTCCTTTTTCTTATAATGATTTACTCTATCCCTGCTATCCCACAGACATTTTAAATATGGAAACTTTGTAAAGCCTGATTGTTGACCTAGCAAAAGTGATAGAATTTTCAGGTCTCCACAGATATCCAATTTACGTTCAGAATATATATTTTTTTAATACTACTAGCTCGATATTTGTACAGCTCTCTTTTAGAATTGTAAAAAAAACAAAATATTCTGAACACATACTGTTTTGGTATACTATTCTTTTAGTAGATGGAGCCACAGACTCTATAGAATTTCATCGCACTAGCTTTATCCATAAACAATGAATATAGTAAAATCCTTAGCAATTTGTATAAATACTTCACAGTGATACATATGACATGCACGTTCAATATAAATCAGTTAATGCAATCGGACTGATCTCATATCGCCCATCGAGGCATGAGGCGCGCCACGTCTCGATGTGACGAAGTATTTTCACCTTTCGAATGCAAACCGCGGTGCAAAGAAAGTATGGACGATAAACTAGACAAATAGACGACAGACGTATATATTCAGTTTTAGACTATTTGTGACAAGTGGGTCATGACCACGGTCAATAAACGATACGGTTACATCAATCAGCAGCTTTAGGACGAGAGAGACGCGGGGGGCGGGAAATCGAATGAAAGAGACAGACATATCTGATTTCTGTGCAGAAGACAGAGACAGATACTTACTGTAGGGTCTACAGCCTACGTCACCTGTAGACACTACCAAGCATCTTTGTCTCTGTCTTTTACACGGAAATCAGATGTGTCTGTCTCTTTCATTCTATTTCCCGCCCCCCGCGTCTCTCTCGCCCTCAAGCTGCTGATTGAGACAACCGTATGGTTTAATGACCGTGGGTCATGACTACCTCATTTCTTTTTTCTTCTACTTAATCATAACGTCTTGACAGACGTATTATGACATGAATTATTCTAGTTGGTTGGCCTTCCATTGCTATATGGCACGTTTGACAGCATCTTAAGTTCGCTGCCCCACGAAAATTTATTTCCATTAGTTGCTTGATAACATCAGATTAACGTTTTGAAAGGTGCCCTCTTCATCGATTACCATCTGGTTTTCCTTGGGATCGTCCTGGACAAGAATGCAAAATTTGAGATAAATCGATCCAGAGGTTTGGTCTCTAGATGCGATCACAGGCTGACGACAGATAGACAAATGACTTTTTGAGCTTCAACAAATTTGATAATACATATGTACATTCACCAAAAACTCAAAGTCCGCGAAAAATTCCAATGTAGTTTTTTCCAGCCAACCCTGGTAAAAAAATCAACAACGAGAAATTAAAAGCATTATGGTGAGTATATGTATTTTTCCGAGGGAATGAAAATGGTGCGTCATAAATTTACGATATGACAAAAATTTCGACTCGATTTATTAAAAAATAATGAAGTTATTAGGCTATTAGGGTCCTTACAAAATAAAAAGTTAAGACAGAAAATAAAGTATTTACCATATCTCTTATATATTGCAATCTTAAATTGATTAATTAATGCGTGAGCGAAACAAATAGGAATAAATAAAATATGGCTAATTTTTGCATTTAAATAGCAAATTTCTTGTTGTACCCAACGCAACGGAAACCTCGGGTCTATTTGGGGCAAGTATTTTGTGAAATGGATAGCGTATTACTATGTTAGATGTTAGATATGCAATTATTAAAATATCTGTTGTAAACTCGTAAATTATTCACTGCATGCTATGATTGAGTGTCTTAGACCGGTTCTGATTTAAATTAATATTACCTGTTCCGCCATCTGGCGACCCATAGTCCAAATAGTCAAAATTAAAAGTAGTTATGTATACGCGGAGAGTTGTAATGTCAGTGACTATTACAAGAGGTCTCCACCATTAGAAAATACGTAAATAAAATCAATGGTACTTTCTCCCGTTAATGTGAACAATTAATTTTAATGGGTGTCATAAATCTTGAAAATTTGGTATTTACATTTCAATTAAACGAAGGTCTAAAATAACAATAAAACAAATATAAGACAATGGAAAATTCTAAGAAATCCTGCAATGTCTACTTAAAGGAAGTATTAACGAACTACAATAGAAGAACATAAATAAGTAAATATTTTACCGTGTACTTAGTATCTACTAAATGTAATTTTTGAGAGAATTTGAATTCTGTAAAAGGTATCTACTAGAATATATAAATGACTTAAGTTTTTAGTAAAAATGGTTATTTTACACATTGAGGTATAGATGGCGCTGCAATGCAAAGAAATTTTTCGATCCTAGGAACGATGAAATGAGTTGCGTGAGATGGAGAATTATATTCTGAGCAACTTTTATGGTACGAACAATTTTAGAAGAATCACTGGTTCTCGAGATATTTGAACTTTAATATAATTTTTTTGAATATAAAAATCGTCATAACTTTTTTAAAATACATTTTAGACAATAAGACCTTTGGGACATTTTTCATAGTAAATCAGGCTCATTAAATGGCAATGAAACCATTTATTTCGAAACACAAAATAATTTTTTTTTTTCAAGTAAAACAAAGGTGTACATTGCATAAAATACATTTTTTCAAAATATATTCATAATTATATATTTTTCCTCCATTCTATTTATCCCCTTATTTACTAAGAAAAATGTTAAAAATGTGTAATCAAAAGGAAAAAAAAAGCTTTATTTTACTTGTTAGAACTGCTAAGAATTTTTAGAGATACCATAATATGCATTTGATCTTGCGCTTGAAGCACAGAGTGACAAAGTTCCTTTCCTAACATCTTTCAGGAATACCGTGGCTTTGACGATAAACTTTGTTACGACATTTTTTGTTCAGAGACACGTACTCTACCCACCTGTATTTTTATTTTTTCCTACCCTGACTTAATTCCAAAATTTTGAAAAAATGGGTGAAATAAAAAAAATGCACTTTTTTTATATTCTGCATCCAAGCGGAATGTAATCTTTCAGGATATTATTCTATATACTTTCAGGAACTCATTAAAAAAAAGTATTCATTTTGCAAATTTTTGGACGTACAAAATTTTCTCTGCCGCCTTGGCTATAAGTACTTTGTAGATCGTCTTAGAGATCTTTTTTCTGTATATTTTTGTCAAAAGCATATTAAGTTTCGTTAAAAAATTCTACAATAATGCTATTTTCTACTAGGTAGTTATTTTAATGTCATACCAGCAGATGGGCGGACACATGAACGGATTCACTGACAAATGGAGAGTCAGACAGATAACCGGGATTGGAATTCCCTATTTTTTGCACTTACAGAGTAACATGAAATTTGAAGAAATATACCTTTTTAGAAAACACAGTGTAAGCTGCACTTACCGTCACTAAAAAATTGTCGAATCTGATGGCTCATATCGTTGACACGAATCTATGAATCTTAATTTCACTTCTACATCCACGTAATGGAGTGGAAGTATAATAGCAACCATAAAAAAATTGTTCGTTCAAAGTGGCTTAGGATGTCATGAAACGCCGAGATTTTAAGTTTGTCTGCTCACAGTTTTTTCCCAACAAACACAAAAGATCGGCCCATGAGCGGACCATCACTGGGCCAGAAATGAAACTTTGGCCCTGTGATGGCCCAATGGAGGGCCGACCTTTTGTGTTTGTAGGGTTTGCGCATGATTACCCTGCAACGGTTTATGATATTGACTTAAAATTTGGTAAAATAGATCTCGAATTAGATTATGTTTTGATCTTAGTCCGTTGAAAGACTTTGGCGGTAAATGGGGGTAAATAAGTAAAGTAAGCAAGTAAGAGTCAATAAAATTGGGATCTAGTACCTTCTAAAAGCCAAGGTCTCAAAATTTTTTGGCATCAGCCATCCTCACTTCATTATTAAAGGGGATAAAAATAAAATGGTGATTTGGTGTATATACATAATACACAAGGACCAAAGATTTTTTTTTCGATCAGCCAGGCGGTATATTGGATACTAACATATAGAATATCAACATAGGCGCCATATAGCTACACAATGTGTCTGAATTTCTGACTGCACGAGTTCTCATGTCAGAAATTTGGACACATTGTGTAGCACAGAGGTACCTACATCAATTTTAATCTGAATGGATGTCGTTGCCAAAATCTGAAAATTTTAAAAAGAATATTTATATGAAGTTGAACAAAAACGCGAACAAATGAAAATTTAATTGTGATAATTACATAAAATATAAAGTAAAACAAAACGCTTCTTCGAAACTTAAACAAAACAATAAAAAATAAGTGTTTCGTTTCTTGAGGGACCATGATTTCTTGTGAATTCACGAGATTTACTTCCCCATCTTTATCTGATGATCCAGCTAAGTATGCTAATATTGCTCGATTTATTTGCACGTCTGTGACTTCTTTGAATCGGTCTCTACAATAGTGAATATCAGTTGCCTAAAGCAAACCCACTAGTTTAATGTTTTACTTACTAGACACTACGTCAAAGAATTTAAGCTTTCACACTGATTTCTTCTTTTGTTTACTTCTCCTGAATAGAACATAGCTAGGTACTTCCTTTTTCATTAGTTTCATAGTTTTTGTGTGGTTGTCCTCTCTCATTAAATATTGAATTTAAATCTACAATGTTCCCTATATTTTAATAATATTTATGTAACAATAAATATGCATACCATTTTCCTCGTATTTTCTTATGTTTCTGCTAATTGCTGATTTACACCCATTGGTTCTTCGCCTGTGGTGAAAGTCATATTTTAAAAATGTTGTGAGTTGACTTAATGCTGTTTACATCGCACCGAAGACCCTTGATCTCTTTGGCCCAATATACAATCTGTATTTATAAAATAATTACGCATAGGTATTTAGACGAATGTAAGATACAGGTAATTAGTAGTAAATATCATAATAAACATGATTTGCAAAAATATCCTGGATATTAAGGCGAGTTTATAAAAAGAATCCTAGTCCTAACTTAGTCTTATCTAAAAAGTTAAATGTACGGGTTACCCGTATTCCGTTTATAAAAGTCGTAATCTTGTCTTGGTCCTAACTTAACCTAAAATTTTTAGGTTCCTTTTTCCTAGGGGGTAATACCACAGAATAGATCAGAAATCAATTCCAATTGACGTGAGAAGTTCGCGTATCTATTTTACGATCAACTTAGGACAAAGGCCAGTTTTGATAAATCCGTCTTAAGACATCAGATTAGGGGAAAATTAAGGCTAAGATAGGCTAAAGTTAGGATAGGACTGGGACTTTTTTTTATAAACTCGCCTTCATACACCCACTGTGCCACAATTTCTACATTAAATATGATAGAAAGGAGACAAATACGTCAAGCCTTTATAGGAATGTGGAAAATTACTAAAACTAAACTATGTTTACTATTAATTATTATTAATAGATTGGGAACATGCACACTTACTTATTAAATTATTGTAGTTGTCACAAGCTGCACACTGTATTTCATTAAGGAAATTGACGAATTTATGAAGCACCAACAACCGGCCAGTATACGGCAACATGGCCGAATGTGTCACTGTTTCCGAATTTGCTATGGGCGGTAAATTTAAAATTAGAAATGTACATCATGTATTAAAATATACATTAATGGGCCTTTCCCGCTATTTTTTTTATTGTTTTATTGGAAAGATCCTATCAAAATATTACTAAAAATGAATTTTAATTTTTTTTCTGAACGCATAAAATACTACAGAAAATATTCAAATATTACCTAAATCAACAGCAGATTTAAAAGATACCATTCGGGCGGCAATGTGACGTCATCATAACCACACCAATCAAATATTATCTTAAACCGCTGCCAGAATTAGCTATAAAGGTGCATTCTCAAACCAAGTTCCCAAACAATCTCACTTGCGTTCTGTTTTCCATATCTTGCAATTCTACTGGTGGCTGAAGTACATTTATGAGGACCCACCAATAGAATCTCGTAAAGTAAAGTGCTAACGTTTAATTGAGAACGTCCGTTTATAATCCCGATTGACATTGCGTAAACGTAAATGTTGTGATTTCAATCTAAAGAGACAAATAAAGTATAAAATCAAGCCCACTAAAAGGAAGTTAGTAACAATATACACATACGTTAAATGATCTCCACAACAAAAAAATCCAGGAGCAGTATTATAAATAACACCAGGAACTTTTGCAACTTTCCACTACAATTTTCGAATTTTCAAATTTGTTGGGACGCGCAAAAATAACTTGGTAGTATTTTCACTAGTGATTGGACACACTGGTACAAAACAAACCCTTGTAAGCGGCATTTTCTAATTATAAAATAAAATTACGTAAATATCGTATCAAACATAAACAATAGAAAGTGAGGTTATCGAATATGATTTGAGCATTTCAGTACAGCGTTGCCAGATGATACTGATATTATACCATATGTGAACCAAAACGAAAAAAATAGAGAATATAAACATGATATATGGATTTTAGACTCAGACAGTGAAAGGTTGACAGAATTTTTGCTTTTATTTAGCATCAGGTTAACGAAGAGTACGTTGTAATGAAAAAAAAAATGTACTATTCAAAGTAGACAGTTGATATCGGAAATACGATGTTCACATAAAAAGACATACACCTGGCAATAGACAACTCCCTTTAAAAATACGACTTTTTATTGGTCTAATCAGACTGACGTTGCAAGCTCGCGCCTTAGAACTCATGTTTCAAATTAAGTGAAATAAAACTGATTTTGTAAAGTAAATATTTGGTAGAACATACAAAATTGCAAGAAACTAAATTAATATAAAATTATATTACAGTTTATTATATGGTTTGGTCGTGATGAAATAGTAAAATTCAGTCATGCGGGAAAGCACCCATTGTGTTTATAGCAACTAACAAGACGAACAGCATTTTATATAAGTTATACAGGCTATTCAACCTTGAGCAATCAGCTGATTAAAAACATTTGGGTGGGTTTTTAAATAACATACCACAGGTAATACGACTCCCTTTATCCCTGAAGGCTCCGGAAGAGCCTTGTGCGGAAAGAGCTACACGGTTGGAGACAAGGGATATACATCCAATATCCGAGTATTCTGGGATTGATTTCTTCTTCAGAAAAAATCCCAGTGCCACGGCCTGGAATCGAACCCGGGACGCCTGGGTGGGAGTCAAGTTTGCTTGACTCTAAATCAAGCAGTCATAGCAACATATATATTTTAAAGTTGAAGACTCATATAATTTGTCAATAAATAAGTAAACAAAAATAATAAAACACATTTGCCTAATATTTGGAAATTAATATTAGTTTTTACATATTGCGCCAATGTTGGTTAAATATTGTTAATTTGAATCTGGTTTGCCAATATTTGTAAAACATTGGATACATATTGGATTAATATATTGAAAATACAGCTGATAAGCATATTGGTACAATATTGGCTAAATCTGACATATATTGGCCCAGTATGCAATATAGGTAACATATTGTACCTATCTCGACCCAATATGTTGTGCTACTAGGGTAGGCAGCGGTTTTATTTTTAGCATTTGTGAGAAAGTTCCTTTGGCAACAGGTGTGCTTTATTGAGTTCATTTCCGATCATTATTATTTAATATACCGATTAACATTTAAATCTATCACCCAAGAAATTTTTATTTTGGACTTCCCATTATTACTTCAGAGTGAGTCTAAGTCTTCGATATATTGGCTATAATAAACGTTACTTTATTATTTCTTATATCTAACGTATCCGCTGCCAATGTATTTTTTTATACGCCATTAGGCCATCGTTCTAATAGAGACATGCTATTTTAAAAGATAAATATCTTGTATTTCTGCTTACATCATTGTTTATCAACAAGAAGTTCCCTTACTAACCGACTTGTCAACTTCTTTCCATGGAGGTAGAATAAGTAAGGAGTAGTCATAAGAAGCAGAAGGTGGCAGCACATTCCCCATTTTAGTATGATCGAAACGTCAACGAAACTGGCGTTTTATTTGTTTAATATTATTGGAAAACAAATGTTTTTGATAGAAAATAGCCATAGCATGGTTTCATGAGCGCTACGTACCTGCACAAATCGTAGTAATATAGATAAGGAGAAATTTTGTGAAGTCACTTATCATAGGTAAAACAGGTCTGTACCCAAAAGATGTGTTGAAACTATTCTCTATTTAAAAGTGCCTTGTTCGTCGGCAAAAATGCACGACTTTTGTTGGCCGTATTGGTTGGAAACTATCAAAATACAGTGTTTTGTGTAGTAAACACTTTGAGGAAAAATTCTTTGATAGAACTTCAAGTTGTATTGTGCGCTTGAAAGATAATGCTGTTCCTACAATAGGTTCTCCTGCCAATATAACTGCTAGTGAAAATACACCATCTGTTGTATCTGTTCTTCAACGCACAGTGAACCAAATTCAGTAGCGAGCACGTCTGCAGCATCGAGATGTATATCCGAGAATACTGAGATTGTTACGCCACGTAAACTCAAAATAAAACGAAAATTAGATCGTTCCATTGAGGTCAGCAGAGATAGAAAGAGGAAGCTAGTTCTTTTGAGAAAAAAATTATTTCGGCAAAGAAAAAAGATACTTTCTTTGGAGAGTATCCTCTCTAATTTAAAGAAAAAGAATCTTCTTCCAGAAGAATCTTTAGAATCATTAGAAATAATTTCCAGAGGTGAAGGAAAACTCCATGAGTTTATTCTGCGCCAGTTGCGTAAAAATAGGGATAAGCCATTACCCAAATCATATTCAAGTGAGTTGAAAACCTTTGCCCTAACATTACATTATTATTCACCTGCTGCCTATGATTATGTGAGGCGAAGTTTTAACACTTGCCTACCACACCCTCGCACACTGAGTCGTTGGTATCAAAATATTAATGGTAAACCTGGATTTACATCAGAGGCATTTAATGCTCTTAAGTTGAAAACTACTATAAGCAATAAAAAAATTATATGTGGCCTCATGTTTGATGAGATGTCGATCAGGCAACATGAAGAATGGGTTCCTGCACAAAACAAGTGTTTTGGTTATGTTGACATGGGAACTGGCACAAATGAGCAGGCAGTGACGAGAGATGCTCTAGTATTTTTACTTGTTGCGGTAAATGAAAGTTGGAAGATACCAGTGGGGTGCTTTCTAATTTCTTCAATCACAGGTGAACAAAAAATTGTTCAGTGTCTTGAAAAATGCTACGAAGTAGGAATTACTCTTGTCAGCATTACATGTAATGGTTATTCAGCAAATTTAACCATGGCCAAGCTTTTAGGATGTGATCTTAAACATGAATCTTTGAAGCCTTATTTTAAACATCCTTCAACAGATGAAGATGTTGTAGTTTTTCCTGATCCGAATCATATGATAAAATTACTAAGAAATACTTTGGGTGAGAAACAATCATTTATCGATGGAGATGGACATTTCATAGAATGGAGGTTCATTAAGGAGCTTCACGGTCTCCAAGAGTCACAAAATTTTCATTTGGCAAATAAACTGAAGTCACGACATATATACTTTCATAAGCAAAAGATGAATGTACGTCTGGCAAGTCAAACATTTAGTAAAAGTGTAGCTTGTGCTTTGGAATTTTGTGAACATGACTTGCTGCTGGTTCGACAATTAAATTTATAAGACTTATAAATAATTTGTTTGATATATGTAATTCACATAATTTATCACAGCATAAGTTTAAAAAAGCCTTATCATTAAGAAATTACACGGTTATTGAGACATTCTTAAATGAATCAGAAAGTTATTTAAGCAAACTAAAGACTGGCCCTAATGGTCAGTTAATGCTGGATAGCAAGAGAGCTACAAGATTTCTAGGTTTCAAGATGTGCATAGCGAGCATAAAAAAGTTGTACGAAAATCTACTGCTCACCAGAAAACTCAAGTTTTTACCCATGTATAAATTTTCGCAGGATCACCTAGAACTTTTTTTTGGAATGATCAGATTAGAAGGTGGTTGTAATAATAACCCCACAGCAAGACAGTTTCAGTCTGCCTACAAGAAAATGCTTGTACATGTGGAGGTTAAAGAAAATTTCCGTGGAAATTGCATACCACTTGAAAACTTGGAAATTCTGAAGTGTCATCCAATCCAGTCTATTAATATGACATCAAAGGAAAATAGAGTTCTAGATCAGATAGATGATTTAGAGGAACTCCATCAGGAACGACAACACATCGACCACTATTATTTACCAAGTACTATATCTGAATTTTCAAAACATGTCATTGCGTATATTGCTGGCTACATAGTACATTATTTACAGACAAAGATTATTTGTGAAACTTGTTCAGACTCGCTAATATCTGAATCACGAGATCGATTCTTTTTTTCTTTTATAAATAGAAAGAATAGGGGGGACTAAAATATCCTTCGGAGGATGTTCTAAATATTTGCCTAAAATGTGAAACTGTCACAGAATCATTATTGGCGAGGAAATATTTTCTGTAGACAAATATGTAACTATAATTTTCCGACATTTTATTGATGAAAATGTTTTTTCATCATTAAATGAACATGGTTCTGAATTTGTCTTCAATAATCATAGAATACTCTTAATAAAATGTATTGTAATTAGATACTTTACTTTGAGAATGTGTTATATAACCAAAAATAAAAATAAATCTGTAAGTGTAAGGCAAAGTTGCAATAAACTTGTACTGTTTAAAGGACAATACATTTTTTACTGATATTTTTCATTTTCTTTAGCCATGGGTATCTGTAAATAGTAAAAGTAATAACCGCCATGATAGTACAGTGGGCTAAAATATGTCTTGTAGGGGGCACGTTTAGTGGTACTGTCTATCGTGTACTGAATTAGACTCCCCAACTTCGACGTGGCAATGTCACTGGATAATAGATGTTGTCTTGTAACCTTCTGCTGGTGAGCCTTAGCTTTGGATTTGGTATTGTCTACTGTGTGTATATTTATGTTTACTATAAAAACTTTAACTACTTTTCAGAGAACACTTAGAAATGATGAGGAGGTTCATTCTAAAATGTGGCTTATATGTCTACTTGAAAAGATGAATTACTGGTATTTATATACATTCCAGATAGCTAAGCTGATTGAAAGTTTGTCTTCAAATGTCAGCAAGTTATTGCTACGCTACGATGTCCTCCACTGCCGAACAAACTATTAACATAATTGAAAATAATATATTTTTTTAATTTTAAGTTTGCTTGTAATATTTACATTGAGATGTCCCAGTAGGGTGCGATACGAACTGTACTAACAAAATACCTACTTTAGAAGTAGTAAACATATTATTTTTCATGTGAAATCCTACCAGTTTGGTTTGTAATATAGAGGACCTACTAGCATTGTGAGTTACTAACATTGTTTGAAATTCGAATCTTTTCTTATCAAATTTATAATTCTTCTGCAAAGATGAAGACTATCATTCCAAAACACACCTTATCCACTGAGCCTAAGCGTTACCGCATTCGATTACTCGACTTTACATATCATATTATCACATACAGCACACCCAACTCTCCAAAACTGACAGAAACAAAAAATATATTTACTTTAAAATAAATAATTTGTTTGATAGGTACCAATTTCATAATCCTTTTGATTACATCACCATATATTTATCTATAGTAAACCTTTGGTGTTCCAAAATTGAGGTTTATTTCATAATCAGTCATTCCAAATCTCGTCTCATACAAAGTTTTTTAATAAACTAATTATTATTTCGTAAATATTTTGTTTTCCCAAAATCTTAAATCCAAAAGCAATTAGCGAGGACAATGAAAATCAAATTTAATTATTATTTCTGTATGCAAACTACCCAAGCAGCATTCAAAGTGATGGGAACTGGCATCTGATGCATCGGAAATTTAATACAGTAGGAATGACATAACTGTTACTAAATTTGTGGCTTTAAGGTAATATTCACTTTGTGGTATGCATTTGTAGTAACAATTATGTAGATTCTACCGAATTCAGGCATTGTATAGTTATAACACTTTCAAGTAACTGCCGCAGAATCTGCAACGTCGCAGATACTACTCTGCATTACTTTGAAGCATCCTCAACTGCGAAGTGAAAATTGGTAGTAATGCCGACCCGCACAGCGTTACCAAAGGACTACTTCAAAGTAACGATAACTTCAAGTGTTCAATTTTAAGTCCCTGATACGTTGTTGGGAAATTTTCTGGAACCTTTGAAGTTATTTTTACTACTCCCCACTAATTGAAAATGACTACAAACATTTAAGACAATTTATATCATTATTGTCATTGAATAAATTAGCGGCATCTGAAATGCTCAGTAAAAGCAAAATAAAGTTTATCGGCACTCATCATTGTTTTATAGAAAACTGAAGAAACAGTTAAACAGTAGGAGAAATAGTGATTCTTCAGAATATGATGCAAACATGAAAGATTATTCCGCCACAGCAAAACCATCATCTTTGGTAACAAGTGCAAAAGTGTTCCCATCAACACAAGGAGAAGAGTAATCGAAAACTATAACAGTTGTAGTGATTAATGATACTGTGTACTGCTCGAAAATTACAACTTGTCTTTAACACACAGATTGACTCATAGTTCAGTTAGTGATCCACTGAGCATATTAAATGAATTTGCCGATTAAAAACTCCAAATTTAATAAATATTGTGTCGATGGGAACGGACAATGTCGGTATAACGGCATAAGACATTGTTTATGTACAATAAATTGAATTGAATGAAATTAAATGTAAACTGATCACTAAAATATGAAAACTCTTATGTATTTTTTCCATTATTACACACCTTACGTTAATAAATATATTTATCCAACACTTTCATATAAAGTGATATTTATTGATGAGATTTTGAAGGTATAAAGTGACTCATAAGTCACTAGTGAGATAAAGTAGTAAGCTAAAGTGAGGTAAAGTGATTTAGTCACTAAAGATTAATTTTAATATAAAATAAAGTCCAAGGAATTTATTTGTCTCCATTATATGGAAAATTAACAAAATAAAGAACCCATGCACTAACACATTTATTTATATTTATGTTAACATTTATTGTCATCATATTCGATTTTTCACAAAGAAAACTGCTCCTCTGTACACAATTTTTCTCTATACTAGTAACGACGTCTGTATCCCCTGACTCGTTGTGCTGCTCTCCCTGAATTTTTTTAGCAATAACAATCTTGTTGAGACTGAATCTTCCAAATAACCCTCCGCCACGGTGGATGATTTCCACACACCGTGACGTTTAAGGGTGGTAATGTCACCCCCAGCATTGGCCAAGAGTTGATGAGGAACGGCGCATGCTATGGCCAGTATACAAATCTGCATCTGGCAATTGCAAATAATCAGATACAATTCTTGGAATTTTTGAGAGCTTATTTAATCCAACGCATTGGACAGTGCACTTTCCCTTTTGAAAATTTACGAAAAATCTTTTGTGAGACACATTTTGCGGTCTTAAAGACATATTTCCTAATCGAATCAAGTGGGTTCACCGAAAATCCTTCATTTAAAACTGTGAAACTTCTTGATTTATTCGTCTTGGTATCTGGTATGGATATATATAGATATTATTCTTTATCTCATATCTTCAACGCTTAAGAAGGTCAGTTTACCGCAACGGCAGGCACCGCAAACTCCCAATATCAATGCAACCTAAAAAACCCAAACATTTAAATAGGTACATAAAAGCAAGATCATAATAAACACCTACCTCTGACATAAGATGCTCACCGTCAGGGGCATCCATCAAATATTGTTCGATATGTGCTTTTTCCAAATAATATCAGATAATAAAGAGTACTTAAAAAGTATAATAATTGTTATTTTTAATCTACATATTCCCATCGCACACAGTGACAGTGACACTTTAACCACAGATCAATAACACTTTAACCACAACAGTTACTACCGCGTTGCCAATTAAAAAAAAATTACCTATATCGATTCTGCCAATTCTACCAACATGAAAATAAATAAGTTGGTAGCAACAGTTACTAAGATCTTATAGTGTCATTGGTCCCATTTGCTACATCTAGGTAAATATAACTACACAGTGAAATTGTTGTAGTTCCCGTCACCACTTTTAAAGTAACAACAACTATAACGTTGGTGGCATCTGATACTTTATAGTAAATGTAACTTGTAGGGAAATAATTTTGGTTTTTGCAGCCTCTAAGTTACTGCAATTAAAATCGTCATTTTTCTGTTGTTGAATGAAGACGCCATATTGACACAGATAAAAATATAATTCAATAAAAAATTTCTTTTTATTATAGTCATTTACAAATATGTTTTCTAAATAGATTATTACTTTATAATATATAAAATTAAAAAAAAACGTTTTCCATAAAAAATTTTTTCTGAAATCGATCGGAAATGTCTACATTTTCGGCGCGATTTTAGAGCGAAAAATGCACAATTCCAGTATTTTAGTCCGTTGCTAGGAAACTATCAGAAAACAGACCGGAAAAGATCCGTTGCCAAGCAACGATCAACAAAGCCGTACGGGAATGTTACTTCCCGGCCTAGGCCGGGAAGTAACATTCCCGTACGGTTTTTTATATATATTTTAATATGTTAATATTTTTGATTTTTATACGTTTAAAATAGTATTGATTGTGATTTCAGAATTTTTTTTTTTTAAATGTTTATATTTTTGATTTTTATACGTTTAAAATAGTATTTATTGTGATTTCAGAAAAAATAGTATGTGTACGTCGGTGTGAAAGCACATTCCCAGACTTCGATGCTTGTTGGCCTCGGCTAGCGCCTCGGCCAACAATTGCATCGTCATCCGGGAATGTATCGCTTTCACACCTAGATACACAATATACTATTGCAGTTTTGCTTGTACACATAATTTTTGCAAAAAATTTTTTTTTCGAAAAAACCATTTTCTCGAGGGGGCGTCTTTTTTATCGAAGCATCATGATAACATTTTACAGAAAACTAGTGGTGGTTTTAATATCCACACCCAGGGTAAATGCAAAACATCATGATTTATAATATATGCTTATGCATGTTGTATATAATCACCTTGGACCTTGGACATATCATGTGCTTAAACTCAGTAAGTCATTAATTTGCTATTCCAATAAGAGAGAGCCAAATATATAGTTTGCGCTCTCATTTCGGTCAGCTGAGCTGTTCCAAAAGTTAGTCATTTCTGCTACTTGGTTACATCCCGTTTACGTAATAACCTAGTCTTCAACACGGTAATGGTAGAAGTACCGGAATAGTAATTTGCTACGTAATTATTATTCCCCATTTTGGTGAATACTTGGTAGAAGGATGGTTCCCATTACGTAACAGTCCTTAGTTGCGGAAACCTTTAAAGTTCCCCTAATGGCAACTATTACGAAGAAACTATTAAAATTGCTGCTTGGGTATTAGTGATAGCTTATGAAACTATCCTTTTCATTGTGATACTGCGTAGAAAAAAAAGTTAGGAAAACTAATTTTTAAACACAATTATAGCCTAAAATAATAAATATTATTGAATAAGTCTTATTTTTAATATTGTGACAAAAACTGATTTACCTATTTTTTTAGTTAATTCAGTTAATTGTAAAGATTTAAACATAAAGATATGTTCGCCCACAAACTTTATTCAATAAGCTCACATGAAAAATACAATAACATAACATTATCAGGGGATACAATTTAGCTTATTGAAATAGGTTGTATTGGAAATAACCTTCAACAAGTTACAGAGAAATTCCGCCATCCATACAACCTACAACCTCATTTATTCTTTTACAGTATTACTCTACTGGCTTGATGTGGGGTAGTGTCAATGTGTAAAGTCAACTATATAATATGTATCTCCTCAAATGCTGTATAAACTTTTTTTTTAATCCGGACCTGGCGAGTCGTTCATGACAGTATGATCACAAGCCACGCCTTCTGCGGCCGTTTCTCATTGTAGGATAGAAGCTTTATGGCTACTCCTTATTTATTAAACCTCCTTGCTTCTTTCATACACTTACTATACCGGGTGACTCAGCCTATAGGGACACTCTTGTAACCTTTGAATGGGCGAATAGATTTTCTTCAAAGGTGTATTAATATGGGATGAAATTTTCAATTATATGATTTAAAGAACCAAAATGGTCTACTTCCGATTTCGATGTAATTTACATGAAAATCAAATTTTTAAATGGGACAACCTGCATACTTTTGCATATGTGGATCGTGCTGTCCAAAATGCATAAGATCTGACTCTCAAATATTATTTTGATTTTCAAAAAATATTAACAAAATATATGGAAACATTTCTTTCTCTTAATTATAAATTTAGTACAAAGAGAAGGTAGACATTACGCATATCATTTTCCTTGTAATATAAAGATCTAATTAAATAACATTTTGTCCCATTAAAAAAAATAGTTTTCGTTGAGAAACTAATATCGTTGAACTTAATGAAGAATAAATCTCAAGAGATACTATTTTAAAGGTGCTTGCTTTTTAAAAGTTTTGGCAACATTGCGGCCTTCTATTATTAAAACTAAAAACTAAAAAAACCTATATTTTTTGAAAATCAAAATAGCATTTGAGAGATATGTATTTTAGCCAGCAGGATTCAAATATGCAAAAATATACATTGTCCCATTTAAATATTTGATTTTCATGTCAATTACGTCGAAACCGGAAGTCAGCCATTTTGGTTCTTTGCATCATATAATTGAAAATTTCATCTCATATCATTACACGAAATTTGAAAAAAAAAAACATTTGTCAAGAGTTACAAGAGTGTCCCTATCAGCTGAGCCACCCGGTATCTAACATTCAGTATGAAAAACAAGAAAATAACCATTCTTTCCATATACTGATGATCTAAGTCTGATCATGTTATATTAAAGTGAATCATATAATTTGGAATACCAAAGTTTAATGATGATCTGTCAGGTTTTAGTTAAAATAATAATATAAAATTTATTCTGACAATATTAAGTATCCTACAAGAATAAATAAAAGAAATAAACGAAATTCTCATCAATTTGGATTTACGATTAAAACAATAAAAAGGTCCAAGTGAGGCCATTTAACCCGTTCCATAAAGGCTACGACCCGAAAACATGGATGAGTTTAGGGGGGTATTTTAATCGCGTTTACTTAAACCAGTTTTTATGTTATTTTAGATTAATATATGAGGTTTGCCGAATTCATATATCACATGAAAAAACTCAACACCTATATAACCACCATTAGTCCGTGTTTCAGCTGAGCTGCAGCCCCACACCGGACAGAATTGACAACGAATCCATAGGCGTAGGTGTTCGACGAGTGGATTTTGTAAAGGGAACCACCATAGAAATATGACGAAATAAAATTAGGTACTGTCAATCTTGTTCAGCTAAATTCTTCCAAAGCGAATATAGAAATGACAAAATATTCTCTGAACCATAATTGTAACAATATTTAATATGTTAACTGAAGTATCAACGCAATTTTAAAAACAAGCAATCAGCAGTATGGGTAAGAAAAGAAACTTTACTCTTATAATATAAGACGTTAACGTTATATACAGTCGACATTTTGAATTTGAATTGGGTTTCTTAATTTCCAGCATAACTAGAAGTACTCAGGTTATTAAAAGAATGCAAAGATTTGAAATTAATATTCTCTTAGATATACAGTGTGTCCCAGGATAGATGTAACAAGAGGTGTAATGGACCAAAAATTTTGGAATTTTGGAATAGTATTTGGGGATTGAGTCCTGCTTGTTGTAAAACTAAAGTATACCAAAAATGACTTGATTTGGTCTTCTACAGGGTGTTTTATAAGCAAAGTTGTAAAAATCACCACTAATAAAGTACCTTTATTTTTCAAAATATGAAAAACTTCCACTAAGAAAAGTTATTTAGAATGCAATTTTATACCTCTATACCAAATTTCAAGAATATAAAATTACTTGTTTGAAACCCATTTTTTCAATAAATTAGTATTTTATTTTGAAACATTCAATTAAAACTGCATAGAAATTATTTTTTGTGAATTAATATTTAAAGTTATGTAGAAGCTAAAAGTAGGCTATGAGAAAAGCAGTGGATACACATTTATCATTTATTATTGACATGTCTGTCAAACGTAGTCAATATTATCCTTAATTTCTGTTTCAAATTAACGAACCAAACATACAAAATTATGTGAAAATGGTACAGTGCGTGAAAAAATTTATATTGTGCAATGTTACGGAATTGGCGGTGAAAACTCGCTAAGAGAAGTAATTTGAAATTTCCAAACACTGCTTTGTCACGTACTCAGGCTATGAGAATAATTAAAAAGTTTCTGGCTACTGGTAGTGTTCTTAACATGAAAAGAAAAATAAAAGCATATGATGAAGACAATGTTGCTTATAAAACACCCTGTAGAACACCAAATCAAATCATTTTTGGTATACTTTAGTTTTACAACAAGCAGGACTCAGTCCCCAAATACCATTCCAAAATTCCAAAATTTTTGGTCCATTTCACCTCTTGTTACATCTATCCTGGGACACACTGTATATGTCGCTTTTGTCTTTATACGTTATTCCTTCTCCTGATTGTGAAATTCTATAAAAAATATTATTTACCAAATGTTACTAAGTTGTTAAGAGCAGATTAGCTTAGATGGTATGAAAAAATATTTATTTACCGCCATTTTGAATCTTTCGAGTTGAAAAGCCCAAACTAATATGAAATAAATCTTTTACTTAGACCTTCACCGTATTTGTAGTGCTTCTAGAATATTACAGGGTGCGGTAGAGAAACGTGCGGATATAAAAACGTGATAACTCATTGAAATGCTTTATTTAAGAAATTACAAATATATCAACTTAAAGTACAGAGAAAAACATTTTATTTTTTGAAGACGACATCTTGAAAGTGGTCTGCGCCTCTGCGAAAACACTTCTCCAATATTGAGCGGCAGAGGAACGGGCATTTATAAAAATCAGCTTTTCCACAGTTCAAGGTCAACCATAATAATCCACAATATCACGATCACATCAGCTTTCCAAATTTCATCTTTCTGATTTTGTGAATAATTAAATTAAATTTTAGGTAATGGTTGGGCAAAAATCCCCACCAGCTGTACAAGAAACCTTTTTACACAATGCCAAGGTTACAGTACAGTGTAATTCGCCAATAGTTACTTCAGCTCGTTATTTCGACATAATCTAGACTTTTGCACACAAAAATTAATTAGGTTTTCTCTTGTTAATGAAGATGTATAGTTTCAGAAGATGGATTGACTTATTATGCCGCCAAAATAACGATGAACGCTCTAAGACAGTTGTTCCTTAGTTATATCACATCTAGGAATGGGACGTTCCTTACCCAGCAAGATCCTCTAACTTGACGTTGTGCGATTTTCTTTGTTTGACTTCCACGCAAAATTGCCGAGCCCAAATTCAAAATTCAAGAAAAAATATCCGTGCAGGGATCTATTCCTTAGAAATATTTAGGATGCGAATAATTTTGCATATCCAGTTGCGAATGGTCCCTTTTTCAGGGGATTTGAAAATATGAATTCCACTATATTAAAATTTGTAGCTTCTTTAATTTGGCAATGTTGAAACTTAACTGAATTTTTACTACATGATTAACCTTTCTTTTAATTTTCAATGATTTTACCAAGCTATGTGTGGGTATTGGTGACTGTCACACTTATTATGTTTCCTTTATTCAAGTTATTTAAGAGAAGTAGTATCGGATCAAATAAAAAAGCATTCCACTGTGGAATGCTCTTGTGGTCCAAAATTTCAATTTGGTTTGTAATCCAATCACAGCTGTTCCACTGTGCTAACTCATGTTATTGCCGATATTTTGAAAGCAGCAGATGAAAATATAATAACGTGAATATTCGTGGTCAGTAATAGGACGACGATACTTTAATATAAGGAAAAACATTATAATTTCAGCAGATTTTTATCTGATATCTCACCAAGTTCTGATTTTTGTCATAGGCCTGTACATGGGAGTTCTTAGAATGAAGCGGCATTGGTATCTGAAAGTAGGAAGGAGCTGCTACGCTTTGGTAAGTTAAAAAAGAGGAACTTTTTAAACATTTAAACTTTCGTGATTTCTATAGAAGTCAGTATATAATGAAGCTAATCTGGTGAGAAAAAGAGGAGTTCTGAAACCAACTTTTTTAATTTTTTTTTTTTTGTCAATTCGATTACAAGCGTTCCTTTTTATCATATTATAAAGTTAGTTCAGCTTAATCGCTCCAGGTGGGGGAGGAATTCTCATTTAAAATTCGCAAGAACATGTTCTTCCACGATAACTTTGTTATTATTGACGTGGCGAGAAAAAAAGTTAAACCAAAAATTGAAGATCTCGCAGAAGCCCACAATCTGGTTGAAATTTTTTTCAAATCGGACGGTAACTTTTCGTGAACATTTTTTTTGGAGATAACGCGCTTTTTTGCCGTAACACTAATATACAAAAAAATTATTCCTAAATTTTTTCATGAGATAAATAAGTTAAGGGGATGATATTTGCCGTTTCGGCGTTTAATATCATTGATGAAATATTAAGATGAAGAAAACATTTATATCTCCGAATATCGAGGTCCGAAGTCCCTATCCCTTTTCCTTAACTCTCTATTCCCGCAAACGCATTATGCCCCTTCCCATCCTTCCTATTGCTTGGATTACGATGATTTGTGTTTTTTTTAATAGAGATTAAAGAAACCCTCATTTACCTGTAAAAAACTTTATCCTCTCAACCATTTCCTTCGTACTCAAAAACGCACTTGAGAAAAATAATGAAAGAGGTTTTTCCTCTCCTACAAGTTTGTTTTTTTTTTTTTTAAATAAGAAAATATAATCAGTCAAATATCACAGGGAAAAAAGTTATAGGAGGTTGAATGATATTCCTTTCCCCTCTCCCATCCTCCCCTAATTGATCCATCACTCCCCATCCTCGGCTCAATTACCATTTATCATGCACAGGTATCAGAAAATATACACAAGTATAACGCATTACAAAAACTGTATTATGAAACTAAAATAAAGTTTTTATAAATCAAACATGGATATATACATTTTTACGCGTTTTTTAAATGTGAAATAGGTATTAGAAGTCCTTAAATATTTATTCCACGGGAGAAATAAAATAAAATTCTAGGCTATGTTTCTATCATCGAAAATGTCGCCTTATAAACATATGCATCAAGCATATGTTCAAGTTCCAGTGTGCTTGGCGGGCAACCCATGTGAGTTACCTAATTTGTAACGTCGCAACCAATTGAGTCCATTTATCTGAAGAAATGATTTTAGGATTGCAAATTATGTGAGATAGAAACAAATAACAGTAAATCTCTCTGGAATATTTTTATAATCATTAAACGTTTTTGAAATGGTAACATATTTTTTAAATACAGCAAAAATCAAACTTTAGTTAAAATAACAAATAAATAAATGTTAATTAGTGATAGATAAGTAAATGGTAGTGTCAGGTGGGCGCCTAGTAAAGTCATAAAATAGTTTACGATAAAGGGGAAATAAAACTATAAAGATACGCCTCTGTAAATTGAGCACAAGGGTGTTATTATTGGTGCTATTTAGGGACCCAGGTGGCTCTTTTGTCGGCTTAATCCCCAAACAAAACTCATCCTATTTTTATGTGCCACCTCAATAGCATCGGAACACTTGTAATTCAGCACCAGATATTCTATTATAACATATTAGGCAATAAAAAATGTATTATTTTAGATTGGAATTTTATGGATGTAATTTAGACTAGGTTAACGTTCGAAACATTTTGAACTATTCCAACTTACTGAAACTATTCACGAAAATATAACAAATAATGAAATAAATAGGGATTTACATTCGATACAAAGGAATTCACGTATAAGGAAGAGTTTATATAGTAAAGTAATAGCGGAAATTTGTCATGATATATAAATCGCTGTCACATATTGGTGAATTTGTTTGTATCGAAGGTAAATCCCTATTGTGTTCATTTGTTTGATTTTCGCGAATAGGAAATGAAGAAAAACACAGGCAATTGTTACTTATTATTTTAGATGTCAATTATTGCTGATGTAAACATATGTATATTTTTAACCGACTTCAAAGAATTTTTAAAAGAGGGAGGTTCTCAATTTGACCTGTATATGAAACACGATTTTTTATGCGAGAATTTGGCGAAGTCGCCGGTGATAAAAATTTGATTTTGTGATAAAAAATTCATATTTCGCCGAAAGTGCAGTAAAATAAGTAATTAGGTATTTTAGTCATAACTGATGTCAAAAATTAGGAATTCAGAATAGCTATATTTCTTTTACCGTGTAGAAGCTAATAAAGAGGCCACTGAAAAGAGCAAAGAAACTTAAAAAACCGCCATCAAAAAAGGTCGCCAAAAAATACGAAATAAAATTTGATTAATTGAACTTTTATCACCTAATAGGCCAGTCATCAGGTAGATTAACAACGTTTTAAATTGGGCAAAAGATTTTACTGTCGGAACCAGTTCATTATATAGGCCAGGAAACGAAGACATTAATTGGGAAATAAATAGTGCTTAACGGATTATTATTTTAAGTTGTAGGGTTGACTTTTAGGAGTAAAATACCGAAACCGCTGTGGACCTTATGCGTTAGGCAGGAAGGGGGTGGAAAGGGTCGGTTTGTAGGTTTTTCGTTATTATCTCGAAAACTAGGCATCCTAGCGAAAAGGTTATTCTATACAAAATGAAAGTAAATTAAATTGTCTACAAAAAATATTCCATTCATTTTTTCGCTAGGGACAGTAGTTAAGAATGTACGTGAGTTTCAAAATGCAAATAGTTGGAAAAACTGTATTGTGGGAGGTAATGCTTAACAAGTAGAAAATTTTATAATACTATAACTATTTACAAGGCTATATTAAGTAATTGGTCGATTTCATCGTCAAGATCATCATCATCTTCGTCGCCGTTGATGCTGAGGATTGGAGGGGCGTTGGTACACGAAGGGCGGCAACTGCTGCACACAACCGAGCAGGGTATGCCTGCTTTGCGGCACCCGCAACGGTCCCCGCAACCAGTTGTACACCCGCAAAATATGCTATTTAGGACGGGTTCTGGCGCAACTGGGTCCGTGATTGTGACGGGGCTAAGGAAGTAAGGAAGCCATCCAATCCTCTCATCCATCCGCAAGCAGTTGGCTCCTGCTGCTGATCTCCATGGAGCCATTACTGAATCTGCAAAAAATAATTCGTCCTTTGTAGTTTAAAAAAATGTGATACAATCTTGTCTAAGCACAATACAAAACATAAGTTAATGTAATCAAGCATATATTGATACAAACCTGCAAATAAACTCTAAGGGAGTGTTGGCGAGCAGCCCCACTGGTGGGTGAATGTGCCGCAAAATCAGGCTTTGGCTTTGTCGAGGCTTTAACAAAGGCATGGTGTCGTACCCGGTTTAGGTCTTCTCCTTGTGGGGCCTGGTGCAATGCCGAAAAAGCTGCTCTCCTGCATCAGCTACCATGTCCTGTGTTGCTGAGGGATCACAGAGGACTTTGTAAATGTCGGTGACCTGCTCCTCGGCCTTCAAAAATACTTTCACCACACCTCCCTTGCTCTTGTTGTAAATAGCGGAGGTAGTATCACAACCGTTGAACGAATGGAGCAACAGAATGGTCTTCGCAAATGGCTCCATTCGTTCAGCGGTTGTGATACTACCTCCGCTATTCACAACAAGAGCAAGGGAGGTGTGGTGAAAGTATTTTTTAAGGCCGAGGGGCAGGTCACAGACTTCCACAAAGTCTTCTGTGATCCCTCAGCAACACAGGACATGGTAGCTGATGCAGGAGAGCAGCTTTTTTGGCATTGTACCAGGCCCCACAAGGAGCAGACTGAACCGGGTACGACACCAGGCCTTTGTTAAAACCTCGACAAAGCCAAAGCCAGATTTTGCGGCACTTCCTCCCACCAGAGCGGCTGCTCGCCAACACTCCCTTAGAGTTCATTTGCAGGTTTGTATCAATATATGCTTGTTTACATTAACTTATGTTTTGTATTGTGGTTAGACAAGATTGTGTCACATTTTTTAAACTACAAACGACCAATTATTGTTTGCAGATTCAGCAATGGCTATATGGAGATCAGCAGCAGGAGCCAACTGCTTAACTACTGCCCCCAGCGAAAAAATGAATAGAATCATTTTTGTAGACAATTTAATTTATTTCAATTTTGTATAGAATGACCTTTTCGCTAGGATGCTTAGTTTTCGAGATAATAACGAAAAACCTACAAACCGACCCTTTCCACCTCCCTCCCGCCTAACGCCTGAGGCCCACGGCTGGGAACTTTTGGTATGTTACTCCTAAGGGTCAACTCTACAACTTAAAATAATAATCCGTGGAGCACTATTTATTTCCGAATTGGAGGATTTTTCGGTCTTCGTTTCCTGTACTAATAGGCCTATTTTAGACATACTAATTTTTCCCTCTCGCCCACCCCAATATTGGGGCAATATCGCTTAAAAATCATTTTCTTGTCAATATCTCGGTTCTGAACGGTCCTACCAAAAAAAAATGGTTATTAAATTTAAAGGTAAATAAATTCTGTATCGAAATGGTTCAGACACATTTTTACGTTAATATTCTTGGAGTTATAGGCGGGGAAAATCAAGCATCATATCGCATCCGTGCTTTATGTCGGCTGAAGCTTTTATTGCATGTGAAATAGCAGTGCACTTTGTAGTCCATTTCTTTTTGTCCCCGTGTTTCTTTTTACACATAGTTGTTTGCATAAGAATATTAAGACTATCTGGTATGCCATTCTCAACGTTTTCTAAGAAAACATATGAAGCGGGGTAACTCTTTATTTCATATAGATGAGATCTAATATCTTCTAATATTATTGCTCCAGTCGCCTTTACAATTCGTAATCGTTCTTCTTCCACGTTTTTTGTTCGCGACTCTCGTACCAATTCGCTGTTACAATCTTAAAATCGGTATCCCGAAAACTAATGATAAGATCCTTACTATGCTTGTTAGAAATTATAATATCAGCGCCATATTTGCTTTCTAGTTTATCGCTGGCAGTTCTGTACGGAGGAATGTAACCATTATATTCGCGAAGTATGTCTTTCAAGAACAACTGACATATATAAAACTATCGATATACAGCGCGGATCAATGGAATTTGTTTAAATAAATGAAAATTGACTAAAAAATGTTGATAAATATTTCACTAGACCAATAAAATAATAATTTTTAAAGAAAAAACGAGAATAAAGTACTGAAAAGGGTCAATTCCCTGAAGAATTTACATTTTTTGATTTAAAGGTGGTTTTCGGGGCACCGTGGAGGTGTGTCAGGCGCGACAAACCCATATGTATATACATCAAATTCTTCGTTGGATAGTCCTATCCAAGTCCTATAAGTTTAATGCAAGATTTTCCCTAACCCTGAATAATTATTCAAAAAATCCCAAAAAGTGATTTTTCCCCATGCATTTTAAATGAGAAACTTCAGGTCTCCACATAGAATAAAAATTTTGAAGAATCAAAAAATACTTACTTTTTTCGAATTTGGAAACAAATTGGTAGTCCCCTGCCAAGTGTACAAAAATAGGCTCCCGTGGGCTCCTTGATGATGCAAGTGTGGTAGTAATCTGAATCTCTTTGTTAGGCCTTGAAAAAATATAATTTCGATGTTGGCACACTCAAAAATGATGCGCATGAGTACTGCGCGCGAAAAACAAAATGGCCGCCATCGCAAACACTTTTTCCAATTTATCTAAGTAACCACTTGGATCACGAAAAAAAGTTTTATACAAAAAATATTGCTAAATCAATTTTAGACAAAAAAGGTTATTATAAGTTTTTATTCAGGACTAACCATTTTCCCAGAAACTTAACTTTTAAAAATATTTCATGGCTTTATACCGTGCGTGTAATTTCCCATTAGGCATGTACATTCACATAGCGCGAGAAATATGACAACACCGGCAGTCGTAAATTCGTCCGTTGGCGGAGCGTCCCAGCTCTGTTATTTCATTTCAGCCAGCTGGCACACGCGATGTTGTAATTCTTACTCCCCATGCCTAGCCCGCCACTACACACACGGTATTTATTAATAGTTATTTGTTGAAATTATCTTTATTTTTTTTTTTTTGAGCAACTACGAGTTCTCAGCACTAACGAAGTCATTATTTGCAGTTGACGGGAGTAGGCACCATTGTCTAGCTAAGTACAAACTTGCTCTTGAATCAATGCAAGGTATACCTGCCGAAGAAAATGATGATGATCATGCTTCCACCACACCTGCAGTTTTAGAAGAAAATGAGGAGCTACAGGAAAAAGCTGCGATAATAGATGACATGGCGCTTTTTCACACCTACCACAAACCTAGATCAGTGAAGACATGCCGTGATCTCGGTTTAAGCTTCAGCTAATGTATCGAGCAAAAATTCAGCAATTACAGTGAGGTCCATGTTGTTTTCGTCTCTTACAAAGAAAACTGGTTGAAGAAAGCCATGAGAGTGATTCGGCAAAAAGGCTCAGATCCAATCCAGTACAAAATCGGACCAGAAACGAAAATTGGAAGTATAGCAATGAATAAATTTTTGTCCCACGATAAGACGAAGGATGAACTGACAGAATTCCTTTTCGGTCAGATTCTTCAATTTGGCGTGACCAATAACAAAAGGTTTGTAATCAGTTGGAGGGACAAAGCAGCTTCATCACATGGCGATGATGTATCCAGTCTTTCAAGTACGCAGAAGGAGGCGGACACAAAGATCATATTACATGCAGTATATTTAGCACAGAACGGAATTAAAACTACTCATGTATTCTCCCCCGATACTGATGTCCTAATTTTGGCACTAAGACGAAAACCCCAACTTTCGAAAGAGTTTGCATTTTTCCTTGGCCATGGCATGAAAAGGTTTGTTCAGCTAGGTTCATTTTACAGAGAACTTGGACCTCTGAAAGCCTCTGCACTTCCTGGATTACGCACACTTTCAGGAGCTGGCAAAGGTAAAATAAAGTGGTGGAAAACTTTTAATTCTGCTAAACTTCTAAAACTTTAAGTGATAAGCTGCTAGAAATTTTGGCTACATTGGGGACTACATCGTCTCTCACAGAATATGTCAGGGCTAACTTGGAAGCGTTCATTTGTCAGCTTTATATCCCCAAAACAACACTGACCGACATAGGAGCTGTGACATAGTAGTTGTTCACCCAGAAACAGTGTCAATATGAGAACCTTCCTCCAACAAGATCTGCACTGGATCCGGCTTTGCTAAGGGCCCACATTCAGTGTTTTGAGTGGAATCAGGACCTCATTCAGCATTCGAATAACCCACCACCCTCAGATTTTGGATGGAAGAAAGTAGGGAGCACATACGACCAGTTGCTTGTACCAAACCTTGTGCTCCAGAGCTTATCTTGAAAATTTGTCGCTGCTCATGCTCCCAAAGGCGTTGCTCTCCTCCATGTACCTCAGTCGAATGGACTCCGGTGTACCGAAATGTGTAAGTGAGAAGGTAATCTCGACCGATGTGATAATATGGGAGAGTGCGAGCAAGGCGATGATGAAGATTTGGGGCTAAGTGAGATTTGCATTGAAAGTGACGATGATTTTAATTAAAAATGTCATTGTAGAAGTGAAAAATATTGCTTGTCTGTACTTTGTCTATATAAATCTGTAACTACTGAATCTCTATAAGTTTCTTCATTAAACGTTAAACATTTTTTTTCCTTTTCTGGTCTTGGATGGGTTCCAAGTAGTTAAGTAAGGCCGATTCTAACTCACTTCAAGGTCAATTTCCCATAAGAGATAACATGGGGCGTGTCCTAGAAAAATCGAAATTTTCAAATGGTTCCAGCCCCCATGTAATTTCTTATGGGGCTAAAAATGAAATCCATCTTGTAACGCATTTCGATTTATCTAGGAGGCGTGTCCTAGAGATAGTTAGGAGGCTGTACTATAGTCAGCAATTACCCCCCACTCCTGCGGAAGCCCCTCGTGTCCCCGCGCCATGAACGTGTACGGGGGGCGGTTCCGAGTTAAGTAAGGCCGATTCTAACTCACTTCCGTCAGTAGAGTAGCAATCAGAGTTCTGTGTGACGTCATCATTCCGGCAGCCCCGCGGGGGGCTGGCAGGTGATAGATGATAGATCCTATGATCTAGGTTCTAGTGTGAGGTGAGATAATGCTAGATGATAGATCCTATTATCTAGGTTGTAGTGTGAGGTGGGATCTTCTTAGATGATAGGTGATAGGACCTAATGGGAGGGGGGAGATGGGAGATCCAATCCCTGAGCTTAGATAAGAGATTATATCTAAAAGGACGTGGCTAAGAGTATACAGGGTGTGTCTAAAATAAGATGGCTGCTGTTTATTGACTAATAGTATTGTATGTTTACGTTAGTGGGCGTTAAGAAAATGGCTACTGACGTCCATCATTGAGATTAAATAGACAAGTCTTATAATTATGAGATAAATATTCATTTACTTCTATATGTTAAGATTTGAATGTAAAACTGCGGTCAAATGCAGAGACGTTATCGGATTCCAGGAAATTGTTAATGTAAATAAATGCGACTGTCTACGGCTATATGTATATTTAAAACGTGATTAATTACCTTTAGATAACTACAGCGGTTAGATCAAAGGAAATATCGAGAGCCAATATAAACGCTTTTCAGACAAGACTCTTTAGCCTGAGTTTTATATAAGATAAATATTCGTTCGCTTCTCTACGTTTAGATTTCAATTTAATAAGAACATAATGCAGAGCCGTTATCGGATTCCTGGAAATTGTTAATGTAAACAAATGAAATCATTTCTGATAGCCTACTAACATAAGATAGGTATACGGTAAAGATGCATGCGAAGAATTTTGTGTCTTACAATACATGGTTTCTTATGGGAATATGTAGCCACCCCGCAGCGATATAGCAATTTAACATTGTTTTATATGTAAAAGACGAACAGATTATGAAAATTCGGAGGCCTTTTAGAAATCGTTCACTGCAAAGTCACGTGACCCTCGGCCGCCGAGTATAAAAGCAGCGTCATCTCCCCACCTCGATCATTAGCTGTTTATCTCTCGCGGTGAACGGTTGTCTAATTGAAACAGTATGTCGTCTACCGAGACCGTATCTAAACTCAGTACTGATATAATTAATTTAACTAAAAAATCATTGCTGCTCTTAAAGACCGATGATGAAATCGATCAGCATATTTCGATAATTAATAGCAATATTAAACTAGTAGCCAAGGCAATTAAAATCAAAATTCATATCGATAATAAAGGTGAAAATATATTTAAATTGGAAAATAATTTAGCGCTTTTAAAATACTACCGAGAGCAATTGAAAAAATTAAAATTAAAAAATAAAATATTAGGCGGTTCCTTAAAGCCGACAGCACGAAAATATTTAGTATATCAAGAGGTAGAATCTTGTTTTAAAAATCGTGTTAAGTCCGGTATAATAACTAACGTACAAATTAAAGAACCGGTATTATTTTTTAAAAAAGCGTTTAGGAGCTTCTCTATTCAAATTAAAAAATGTTTGAAAGATGGGCTAATTAAAGTAAATGTTATTTTTGAATGTAACTTCGTACAGCCTACTAATGGCACAGTGGAATTAAAAACATTTGCTACAAGGAACGCTGTGATAGACTTAAATACGAATTTAAAGGAATAGTATAAAGAAAATGTATCCGAACGGTTATTGAAACATCTAGAAGACTTTCAAGGAAAAGATTCAGGCTGGGCCTTATAGGAAATTATCGGGCTAAGAGTAAATGTTAATAAATATTGTCCTATAACAGTGGGATTATCAACATACGCTGAAATGCCAAACTTTATAAAGGAAAAAAAGTGCGTTATTAACGTTAAAAATAATGACGAATATTGCTTCTTATGGTCAGTAGTTTCGGCATTATACCCGGCTAAGAAGAATGGGGAGAGAGTAACTTCATATCCTCATTTTAAACACGTTTTGAAATATGATGGTATCGAGTTTCCGATGGAATTAAGAAATATTAAAAAATTCGAACGCTTAAATGATATTTCGATAAACGTATACACCTTAGTTAAAAGGGAAGTTTTACCGATATGTTTAACTAAATACAGTTTTGAACGCGTCGTAAATTTATTAATGATTCCTACGAATTCTGCTGATAATTTTACTGATGCTACGCAATATCATTTTGCTTGGATAAAGAATATGTTCCGATTATTATCTAAACAATTATCTTCACACGGACATGAAAAATTTATCTGCAACCGATGTCTTAATCATTTCTCTACTCAAGAACTTCTAGACCGACATTCAAATGATTGCAATTCGAAAACTAATACGTGCAAAATTGAATTACCCGACGAGGATGAAAAGTTTTTAAAATTTAAAAATTACCGTTATAAAGAAAGAGTACCGTTCGCTATTTATGCTGATTTCGAATGTATCTTAGAGGACTGTGATGCTAACACGAATCAAAATACGCAAAATTACCAGAAACATACGGCTTTTAGCGTCGCGTATTACTTAAAATGTTCCTATGATGACAGTCTATCACAATTTAAAATGTACCGAGGCGCCGACTGTCAGTACTGGTTTGTTAAAGAACTTGAAAAAATTTCAGACCTAGTTAATGTAATCATGTCCGACATAAAACCTATGGAATCGTTAAACGAGACACAAAAAAATGAATTCGATCTCGCGCAGGTCTGTCATATCTGTGAGAGGCCCTTCAAAGAGACGGACATCAAAGTAGCCGATCACAATCATTTAACTGGGTACTATAGGGGACCGGCGCATATGAGATGTAACATTAATTATCAAGATAGTCACGTGATTCCGGTTATATTTCATTGTTTATCAGGTTACGACGGCCACCTGATAATCAAACAGCTAGCAACGGCATTTGACGGACAAATTTCATTATTACCGATTAATAAGGAAAAATACATTTCTTTCACTAAACGAGTTAAAGATACGAAAATTAAACTAAGATTTATTGATTCGTTTAGGTTTATGGCAGACAAAATCGAAAAACTAGCTTCCTATCTCGACGATGACCAGAAACGAATCACTAAATCGTACTGTAATAATGACGAACAATTTCAATTATTAACGCGGAAAGGTGTTTTTCCTTATGATTATTTAAATTCTTGGGAAAAATTAGACGAGACATCTCTACCGGCTAAAGAAGAATTTTACAGTAAACTAACAGACGAAAACATAACAGAGGACGATTATAACCATGCTATAAATATCTGGAATAAATTCGATATTAAGACATTAGGAGAATATTCCGATGTATATTTAAAAACAGATGTATTACTGCTAGCTGATATATTTGAAAATTTCCGCGAGACATGCATACAGACGTACGGACTTGACGCTTTAAATTATTATACTGCTCCGGGGCTGGCATTCGACGCGATGTTAAAAATAACTAAAGAAAATTTAGAGCTTCTCACAGACATTGATATGATACTGATGATCGAAAAAGGCGTAAGAGGCGGTGTAGCGCAGGTATCTAACAGATATTCGAAAGCTAACAACAAGTACATGGGGGATGCGTTTAATCCCGACGAAAGAGAGACTCACATCATGTACTTTGACATCAATAACATGTATGGAGCCGGGATGTCTGTTCCGCTACCTACAGGTGCTTTCGAGTGGGTACCCGTCGAACAATTTTATGCCTTAGATATTCCAAATTTATCGGACGAGTCAGACATCGGTTATATTTTGGAAGTAGATATCGAGTATCCACTTGAATTACATGAGCTACATAAGGATCTCCCGATGTGTCCAGAACATATGGTGCCGCCCGGTTCAAAACATTCAAAATTAATGACCACTCTGTTAGATAAAACGCGATATGTAATGCATTATAGGACTTTAAAAAAATGTTTAGAACGCGGATTAAAACTCAAGACGGTACATAGAATTTTAAAATTTAAACAGTCGCGATGGCTAAAGAAATACATTGATTTAAATACGGATTTACGAAAACAGGCCAGTAACGAGTTTCAGAAAAATTTCTATAAGCTAATGAACAATGCGGTGTTCGGAAAGACAATGGAGAATGTCCGCAAGCACAAAGATGTTAAATTGGTAACTAAATGGGAGGGGAGATGGGGCGCCAAGTCTCTGCTCGCGAAACCGAACTTTCACAGTTCGACTGTCTTCGGCGAGGATATGATTATTATTGAAATGAATCGACTAAAAATTAAATTCGATAAGCCAATATATGTGGGGTTCGCCATTTTAGATCTTTCAAAAATTATTCTTTACGATTTTCATTATGATTATATTAAAAAAGAATTCGGTGAGCAAGCCAAACTACTTTACACGGACACAGACAGTTTAATTTATGAATTTAGCGACGTTGATATATACAAGTACATTAAAAAAGACATCCATCAGTTCGACACATCGGATTATCCTGTAGACAATGTCTACGGAATACCTCATGCAAATAAGAAGGTACTAGGCGTAATGAAAGACGAATGTCAAGGGCGCGTAATGACAGAATTCGTAGGACTCCGTGCAAAAATGTATAGTTATAAAGTGGAGGGTGTGTCGGTAAATAAAAAAATCAAGGGTCTCTCGCGTTCGGTAATCAGAAAAATTACATTTGAAGACTTTACGAATTGTCTATTTAATAAAGAAATTTTGACCAAAGAGCAGCGATTAATTCGATCAAAGAAACATGAAATATATACTATCAAACAGAATAAGGTGGCACTCAGTCCGTATGATGATAAAAGAATTATAAATTATATAAATACCGATACGAAACCTTGGGGATATAATTTCCAACAAGTCTCGGCTCGTCAGATGACGTCATCGACGCAGTGAAGCGCTTGGCAGTAGCCGCTCGGATTCATTTACTTTAGAGACTTTGATCGCGATGGACGGGTTAGAAAAAGAATTGCAGTACAAGCTTGTACTTATCACTCGCGACGTATATGAGAAGTACATTCAAAATGCATTGAATTGGGGTAATTATCAATTAGTTCATAAAATTTTAGAAAAGATTGTTATACCGGACAAAGCTTTATACTGGATGGCTTTAAGAGATAGTTCTAATTTCGATTGAATGAAAAAAATATTTACGAAAAAACTTCAAAACGATATTTTTATTCAGCAGTTGGAATATATTTTCCAAAGAGAATGTATTACTCACCTTACCGTGTATCGATTACGAGAAGTAATTAACAGACATTATCCCGCCGCGAATAATAGTTATTTTAGAATTTTTTTATAAGAATTATTAACGTGTAATGATGATTATATGTCAATTGATTTTTATTCGAAATCGTACCCGGCTAAAAATATTTCTGATAATTATAAAAGTATTGGTTGGTCGATTAATAAAGCATTTTGCGAGGCAGCTTACTTTACACAATACGAATTTCTTGAAATTTTGTTTCGAGTAATTGGTAGGAATAATATACATTTCAAATTAGATATTAATTTCAATGAAGAGCATAAGCAGTTAATAAAATGGCTGGAGGATAATATATCCAAAGGTCGCTCTGGGCAGCCGATTGGTTGGAGCTCTGGTCCAGACAGCGGGCACTGGCCATCGACTACCTTAGAAGATTATGTTAAGACGCTTGACATAGTTCGTCTACATTTTTTGTAATTAGTATTAAAGTATTGTAATATAAATATTTTACATTTAATAAATTAAATTATTTATAAAATGTGTGTTTTTATTTCCTAATACCTATCCTGACATGATGATCATGAGAGAGGCAGGTGAGACAGCTTGAACAGCTCCAACAGCTCGAACAGCTCCAACAGGTGTAACAGGTACCGTACCTGTTACACCTGTTGGAGCTGTTCGAGCTGTTGGAGCTGTTGGAGCTGTTCAAGCAGCCCATATACATATACATATACATGTAATATATAGGGTCAGTTTCAACAGCTCGAACAGCTCCAACAGCTCGAACAGGTGTAACAGGTACGGTACCTGTTACACCTGTTGGAGCTGTTGGAGCTGTTGGAGCTGTTCGAGCTGTTCAAACAGCCCATATACATATACATATACATGTATTATATAGGGTCAGTTTCAACAGCTTGAACAGCTCCAACAGCTCCAACAGCTCCAACAGCTCCAACAGGTGTAACAGGTACGGTACCTGTTACACCTGTTGGAGCTGTTGGAGCTGTTGGAGCTGTTCAAGCAGCCCATATACATATACATATACGTGTATTATATAGGGTCAGTTTTAACAGCTCGAACAGCTCCAACAGCTCCAACAGCTCGAACAGGTGTAACAGGTACGGTACCTGTTACACCTGTTGGAGCTGTTGGAGCTGTTGGAGCTGTTCAAGCAGCCCATATACATATACATATACGTGTATTATATATGGTCAGTTCCAACAGCTCGAACAGCTCCAACAGCTCCAACAGCTCCAACAGGTGTAACAGGTACCGTACCTGTTACACCTGTTGGAGCTGTTGGAGCTGTTGGAGCTGTTGGAGCTGTTCGAGCTGTTCAGACACTTAATAAGTATGAGATGCTATCAACTCATTGAAATAAAAAAGATTATTAATAACATTTTTTATTAATATAAAAAAATTATAATTAAAATTGTGTAGAATTAATAAAATAATAAAAACACTGGTCTGGCTATCCGGCAGGAGGGCAGATCGTATGTTAATTAAAAAAAGAAATTTATTGGTCTCGCCGGCTGACAGATCGACCTCTCCAAATCTCCGAAGAAATTCTGAGTTCAATGGAGTCTGTAACAATTTAAAAAAATATCTATAAGTATTGAGTTATACGAAACGGAAAAAATATTTTAAATACCTTTCATGATGTCGGCTAAGAGTATCAGCCGGGGCATCTCCTGTGGTGGTGGTGGTGGTGGTTGCGTTACGGGGTCCTGGGGCTGAGGCAGCCCCAGGTACCTCCAGCCCTCCGGTGGGACTTGACACATTGAACATTGGCAAATATTGCCCGCTATCAGCTCTCTAAGCCCCGTTTGATTGTGCATCTTTGCAACGTCTAACTGATCACCGCGCTCTGACTCGAAGCGAGAGCTCTCCCCCCACTTCTCTCTATCTCTCTGCCCCCCACCCCACTCGTCATTCATACACGCACACATGTATACAGAAATAAAAGCCAGTATGGTTAGCATAAATTTGTTTATTCAAAATCCTTATCTTTATTTACAATATACCACTGATATATCGAGTAGACATTCTGCCTAGAGCAGCGTAAATGATTATTAATATGTTTATGACAATGATATTCTAAATTATTTAACATTAAACTATTCATATTATTACAATTATATAAGTCTATAATATTATTATTATTAGACAGATAATGCTGAAGCCATCGCTTCTTTTCCAGTCCCTTGACATAAACTTTTGCTTCTCTCTCAAGTACGTGGCTGTCGATGAAGTCCTGCAGGTCGCCGTACCGGAGATTATCATAAGGCGTGGACCATTGGAGACCGTGCACATGATCAGTTATCCAATTAATTTGCTTCTGAATATTGTGTGTAAGAAGCCCGTAACTAACGGTCGGTTTAATTATCCGATGTACACACGAGACATCGGTAATATTAAAAATTGAAATTTCTTTACATGTAAAAGCTAACTCCTTTTTATGCTGGAAGCCCTGCACGTCTATTATATACATATTAGTATGGACGAACTATACTGGTTAAAGGATTGTAATAAATCAATCTATCATGAATTATAAGACAATATGCAGCAGTGTCTTTCGGAATATTTTTATTAGTGCTAAATTCCAGCCTAATGTCCACTGCACTCGACTTTGCAACCTCATTCTGACACGAACAGTCGATAACTACCAGAGGAGCTTTTCAAAATTTATCATCTTATTGGATTTTATTTCCACTTTTAACGTATTTTTATTGGATACTATAGAAATATGACCATCGTTACCATGATTCAGAATAAAATGCTTTCTTACGTAATTATTTATATCTTCTATTTCATACGAGCCCTCCGGAATTTTTATAAACTTATCGTCTGTATCATAATATATATGATTATTTGTAGCGTCTATGTTCGGTATGGAGTTATACGCCTCGAAATTTATTAAAGCAAGCGAATATTCAGCGCCGTCTTCAAGGTCTATGGGTGGGGAAAAGTGCGCGGTTAAATTAGATAATTTGCCGGATAATGTAAACGTACAAGACATGTTGCGGCTTCAAGGTTAGCTCTGAGAATGAACGTGACTTAAAAGCATGACGCATTATATAGAAATTGTAAACACAGATGTCCACAATTTACTGTGTCATAAGACTGATACTGCTTGTGATTGTATTCAATAGAACAATTTAAATATTTTATTAATTCGAGAGGAGGCTGTAAATTACCAAAACTATCATAATAAACGGCTTTCGAACCGTTCTTAAAGTATGCAGTCCAATGAGTACCATTACCGCTATCACTATCCAAGTTCACAATGCCCGTCTCAATTTTATGTACGCGTTTAGGTAGTCGGTCTCGCATAAATATTCCTCGAAAATTAGGTATATTTAACATCTTAACATATTTTTTCAGATCCACGTCGGTGAGCGCTCGATTTGGTAATTTTACTAGTCACTTGCTGTTGGTGTTTTTATTCATGTATAGTCCAAGTCCCGTTCGATAGGGACGAAGATAGAGTCCCTTACCGAGGGCGATACTCTCCATAGCCTGATTGTGACGTTTAGATTCTTTAAGCTGGGAGGATGCCGCCTGAGAATCTCTTACAGCTTTTGCTATACCTGCAGATCCACCGGCTAGCGCTCCCAGAGCACTAAGTCCAGCAAATATTGGTATTAGCGGTAAAACGCCACCCGTCTTCGGTATAGGAATAACGCGAGCAGCCATCGGTGATATTTTTTTATCTTTTTTAATACGCTGTACTGCACGAGAGGCCTTTTTAATAGCATCCCCGACAGAGGGAGCTCCACGTACTAGTTTACGAATTTTACTGGATATTTTTTTAAACGTCATCGTACCGCCACATTTTCTTTTTTTACATCCCAAGCCTAATTTAACTTTAGCACTCATGATGCCTGCTACACCGGCTGCTGCCGCTCTTTCTCCGATGGACGAATCCCTAGCAAATACACGCTTCAGAGCACGTTTTGCCAATTCTTTATCGGCAATATGCCGTCCTTTCACATCATTGACTTTAGAATATTGTATGTCGTGGTCACGACACGCCTCATCTAGACCATTAATTCCGCGATCTCCTCGCGTCAGTCTTTTTTCTAATTTAGTACCCGGACCGCAGAAACGATAGCCAGGGATATGGGCTTCGAAAGGTAATTTATTTATGAGAGTGTTTACAGCCATGTTACCTCTATCACATGTAATAGTAGACTGAGGTGTTACAGGTGATCGAAAGCTATTTATACTTAAACTCCTGGTGGAAATACCTCAGTGTCAATCATGCGTTTCATCAAGACAGGTAACAGTCTGAAAATCGATAATCTCGATTTCGACAGTCATGTGAAAAAAGATAGTAGACATGGTCCTCTGTTACCCGACAGCATCAGGTGTATCATATGCGGACCTTCAAATTGTGGGAAAACAAACATCGTGATAAGCCTGCTGACTCATCCACACGGCTTGCGTTTCAAGAATGTTTACGTCTACTCGAAATCTCTCTACCAGCCTAAATATGAATATCTTAGAAAAGTACTCGGCTCGATCGTGGGATATCATGAATTCAAGGATAGCGATGTAATAATGACGCCTGCGCAAGCTAAAATTAATTCCATTTTTATATTTGATGACGTAGCTTGCGACAATCAAAGTGTGATGCGTGAGTACTTTAGCATGGGACGGCATAAACAGATAGACAGCTTCTATCTCTGTCAGACCTATACCCGCATTCCAAAACATCTGATAAGAGACAATGCAAATTTACTGATATTATTCAAGCAGGATGACATGAATCTTAGACATGTATATTCCGATCACGTTAATACCGATATGAGCTTTGAGGATTTCAAACATATGTGCTCGTTATGCTGGAAAGATAAATACGGATTCCTAGTGATAGATAAAGATAGCGATATTAAACATGGCCGATACAGAAAGGGGTTTGACGAGTATATATACCTGTGATTTTACTATCTCAATCAGTTGATAATTACACATATTACCTGACGCACCTGTCGACATGGACATTACTAATAAAATTATCGTAGCTCGGAAAGCCGTAAAGCGCAAATTAGAGGCACTCAAAATGCACGATCTGCAAATCGAAAAGTCTTTTGCCCCAATCACCGCACCTTTACATTCAATAGCTAAACATATCAAGCTTGAGACGGACGAGAATTTAAACATTAAGAAAAAGTCTGAACCCTCAGAGGATGAAAAAAATATTAATATTACACCGTCACCGTCGATTGTCGACTCTGAAGAAGGCGACCAGTCAGATGAGAAGTATCTTGAGAAATTTAGCGATCTGCCTAAAACATATATATCTGAAATGATGCATGATACTGAAAATACACATGATTTTCGATATGGTGTACGATATAATCCCGAAGAAGATAAATATTATATTGGAAATTCTGCCATTCAGTTTGACGGTGACAATTTAATAATAAATAATAAAGAGTATCAGGGCACTCGCGGTCTTTATGAATTACTATTTAAAAAACGTTCGCATCACTATAACTATGATGATAAGAAACAGTACATTGATATTGTAAAAAGGACTAGCGCACATAAGAGAAATTATGATTCTGAAAAGCAAAAGTCTGGTAGTAAGAGCTGGAAGTACCTGCATATTATTAAACCGATGCTTTACGCTCGCGAACCTCGGCAACGTGCTCCTGGTAAAGTAAAAGGCGGTGAATTAATGATGCAAGTCACCGATAATGCTATTGATTACGTATATTGGGATGATCCTAATGAACTCGTCGATCGTCTTAGGCTTTTGATAGCTTAACAGGAGGCAGGCAATTCAAGTCATACGAATGAAATAAATAGAATTTTAGAGGAACTATTAGAAAGTAAAATAATCGAATCGCTGGATTAATTTAACAGTACGTAAATTATTGTTGAACTGTAAACATGTCTGCTATAAAAAGAGACATTGTTAATGAAATACATAAGCCGGCTAGAATTAACTTTAAGAGACGAAAAGTCGTAGTTAGAGGTTTAAATGAATTGCTTCAGGCTGACTTAGTCGAAATGATTCCATATGCTAATTACAATAAAAATTATAAATATATTCTCATTGTAATTGATGTTTTTTCAAAGTACGTATGGGCTGAACCAGTTAAATCTAAATCTGGCGTAAATGTTACTCGAGCTATAGAAAAAATATTAGTCGCAGATAAACGAATCCCCGTCAATTTACAGACTGATAATGGAACCGAATTTTATAATATTAATTTTCAAAAATTAATGAAAAAATATAAAATTAATCATTATTCTTCGTATAGCACTAAAAAATGTTCAGTAGTCGAACGCGTAAATAGGACTATAAAATCTATGATGTATAAAGAATTTAGTATAAATGGTTCTTTTCGGTGGTGTAATTTACTTGCTGATATTATTAAGAAATATAATAATACTAGGCATCGTACCATCGGCATGAAACCTGTAGATGTAAATAAAAAGAATGAAAAAATACTCTTGAAATCTGTTTACAATTATCCTACAATTACATACTCACAATTACCTAAATTTAAAATTAACGATCATGTGAGAATAAGCAAGTACAGAGGCGTGTTCGATAAAGGTTATACTCCTAATTGGTCTAATGAAATATTTACTATTTCAAAAATTAATTATACCAGCCCCATAACATACTTACTGACCGATGCACAGAAACAGCCAATAGAAGGATGCTTCTATACTGAAGAACTGCAGAAGGTTAAACATTCAGACATGTATCTCGTTGAGAAAGTTTTAAGGAAGAAAGGAAATAAGGTTTTCGTTAAATGGCTTGGATTTGACAGTTCCCATAACAGTTGGATTAAAAAAAGTAGCATTGTTTAATTTTTATGCACTTATATTAATTATTATTATTATTATTATTATTATTATTATTATTATTATTATTATTATTATTATTATTGCTATTATTTTTATAGGTTATGTATTCCATGTACATATATAAGCTTTATTACTGTATTATGCGTTCAGATAAATAAAATATATTATAAAAATTAAATTATTTTTTTATTTTTCGTCTGGGGTGGCTTTATTTTTTAAGATTTAATTTTTTTGATTGCATATTTGAATTCAGCATTAAAAAACACTTAAAATGTAGCATGAACATTTTCGTTACAATAAACTTGAAAAATATGAATTTTTTCATTTTTTGCCTGGGCTGGCTTTATTTTTTAAGATTTAATTTTTTTGATTGCATATTTGAATTCAGCATTAAAAAAGACATAAAATGTAGCATGAACATTTTCGTTACAATAAACTTGAAAAAAAAAAAATCTGAATTCTTCATTTAATTAGGAAATGGGTAATAATAGTCAACCATTTTTTAAATTAATTTATTAATACATATAAGAAAGAGGTTACATGTTTTGCGATATAATAACAGAATATTTATGTTCAAGTACTGGATTAATTATTTGAGCGTATCGTAATATTTTAATTTGAAAACGATCTCGATCGCGGGCGTCTTGCATCCAGTTACCACATCTAGCAGTTCTATGGGCATAGCTCCAATGGTATATGCGATGAATTTTAACGTCCTCGCTGAACTGAACTGTTCTCGGACTTCTTCGGCTGGATACTGACATGTTTAAATGTACGTAAAACTTCAACGTACTTAACGTCTTCTCCGAGTAATTTTAAATTGTTTATAAAGTGCTGTAACCTCTTCTTATATGTTTCGGGATCCATCTTTAGGACTCGATGAATTCAATGTTAGTGGTCGTGCCTGCTAGCCCTCTATATACTAAGTACACTTCTTTTAGTATAATGGTTTGTTGTAGCGTTGCCATATCATCATCGGAAATAATGCGTGAGTATCTGGCTGGTAGACTCACTTTACAATTTTCGAGGATTACTTGGACCTGGATACCATACGGTGAAAGTGCTTTATATGTATCTAGCACTTTATATTTTCTATCGACTTCCAGCTCATAGATTTTCATGAACGGCGTGACATGAGCTTCAACATTAATTTTTGCGAAAGACATTGCTGCTGCTGCTGCTTGTATATATCGACTTTAAGATTGTGAATGAATGCAGCGATCTCAGGTCTTTACTTTTATGCTGTATTCCACCCCCACTTTTCGTATCGAGTAAGCAGAAAAATATGGGAAAAAATATGATGATTTCATTGTTTACATTATTTCTCTCCAAACCCTGAGACGCTCCTTATAATGGATCACGTGACTTATTAGTCATTGTATTATAACCGTCGGATGCTGTTATCTAAAGACAATTAATCACGTTTTAAATATACATATAGCCGTAGACAGTCGCATTTATTTACATTAACAATTTCCTGGAATCCGATAACGTCTCTGCATTTGGTTACAGTTTTAACATTCAAATATAAAATTTACGTATTGAAGTAGATGAATATTTATTCCATATATAAGACTTGTCTATTTAAACTCAATGATGGATGTCTGTAGCCATTTTCTTAACCTCTAACGCCCTCTAACGTAAACATGCAATACTATTCGTCAATAACTATAAACAATAAACGGTAGCCATCTTATTTTTATTACTAGATACACCATATCACTAGTACACCTTATATACTTATTTTTATTACTAAATACACCCTGTATACTTCTTTTATTACTAGATACATCCTATATACTCTTAGCCACGCCCTCTTAGATATAATCTCTTATCTTTAGCTATAATCTAATATCTAAGCTCGGGATTGGATCTCCCCCCTCCCATTAGGTCCTATCACCTATCATCTAAGAAGATCCCACCTCACACTACAACCTAGATAATAGGATCTATCATCTAGCATTATCTCACCTCACACTAGAACCTAGATCATAGGATCTATCATCTATCACCTGCCCGCCCCCCGCGGGGCTGCCGGAATGATGACGTCACACAGAACTCTGATTGCTACTCTACTGACGGAAGTGAGTTAGAATCGGCCTTACTTAACTCGGAACCGCCCCCCGTACACGTTCATGGCGCGGGGACACGAGGGGCTTCCGCAGGAGTGGGGGGTAATTGCTGACTATAGTACAGCCTCCTAACTATCTCTAGGACACGCCTCCTAGATAAATCGAAATGCGTTACAAGATGGATTTCATTTTTAGCCCCATAAGAAATTACATGGGGGCTGGAACCATTTGAAAATTTCGATTTTTCTAGGACACGCCCCATGTTATCTCTTATGGGAAATTGACCTTGAAGTGAGTTAGAATCGGCCTTACTTAACTACTGTTCCATCAGCAAGCTACACAGATGAGGGAAAGGGAAGGAAGTAAAAAGGAAAACGTTAAATTTACATAGGTACTTTTTCTTTCAATTTCCTATGCCTACCTGTACTGTAAAACATGTAATGTTTTAGTTATAATTATTGTTTCCAGTGGCCCGAGAAATAGTGTCAAATATGTTAATATGCACTGGCAAATCTCTCATCATTAGACATATTAATTTTTATTATAAAATGAAACTTTTTAAGAGAACGGTTAGTTTTACATAAAAAAATTGTAATAGCCTTTTCTCTGTATAATTGATTTAGAAATATTTTTTATATAAAACTTTTTTCGTAATCCCAATGGTTACTTAGATAAATGGGAAAAAGTGTTTACGACGGCGGCCATTTTGTTTTTCGCGCGAAGCACTCAAACGCACCATTTTTGAGAGTGCCAACATCGAAAGTATGTTTCTCCAAGGTCAAACAAAGAGACTGTTACCACTACCACACTTGCATCATCGAAGATCCCACGGATGTACATTTGTTAGGGGACTATGGGGAATTCGAGACCCTCTATAAAAAATTAAGTCATTTTTGGATCACCCTAATGCACACATAGACTCAACATAAATAACAGTCTGTTAAAGGCTTAACTGTCCAAAATTCTCTTGTTAACTTGTCAGCTACTTTGACAGGCTGTGATTTTTGGATATGTCTACCCATATTTAACGGGTTGTTAATGTCTTAACAGCTTGTTATCTGTTTAACGAACGATGGTGAATATGGGGGTTAAGGAGTTATATCATCACACGTTGACAAGTTTAACTATGCCTAAAAAAACAACAGTGAAGTTGAAAGTTGAACCATCATCGACTGGTTAAGTACATCAAGTCGATCAGTAATATTTTCTATTCAGGTTGTGTTATATTATCCGATAACAGACTAAAGTCTATGATATTAATATAACAACTACTATCTACCCTGAAGTATTGCCACGAGTCACCCTGTATGTCAGCAATAGTTTTTCCTCTGCCCTATTTTGACCACTGATTTTTTCCGTTTTTTACGTTTTTCTCCAGGTTTGATCACTGGCCCGAACTTTTACAGAAAAAAGCGTTTTTTTTTTGACAATTCTGCCTCAAAGTACTAATGAGTAGAAATAATTTTGTCTGAGTACATACATATATACAGGGTGGACCATTAATAATGGGCCATAGTTCAAGGGTAGATTTTGTTTGGATCAAAATATGAGGATATAACCAAATATGCTTTAGCAAATTGTTGCCGTGGAAAAAGATACAAGGTGTCAGAATTGTAATTTTTCTTCTTTCTCTTGCGATATCTCAACTACCTCTTGACCGATCTTTTCCCAATTAGGTAAGGACACATTTTTTAGGCTGAGAAACAATAATTTATGTATTATATCACGCTAGCCCGTGGAGGGCGCCTCACGAGCTATACCTGATGATGAATATTTTTCCCTTTTTTTACGAAACGTAGTGGCACTTTTGACTAGAAAAACGAATGCAGGAGTAATTTCTAGGTAAAAATGGTACACTTGACAGAACTTGATAATTCTAGATCTCGAAAATTCTTTGAAAACAAACGCTATTTGAAAAGGAAAAATTGTATTTATTGAAAAGTGTGCTTTAGTGTCGTCTTAGTTCTGTCAAAATGTCAAACTAATGAAATTGTATGTAAATGATAGAACTAAAACGTCACCAAAGCACACTTTTCAATAAATACAATTTTTCCTTTTCAAATTGGGTTTGTTTTGAAAGAATTTTTGAGATCTCTGCGGCAAATTTTCTCCAAAATGGTTGGAATTATCAAGTTCTATCAAATGTATCTTTTTTACGTAGAGATTTTCTAGTCAAAAATGCCACTACGTTTCGTAAAAAAAAAGAGAAAAAATATTCATCATCAGGTATAGCTCATGAGGCGCTCTCCGCGGGCTAGCGTGATGTAATATATAAATTATTGTTTCTTAGTCTAAAAGATGTTTCCTCACCAAATTGGGAGAAAATCGGTAGAGAGGTAGTTGAGATATTGCAAGAAAAAATAGAACAAAAAATTACAATTTTGACACCCTGTATCTTTTTCCACAGCAATAATTTATTAAAGCATGTTTGGTTATATCCTTATATTTTGGTCCAAAAAATCTACTCTTGGACTATGGTCTATTAATAATAATCCACCCTGTATAGTACATTAACAGTTAATATTGTTGTTCATTAATCATTATTATTTAATAAAAAACGACAACGAATGCAAAAAACTAAATATTAATTATCGAGCATCTAAATACTCCTTAAACCTATGGTAATTTTGCCCTCTACTTTGTATATAGGGTATGGAGGTTAATCCATAATAAAAAAATGAAATTTCAACTTGTAAATATATTAACGATAAAATTATAATTCGTATTGTATTCTGTTTTTGTTGATTATATATTATATTATTTTTGTTATTTTTGATAACTATAGTAACAGAGTTTCTAATATGTAGGCAAGTACGCTACATATTACACCCCCCCTGCAAAATAAAAATCAACCTACCAAAGTATTAATATTAAAATGAACTTTTTTACAGTCAGATTTGACGAGTAGATTGACATCATTTAATAAGTATGCAGGTTTAACTCTGTTTAAAGATACAGTATAATCTTTTCCACATTTAAGGACCGTTATAATTTTGTTTGTTCTAGAAAGAACTTTAAAAGGTCCTTCATACCAAGGGGATAAGGTTAGTTTAAGTCTACCTTTCCGAATGAAAACAAACTTACAATCTTTAATGTCTGGACTGGCAAATGTATTTCGAAAATGATCCCGTTTAGGATTTGTGAATTGTAAGTTATTAAAATATTTTTTTAATTTGTTAATAAATAAAGGTACTTTAATATCAGAATGTGATTTAATAAAATATTCACCAGGAAGACGTAAATTTAGCCATAGACAAGTTCTGCAGATGAACAAAGTAAATCATCTTTAGGCATTGCCCGTAAACCTAATAAAATAATTGGTAATTCATCAAACCAATGAACTGAGTTAGCTCTGGCGATTAATGCAGTTTTAAAAGTTCTGCGAAATCTTTCTATCATGCCATTGGTTTCCGAGTGAAATGAAGTTGTGTGAATTCGGTGAAATCCTAAAAATTTTGAAAATTCACGGAAAAAATTTGATTCGAACTGAACTCCCTGATCAGTTGTGACACGAACGGATGCCAAAGCGACAGATATAATTTTGAAATGAAGTTTTAGCAACAGTTTCTGCAGTAATGTTTGATAAAGTATAAGCTTCTGGCCAACGAGTGAAACGGTCAATAACTGTTAGTATGTAAGAAAAACCATGTGAAGGTGGTAATGCTCCAACAAGATCAATATGGATATGCTCAAATCTACCATTAGGAGCTTCCACATTACCAACTTGAGTTTTTGTATGCTTATTTATTTTAGAAGTTTGACAATTTAAGCAAGTTTTGGTCCACAAGGTGCAATCGGTGTTCATCCTTGGCCAGAAATAGTTAGAATTGATAAGTTTTTTTTGTAGCACGAATACCAGCATGCGTTAAGTTATAAAAAATATCAAAAACTGCTCGTCTTAAAGAGTTTGGTACATATGGTCGACATTTAGAAGAAGAAACCTCGCACCAAATTTCATTATCCGAATTAGCAATATTGATTTTTTGTAAAGAGTATTTGACTTTAGAATTGACATTTGATTGATTGGTTAATAAAGAGGAAAGTTCACAATTGGTGGATTTCGCGCCTTTCAATAATTGTAGATTGAATTTGGTTGAGTTTATTTGAGAAATTGAATTAGGTGACAAAAATCATGCTATTCGAGTAATGAAAGATCATTTAAACGCGACAAGGTATCCGCAATGATGTTTTCTCTACCGTGGACATGACGTATATTATTAGTAAATTGTGCAATATATTCCAAGTGTCGTATTTGACGAGGAGTTTTTTAGCACTATTAAAAAGAGCTTTTGTTAATGGTTTGTGATCTGTGAAACAGATAAAAGAACGACCTTCTAATGTATGTTTAAAATGCTTGATCGAAGTATATAAAGATAGAAATTCTTTGTCAAAAGTTGAGTACAACTTTTGCGAATCATTTAATTTGCGAGAGAAAAATGCTAAAGGAGTAGATAAGTCTCCAATTCTTTGTTCTAAAACTGCACCCATGGATAGATTTCAGCAATCCACAGATAATGTAAGCTTTACAGCATTAGTATAACTAGGATGAGAAAAAATAGTTGCATTTACCAAAGCGTGTTTAGCTTTTAAAAAACGAGTGAAACGATCAATAACTGTTAGTATGTAAGAAAAACCATGTGAAGGTGGTAATGGTCCAACAACATCAATATGGATATGCTCAAACAATTGGTTGGCCAGGAGTCTATAACCTTAACTTTATTACGGGCTTACTCAGTACTGAAGGAATGTAAAGGGATTAAAATGTTGGCAAAAAATTAATTTAGAAATTAAAATTAATAAGATATTCGAGCATATATTGATACTTTGATCTGATAATCAAAAGAACAGGGAGAATAATAAGTAGGGACTTACCTACATGTATTATAAGATAAATAATATGCACATATTTTGTATTATATATGGAGTTGCTTCTTGTTTTTATTGTCTTCTTCTTGTCCAAGTAATACAATTGGGGGAATCTAATGGGTCATCAATATATAATGTTTTGAAATTATCCGAAGGTCAGGAATTTGAAATTTATGGAGACCTTCTGGTTCACAGTCGGATTGATATTGGTAAATGTAAATGAAGCTTGTCGAAATTCCAAACTAAATCATGGAGCAATATTGTTCTTCTTCATATGACTACGCCGGTTTTTGATGGTTGATCAATGTTCGTTTACTGGGGGGGTTACCAATTTATGGGGACCTTGTGGTTCAATTTATGGAGAGGTTGCTTAATGTTGGCTCAGCGTCAGGGTCACCAATTTATGGAGGTTAATCCATAATAAAAAAAATAAAATTTTAACTTGTAAAATATATTAACGATAAAATTATAATTTGTATTGTATTCTGTTTTTGTTGATTATATATTATATTATTTTTTGTTATTTTTGTTAACTATAGTAGCCGAGTTTCTAATATGTAGGCAAGTACGCTACACAAGGTATTTCACTTTCATATAAAACAATTGCAGCATAACGTTGAAACACAAACATATTGAAAGTACTCTTAATTTAATAGAAAACTATGAGCCATATGGCAGCGCTATTTACAAATGAACTTTTCTAAATCATTTATTTTTACCAAAATAAACGACAGGGGGGGATACGTGCCCCTGGGCCCCCTAGATCCGCCACTGTTACCAATTGTTGAAAAATGTCCACTGCAATATTGTTTTTATTTTTTGCAACTTATCAAATTTCTTCGCGATTTCATTATGAACAATCTCTTTCTTAATTGAGATACGAGCTAATATAACCAGGGATATAAAAAAAAAACTGCGAAAGAACACAATTTTGAATATTCTTTTGTTTAAACAAATGCCTCCCGGTATTTGAATTTAATTGAAAACTTTTTCCTACATTTCTAGTAATATTTACGATATGTTCCAGTAAAAAAAAATGCTATCTATAGTCAAATAATTCCCTACAAATCTTAATTTTACTTATTACGCTACTACCAAACTTGATTATTGAGATACCGTTGAAGTAATTTCTTGATTACCTAGTGATGAATGTTGTTAATTTCTGTTCTGAGGTGCTGTAGATAGTAATGAAATTCTAACTAGTTTACTAGATATTTAATAGGAGAAAGTTCTTTCTACTACAAAAATGTATTATAAAGAGCCTTTGTTTTAACAGTTAGGTACTTATTCACTGTGGCAGATTCTTTATAATTCGTTCCATATCATATTTTAATATAGTATTACAATCATCAGACTCTAGCCTATAATTTACAAGTATAAATAAAACAGTCATATAAATATCGAGTAAAATATATAGCTTTTAGCCCCAAGCGACGAAATTATTTGAAACAAAGTAAATACATGGACGCATAAATTCTGATAGCCTCTTTCAGCGTATAGGCTAATGTTTGTAATAATTAATTTATGCAAAAATATGCATTATTTATATATTTATTTCTGATTGTCTACAGGATAAAATCCCAAATGATATTAATTTACAACATATACATTACTTTTGAAATACTCGTGATTAGTTTTAGAAAAATTATAATTATTTATTTAGCAATAAATAAAAATATTTCAACCAAATCGAACCACGGCGATTAACTGCCAACTAATCTTGTGCGGAGCTGGGTTCCTGGTGCCAATTTTTATATGAGTTAGATAGAGATCCAATCGTTTCGCAAGTATTTGCCCAACTAGTTTGTTTCGTGATCAAAAAATGAGTAAAAATATGGATGTTAAGAAAAAGATCGCAATCCACAGTAAAATTGATGATATACTACCCTCCTTAATCACAAGACCGACTGATGTGGAAAAGCCTGATAATAATACAGACACAAACAAATAAAAATTAAAAAGATGGATATTTTAAGATAAAATTTATTGAAAATCCTTTAAATTTGTGGAAATCTAGTGAATTACAAGTCAACATAAATTAATTCGAATAGCAAAATTTATGAGAATGTGACCACAAGGTCTAAATGATTATGATTAATAATATTTATCTAAAAATAATGAGATATTCAAAGATATTATTGGTAATTACACCGAATGACTTATAACATTCTGAGAAATAAGCAATAAATATTAAAGTTTAAAAATCATCGCAAAATGTACTAGAATATACAAATATATATGAATAGTTCATCGGAATGGTAAAATACACTGAAAACTTGCGATGTAAAATCGTAGCACAATAAATACTAAAGAAATATGCACACCTGATGATGGACATATTAAGGCTGAATCCTGGTGAGGCTGCTCAGCCCCTATCAATTTGTCTCATACAACGTATGGAATCTACATAAGATGACGGAATGGCATACATCTGCTACTCTGGAATACCTGGATAACCTGGATAATGCTATAAGCATTGCTTTACGCGTGCTGAAATTGATTTACTACAAAATTGACTCTACTGGACTAAACTTAATTAGACTATACTGGACTCAAAAACTCAAAAGGTGATTGGATTATAAGTTGTAAATCCTTTGACCATCACCAGATTAGGTTAAATACTTAGAACTCCTGAATACAGCAATTGGATGCATCTTATGACAATAACTACATTGGCATTCGATAAATGAGTTGTTTAAATCTCTGTCACTACAAATTAAGGTTGGATCATCTGCGAATAATATACAAGGGTCAGGAAAAAGATATATGAATATATCGTTAATGTGAATAACACAGAGTAGAGGCCCCGAGACAGAGCCTTAGGGTACACTATGACTGTCTGATTCCATTCTTTTCGAACATTTTGAAGGTATTACTCAGAACTGAGCAGAGTAATCGATTTGAGTATATGACAAAAAAGCCTTTAAACCGAATGTACTTTCAAATTTCCGTATTTTAAAAGTATCTGCAGTCGATTTATATTTTCAAGGCGTCGTGACGCCCAGTTAGTTTAAGGTGTTAAAATTCTATTACTTTAAAAAGAATCTAGTTGTTCCATCTATAAACCCCTTTTACAGAATTCAAGTATCTCCATTTTTTTACAAAAATTGACGCTCAGTGTTTTAAGTGAAAAACCATATATTTAAAGTTCTGTTCAAAACCGAAATTATTTAAAATATAATATCATATAGTCCAGTCGTTTTTGGATGGCGAAGTGGGCAGAGTAAGACACGATACATCTTTTTACCTGCTTCCACTTACAAAAGAGAATGTTAATACGCTTGTACCACCCCCTAATTCATCAACGATGAACTGATGCTTATTCGTTGCAATCGAGGTTGAAATGAATAAGCAGATATTTTCTTAAACTGTAAAGAAACAATTTTCTTTACTTCACCTTGTTCGGTTTTATTTATTCTTTTGAGGCAATATGTAGTTAAGGAATATCGGGAACGCTTCATTTTGAAAAGAGATTAAATTTATACAATGACATCACACGCGTCATACTCATATGGAGCAGGTTACTTAAAACTAAATCAGATTCAGATTGTGGGCAAGCGTAGAGGCGTCTCGACTGTGCATGTATTTCGATATTCCAGGGAAGCAACGTTCAGCGCGGTTAGTACTTGGATGGGTGGAATCCATCTTGGGAAACAGCAATCTCGTCCTACCTTCTAGCGGCTTGTATATCAGCGTATACGCGGAAGCTATGTAATTTCAAGACGAGGATTACGTAGTGGATATACCATCCTTCGGAGGAGGGGATGTGAAGCAGGCGGTCCCTTGTCTATTAAATGTTAGGCAAGTAAAAGATCCCTACTCTTCGAAAAAGAAGAAGTTCGGCAAAATTTCCAGGTTGGGGCTAGCTCGTCTCCTGGCGTCGGTGATAGGTCCTGGTAGTGGAAATAGACCAACGTTAAATAAATAGAAAAGAAAAAGAAAAAAAGGTTCAGATTGCACTAGATTGTGTCGCTTCAAATCGGCACACTGTTGGCTCCACCTTCGAAATCAGAAATCAGCCAGAAAAATTTTCAGCAAATACCGAAAATAAAATAAATACAATAATTTTAAATGTCTGCCAATTATTTAAATGTCAATTAATTTAGGAGGGGGGGGGGAGAACCCACTGGGTATATTAGCGTGATTAGACATTAGACTCTTCAAATTAGTCAAAAAATAGCTGTTTTATGGAAAATCTTCTCACAGGAGTGAAGTATTTGGGTTCTCTAAACATGATTCTCACCCCCCCCCCCCCAGTTCTAAAAAGGGTGGTTTTTGAAAAATATATATGAATTTTAGCGTTTTTTCGTCTTTTTCTCTATTTTGAGGAAAAACTATGCATTTTGTTGAAAAATATCAAGAGACCAACGTTGTAGAGCATAGAATTTCCTATAAATCTTGTCTCTACCTTTTTTTTTTTTGGAATTCCGCTTAGTTTCGCCGCTAGAGGGCCCGAAAGAAATAAATATACATATAGACTTTTGCGCCTTTTTTAGATTTTGAGCCAAAATTATGCATTTTTATGAAAAATTACATGTTAATAAGGAATCTAGCATCCAAAAAGACGCGTCTAAAATGCCGAACCCTGAACTCGCTGGTATAAAATTTAAAAAATGTGGATATTTTCCAGAATTTTATGCCGAATCCGATTCCAGAGGGCGCGATGTCGGCCAAGATTGCGAAATTGCAAAAAAATAATAATTTCGAAAAAAATTTGGAACTTAAATATTTCATTATTTTTCGTTCACATTGCATTTACGAGCTTATTTATAAATTTTTTTAATAATTCTTATATCAATCGAAAGCTTAATGTTTGTAGTTTCATACAAGAGTAATAGAGAAACATTATTTTCATTATAAACAACACTGTTTGTTTAAACAATATGTGCTCGGAAAGTGTAGTGTAATTTTCGGCATCGAGGTACTTTTGTTATTATTGCAGATAGATGTGAAGTTATTCGAGACGAAATACGTAGAATAGACCAACGAACATTTTTTATTAAAACAATTTTTTAATTCGCGGAATAATTTAGGACCGCGCGCGCGGTCTTGTCTCTGTAGTCTATTTACACATGATTTCGAGGCACTGCTGTTTTAATAAAAGTGTTTATTATTACGTACAGTGCTAGTCACAATAATTTGGCCACCTATGGCAAGTTTTATTTGATTTATCAGTTATATAAATCTACCATCCTTTACCACAACACAATTGACATTTTATTCTTATACAGCAGAGGACAATTAACAAAATAAACAAAAAAAATGTAATAATATACACCAGGAGGAAATGTAGAGAATTTCGAAAAATATAAGTTGGCAAGATTATTGTGACGGCCACTGTACATTATTTTATTAATTTTTTTGTAAGGTAGAAGTAACATTTTTGTAACGTCTTTCATATGAAAGTTCGTACAGATTATAAATAATGCTTACAAACAGAACAAATTATCTGTATTTAATTTAAGATCAACTACAATGAAATTAAAATATTTTTCGTCTTGACAAAATAATGGTTGTATGTATTGTAAATTCTGTGTACATAATACATATGATATAACTAAAATTGGAGTATTATAGGTAAGTCGTTATACATATGATTGATGTTATAATGCTATAATTAAGTGTATTAATTTATTAATACTATAGTATAAGTTAAGGTTAAACTAACACCTTTTACATCGGCCTTTTACAATAACAACCTATTATGCACGCCAAACCGGCCTTAGCACAATTGCAGTTTCCAATGCAATTTTGGAATTGTTTGCATTTACAAAATATGTTTCCAGGCGTTACATTTGAACAGACACTTTTTGTCATAAGTCTTGGTACTAATATATTGTCCTTCGAAACCTAACCAAAATCTTTAGAGTTGGAAAGCACTGGATTGACGCAACTTGCTCTCTTCCAAATTATTTATTGGTAGGCAACTCTAAGAATGTGCTGGTGAAATGAGTCTTCAGATGATGGCAAATTTCGAATATACGATTTACATGTGTAAAATAAATGGGCTCGCAAATTGTCCATATTACCAATGAAAAACGGTCTACCATATAAGGCTTTAAAGAAATATCGTGCAGAGTTTTCAAATTCAGCAGTATCAAATGAATTGTCGAGTGGGAAATCCAATATTGACTGTAACTTAGCATCATTGGCATATTTGAGGTATGTTTTGAATACGTAAGTTTTTCCTTTTCTGAAAGGAAAACTGACTGTATCGCAACCACTTAAGACGTAAGTACATAGAAACAAATTGCCCAAATAAATTTCCGATATATTCGTAGTCGACAGTTTTTGTATTACGCAGTGAATAGGTATATACACATCGAATCTATGTATCCACAACTCACTTATGTTTATTCTAGTAGCATAGCATAGTGTAGGGTGACCATACGTCCGGAATTTCGCTGGAAAGTCCAGCAATTTGGAGTACTGTCCAGCATTTACAATGTAAATGCTGGACAGTACTCCAAAATGCTGGATTTTCCAGCGAAATTTCGGGCGTATGGTCACCCTAGTATAGTGCCATCACAAAAATATCTGTATCAGTAAGTAGCTCGTATTATTACTTTTTATAATTCGTATTATTACCTTTTTATAATTCAAATTTGAACTATTGCAAATATTCTACTGCCTGCTTCGCTGTGATTTGAAAAGTGTAAGTCTGTTACAATAACAGGTATCAACCACACATAAATTTAGGATTTGTAGATTACACATTTAGGTATTTATCGTTACTCTTTAAAAACGAAACGATATCATGCATGTTCTTTGTCTGTTAGACTAGAACTAATAAACAATGCGAACGGCAAATGCACACCATATATAAGTATTTAATCTATGATGCACACTAGTAAATCGCGTACCCGAGGCCACGCTTATATTTATTATTATGATGAGTTATGACTACGCCCTACATTTAAAAAATCATATCTCCTAAATTATTCGGCGAATTAAAAAATTGTTTTAACAAAAAATGTTCATTGGTCTATTCTACGTATTTTGTCTCAAATAACTACACATCTATCTGCAATAATAACAAAAGTACCTCGATGCCGAAAATTACACTACACTTTCCGAGCACATATTGTTTAAACAATTTATAGTGTTGTTTATAATGAGAATAATGTGGCTCTATTACACTTGTATGAAACTACAAACATTAAGCTTTCGATTGATATAAGAATTATTAAAAAAATCTTTATAAATAAGCTCGTAAATGCAATGTAAACGAAAGATAATGCAATATTTAAGTTCCAAATTTTTTTCAAAATTATTACTTTTTTTGCAATTTCGCAATCTTGGCCGACATCGCGCCCTCTGGAATCGAATTCGGCATAAAATTCTGGGTAATATCCATATTTTTTTAATTTTATACCTGCGAGTTCATATCCAATGATCGAATTCGGACCTTTAGATTCTCGACTATGTTGTAGAACATAGAATATATGTTAGATCACGGTTCACATGAGTGACTTTTTTAAAAAGATTTATTTACTTAAGTGGAGCCAACGTTGGCTCTTGGAGAAGGAATTAGAATAATAAATTAGAAGTGTTGCATTCTAACTGAGTTTAATAACTGATTCAACAAAGCGTGTTTAGTCATATTTATAACATACAGAACCTGAGTAAGCAAAATATATAACAAAGGAATTGCAGTTCTGCAGTCTGCACAAGTTATGAGAAACAAAGGTGTAATATGATATCTTGAAGATAAGCAATTAATAAGAGAAGCTGTTATCGTGAAATACGATATACCTGTAAAGGTTTATTATGGCTAAGTCGCAATAAGATAGCGTGTAATATTATATAACAACTTCCCCCTTAATAAAAAAGTTGATGTTATGCAGCAACTTTTGAAAATTGTTAAAACGTTAAATGAATATAATGCAAAAATAAATTGAAACAATGTTGAATGAATACAAAGCAAAATAATAAAATAATGTAAAAGTTAAAATTGGTAAGCGATAATAAAACATTACATAACGTAATAAGGATAAAATACAATAGTCTAAATTAATAGACAAGGGTAAAACTCCACATGAAAGTCTATGTTAACTCGATGTCCTCTTCTTCTTGAGGTCTAATACCGGGTCGCTTTCTTGGAGGGATCAGTCTAGGAAATTTGGTAAATACTCTGCTTCGCTCTGAAGGAGGTGAAGGAGGGTTATCCGTTGAGGGTTGGATTCGCAATGCTCCACATCTTCTTCTTCTGCATTTACAAGTTATGTAAAGTAGAACTAATAGGATGATGAGAGTGATTATGAAGTATGTGAACCAAGATACATGTTTGGTCACAAAAGGTTCGTTTATGAGGTCGTCTAGGTCTTTGGAATATTGCTCTAGTTTGTTTTTAGCAATATCTAAATCTTCTACGTCGAGACTGTTTAATTTAAGCGGTTTTAATTTTGGGATTTCGATTTTGTCGGGCATGTGATTGCAGCATTCAAAAGGAATTTGGATTGGATGTGAATTGTCCTTAATTTCGGAAAAGTCTTTAGCACTGGCTTGTATTCGAGTAATGCCTGCATAGGCGTAACATCCTGGTTGTAGTTTTATGATGGAATTTTTATTAATTAGCTCTGTTATGGATTCTCTCTTCGGACAGTTGATGGTAATGTGAAGTGGTTCGGAATTAATTACTAGCCATGTGTTGTCTTCAAGTTCTTGGACGTTGTATCCTTGACTAATGATGAAGGAAGTTTGACAATTTTCTGGGAGTTTCGGCAATGGTTTTAATATTCTAGCCTCACAAATGGCATTTTGGTCGATAGGATATGCAAACAGGTTCGAACATAGTTTGGTTCCAAAATAGAGTGGTTTGCATTCTTTCAAATTTTGTATAGGTATGTACATTAAAGAATCATCGTCTCTCGCGATAAACTTTTGTGAAATAGATAAAAAGTGATGTAGACCAGTTCTGTTATCAAGTATAGGTATGGGGTATAGGCGAAAGGTGTTATAATTTTGAGGTTCAATAAGAGGTATTGTTAAAACAAATATTAGGTTAGAATCTAGTTGAAAAGCTTTTAGTTCAATAATATCCAGATATTGAGCAACTGCTGATAGTTTAATTGGAAGAGGTAAATTGTTCCTTCGCAAACTCTGTGAAATCTCTTGTAACGCCGTTACTAAGTGATCAGGTGTTATGATTGATGAATGAATAATTCCTAATCTGGCGAATGTTATTGAATTTAAAATATCGTTTAGATTGTCTTCGATGTACAAATAGCTGGCCATTAGTTGTTCGGAAATGTATAGAAATTTTAGTTTTATTTCGGCAGCTTGGATCGTTTGAGTCATAGTTTGAATTGTGTGCTCGATTTCTTTGATATCTTTGTTAAATGTTTCCTCATCAATTTGTAATTTTTGTATAGTTGAGTTGAAATTTTTGATAACAGAAGTTGTAACTGAGATTTGATTTTTGATTAAGTTTTCTAATTGATGTTCGTCATTATTTAATTTATTTATACAGTTAGTGTAGTACTCGCCATCTTCGGCATCTAAGTTTCCGGTAATTGATTTGAATATTGTTCCGAAACCGTTAAGTATTCCGCGTTTATATCTCTTTGTGTCTGAAAAGACTTCGTCAAATTTCGTTTTTATTGAACTAGCTATTTGCATTAAAAGGTTAAACTCTGTTTTGACTTCGCTTCTAAACAGGATTGATTTTTGGTCAGCACCATCGAGGGTGTTCAAGATTCTGTCTAAATTATTTTGGTTTTTGTCAAAAGCTAGTTTGAGGGATGAAATATTTTTATGCACTAGCAGAGTCCATTTGTCATTTGTCACCACGATGTCCGTGTCTTGGTGATAGTATACACCAACAGTGTTATTGATCGGGGTAATTTTGTATTGACAGAGTGCTGATCCGAACAGCAGGAGAAACCTGAAAATAAATTTAATTTTCAGTATATGGTTTCATTCTATCAAAATTTACTTTAGTTTCTTGTTTTGTTTCGAGATTTAATAAGGTAGCAGAATTTTGAAAAATTTCTTTTATTTTAAAGGGACCGTTAAATTTATTTTGTAGTTTGTTCTTAATTTGTGATTCTTTTACATAAACTAAGTCACCTATTTTGTACTCACATCGTTTCTGGGGAACATTTCTGTCAAAGCGAACTTTCGCTTTCTCCTTTTGAGCTTGTGTTCGATTACGGGCTATTTTATAATAGTGGGATATTCTATTGTTCAAATCTCTGACATATTTAGTTATTAGTTCTTTCTGGTTATATAAGGTTTCAGGTGGTCTGTTAGACGTATGTCCAAATATAAGTTCGTATGGGGTGAAACCGTGTGTTTTATTTACTGAATTGTTATAACATATTACTGCATATGGTAAAATTGTGAAAGGATGTTCGTTCGGATTTTCAGTTTTATGAATTCTTATCATTTCAGCTAGAGTAGCATGAAATCTTTCTATGGATCCGTTCGATTGGGGATGTCCTACGCTTGAATAAGTTAATTTTATGTCGTAGAGGGTGCAGAGATCTTTGAGCAAGCGGTTGTCAAATTCGCCACCGTAATCGCAATGGATTCTTAATGGGGTACCGTATTGTTGGAAATATAACAACAAAGTGTTTACGACAGATTTTGCGGATTTATCCGGGACTGCATATGCTTGCGTGAATTTAGTTAATTCGTCGCGAATGGTTAAAGCGTAATTTCGAGTAGGGAATTCAAATAAATCAATATTGATTCTTTCGAATGGTGTTCTTGGGGTTTCTGTGACTACCAGAGGGTTATTAAGGTTTTTCCGGCATACTTTAGTCTTTTGGCAAGTTTCGCAATTTTTTATAAAATTTTCAACGTCTTTAGTTAGACCTTGCCAAGTGTATTTTTCTCTAATTCTTCGAATCGTTTCATTTATTCCGCGGTGTAGATTATTTTTACCAAAATGATTTTGCTCCAATATAATTGGAATTTCATCTTCGTCGGCAGTTCTGACGATATCTTGACAAATTACTACTTTTAAGTCTTTTTCCGCAAAAATGAATGATAGGATTTCAAGTATGGGGAGGTCTAAATTATTTTCGACAAAGTATGTCTTAGAGAGATCTAGAACATCTTGATTTTTAAATAGTACCAAAAATAGATGTTCAATTACAGATTCGATATCAAAAGGTAGAGGGATGATAAAATATCTCCTATGTCTGACCGTTTTGCTTGATACAATATTGATTTTATCGTTATGAAATTCGGGATTTTCTTCGAATATGTCCTCGATAATTTTATGATGGAGGTCTTGTAAGTTATTTTGTTGGAAGAAAGTTATAATATCTTTGTGTTCTCGGTATAAAAGTTGTTTGTTCGAGGCTTTGATTTTCGAATAGTCAATTAAAGATGTTGTCTTATATAAGTTGGCGAAAGTTTCGAATTCTTGGGAAATTTGTTCGTCAGTGATCTCGTTATTGTCTGGGTTTTCGTCGTCGTCTGACTCTTCGTCATTCGCGGCTAGAACCTTTGAATAGAATTTGGAACATTCAGAAAAATGATTAATTTTGATTCTGGAAAGTGCATCCGCGTTCTTATTGATTTTGCCGGGTTTATAAATTATTTCGTAATCGTACTCTTCTAGTTTGAGTCGCCAACGAGCAAGTCTACTTCCTGGATCTTTTATAGAGAATAGCCAGGTGAGTGGTCTGTGGTCGGTGACAAGTTTGAACTTTCTACCGTACAGGTATGGTCTAAAGTGCTTTACACTCCATACTATCGATAAAAGCTCGCGTTCAATCGTTGAATATTTAGTTTCTGCACTGCACAAGGTTCTAGAAGCATAGGCAATGGGTAAATCTTTGCCAATGGGCCCCTGGCTCAGCACTGAGCCGACGGCAAATGCGCTCGCATCAGTGGTTAGAACGAAAGGTTCATCAAAATTAGGGTAAATTAATATCGGAGTTGTTGTTAATGTTTGTTTCAAATTTTGAAAAGAATTTACACAATCATTGTCGAAGAGAAATGGTATGTCTTTTTGTAGTAGTTTTGTTAGGGGCTTGGTTATCTTGGAGAAATTGGGGATAAAGCGCCTATAATATCCGGCTAAGCCTAGAAATGATTTAATTTCTTTTTGATTTTTTGGTTGAGGGAAATTTAGAATAGCGTCAACTTTCGAAGGATTCGGTTTTACGCCGTCTTTTGTAATGAGATGTCCTAAATAAGCGACTTCTTTGCGGAGAAACTCGCATTTGTCGGGTTGAATTTTGAGATTGGCTTTCTGTAATCTTTTGAAAACTTCTGTTAATCGAGAAATATGCTCGTGAATAGTAGGGGAGTAAACAATAATATCGTCCATGTAGACGAGACATCGTTCATTTTGGATACCTAATAAAATGTTGTCCATCACTCTTTGAAACGTTGATGGAGCATTCTTAAGTCCAAAAGGCATTCTTACGAATTCAAAATGACCATTTTCAACTGTGAAAGCAGTTTTTTGAATATCTTTCGCATCAATCTCGATTTGGTGAAATCCGGAGGCTAAGTCCAAAGTTGTAAAATATTGACATTTGCCTAATTGATCGAGGAGGTCGGAAATATTGGGTAGAGGGTATTTATCGTCAATAGTCAGTTCGTTGAGTTTTCTGTAGTCCACTACAACTCGCCATTTTTGTTTACCGGAGGCGTCGAGTTTTTTAGGTACAACCCAAACCGGAGAGGACCAGGGAGAAATCGAAGGTCTAATGATGCCTTGATCGAGCATATTAGAGACTTGTGTTTTGACTTCCTCTTTATGGATATGAGGGTAGCGATATGACTTTGTGAAAACCGGTTTTGAATCGTTCGTGTCAATGGAATGTTTAATTTCGTTAGTAAAAGTTAAATTGTCTCCTTCCAAATAGAATATATCTTGAAAGTCTAAACAAAGCTGCGTTACTATTTCGGCCTCTTCTTCGTTTAGATGATCCAAGCGCAATTCGTTCCTAATTTCGAAGGATCTGTCCGTCTGTAGGTGTGAGTCAGAATTTTGAGTGTTTAAATTGAAAATTGATTTGAATTTTTGTACTGGCTCTAGTTTTATGTTAGAAAAATTTACCGTTTTTGGTATTGCATTCGCGTTTATAATTGAGGTTAAAAATTCTCCATTGTTATCGATTTTGACAATAGCATTTGGTAAGCGTACTTTCTCGTTTTCCTGGGCTAACAGTATAGCTTCGGTATTTTGCAAATTACATTTTAATTTACAGATTTTTTCCATGCGAGGTTCGATAGAAATTAAATTTTTGATGTTGCTTAAATTTGAATTTTTTGTATCAGAATTAATAGTTGATTGTAAAGGTAAATTTACCGTAGTTTCTTCCGTAACTTTAAATAATGGTACGGTCTTAAAATTTGTGACTAGTTGTTTATTTTTAAAATCTACTCGGCATTCGTAATGTTTTAGAAAGTCTGCGCCTAGTAGTCCATCAAAATCTATATCTAGATTATAGATATACACTTTGTGTGACTCGTCTGAGAATGGGATTAGAACAGATTCGTTGATATAAATTTTTTGATCAGTAATACCCTGTATAATTACATTTTCAGGAGATCTACGTCTATAATTTTCAGCTGTTTTTGGTTTAAAAATTGATATACCTGCGCCTGTATCAATAAGAATTTTAAATTTGCCGGTTGCATCTTTGATGTAATAAAGATTTTTTGAATTTACAGTTAATAAGGTGTGAGAAAGCGTATTTACATGAACGTTTGTTCTGGGAAGTTCAGCATTGGATCGAAACTGTCGTTGAGATTCATTGTTTGTATTTGGTTTGATATTTGGTCGAATTGGTCTATTTGTTGTGTAGGAGTATCCGCAGGGTACTCCGGATCTAAGCGAAAATCCTGAGGGTTAGCAGTATAATCCTCTTGTAGTGTTTGAGAATTAGCAGTATAATTCTCGTACTGCTCATATTGAGAATTAGCCGTATAATTATCTGAAAAGTTTTGAGCGTTGCCTGAATCGTAATTTTCATAACTATCACTTACGTTTTGATAATCGGGTGAGTAGTCATTATATTGATTATAGTTACATTGATTGTCATAATTGTCATGGGGTTCGTAATTCAAATGATGAGCTTTTTGCTGGTTAAAGCGATTAAAATTTGGGTTAGGATGGATAGCTGATGGTCGCTGTTGCATAAAATTAGGGTTCGGCCTTATGGCTGAGGGCCTGTTTTGCTGTGATTGATTTGGCTGATTATTTTGAGGGAATGTCCTCTGACTAAATTGATTATTACTAGGTTGTGCGAAGTTTTGATGAGAAAAATTTTGTGAGTTTGGGTTTCCTTGGAAACTTGGTCTCTGGAAGTTTTGAGACTGTTGCCTTGTGCGGCATTCGCTTATTACATGTCCATTCCGTTTACAGAAGGAACAAAACTTTTGTTGCAAATTGGGACCTTGTGGTCGCTTTTGTTGAATTACTGGATTTTTGACCGGACTATTTTTTGGGAATTTTTGCTGTTCAAAATAAGAGAGTTGTAGCTCTCTACGGATTCTAATAATTGCGTTCATTATAGTCGGAGGGTTACTGGCACGTATTATTCTGCCTAGATTTGGTTCTAGACCCCTTAACAAATTATTTAATGTCATAGTTTCAATCAGGTTTGTTTGCGCGGTTCTTTGCTCCGAAGTTAAATTTTGTTTTTGCACTGCAGCGTGCATTTTCGCATTGTGCGTTTGTAAACGCGAAACAAATGTTAGTGCAGATTCACCAGGCAATTGGTGAATTCGTTGTAGGTCTTGGATAAGAGCTGTTAAATTTCTAGAGTCACCGAAGTGGGTTTCTAGGAGTGCCTTAATTTCTGGCCATGTGGCAGGGTTACGAGAGTTGATTAGTTCGGCAGCTTTGCCTTTCAATTTATTTTTAATATGAACAGTTAATAAAATTTTTTGGTCATGAATTGCCATGCGTTGGGCACACTGACATGAGTTTAGGAAAGTTTGGAGGTTGATGGCGTTACCATCGAACTCCGGAATTAACGAGAAAATTTCTGAGAGTTTGTAAGGCTCTACCTCGTGCTCGACTTGCTCTGGTTGCTCGGCTGTCGTCGGCACTACTGGTTGAACTGGTTGAACCGGCTCTGGTTGAGCTCTGTCTGGCATTTTGCTTTTTTGTTTGGAAATTTTTGAACTAAAGTTGGTTGCGTATCAGCAGTATGATACGGAAATTAGATTGAAATAGTTTGTTATGTTGCGTACGTTAATAAATTGTGTATTAACTGTATAATACACAGTTGTTTCGTGAATACGAAAATAAATAACTTAAAATTAAAATTGTTGCGTTGTAGCTTGTATAGGATTTGTTTGATAACAGAATTGGCTTTGTTTGCCGAGTGTATTAGCGGTATAATACACGTAAATAATTGTGAGAAATAATAATTGTAAAATAAAATAACGAGATGATTCTTAAAAATGACTTACATTAATTTCATCTCCATGAGTAGGTTCTTCGTCCGTCAAGGGATTGGGATCCGCCACCACCAGTGAGGAAGGTCTCCTTGTTCTCGTAGATGTACACGCACTAGTTAGGCACCTTCTGCAGATGTTCTCCTTGTTCTCTTACGCTTCACTACCAGTTAGGCTTCTTGTTCTGATGATGTTTACGGATCCTACCGACTGCGCCAATGTTAGATCACGGTTCACATGAGTGACTTTTTTAAAAAGATTTATTTACTTAAGTGGAGCCAACGTTGGCTCTTGGAGAAGGAATTAGAATAATAAATTAGAAGTGTTGCATTCTAACTGAGTTTAATAACTGATTCAACAAAGCGTGTTTAGTCATATTTATAACATACAGAACCTGAGTAAGCAAAATATATAACAAAGGAATTGCAGTTCTGCAGTCTGCACAAGTTATGAGAAACAAAGGTGTAATATGATATCTTGAAGATAAGCAATTAATAAGAGAAGCTGTTATCGTGAAATACGATATACCTGTAAAGGTTTATTATGGCTAAGTCGCAATAAGATAGCGTGTAATATTATATAACATATATACATATGTCAGAAACTAAAGGGGGGGCTTATTTAGGGTTAGACTGCTTGGACATATTAACAAGTACCAGTAGGTACGACACTGATATCCTCTAAACACTAATTTTAATAACAAATTTATAGTCACAAATAGTTCACAATTAGTTTGCACAAATAAAATTTAACAATACAATTATACAACACCAAACGATTTCGATAAACAAGGAAACTTAACGATCCGCGACCCGCTAGCCCTTCACATTAATTTTTAATGTTAACTCTCGAATGGGTTATCAAACAGTGCCCTTCTCTCCCTGGGCTAGCTGGTCTCGTTCCGTTCGCCTCGGAACCCCTCAGCGTGTTCCCATGTTCATAAACTTAAACTATCATTTGTTAGGGCATAGATAAAAATGTTTATGTTAACAAAAATAACAAACAGTCACAACTAGTGCTGGTCCCGAAGAACCATAGGCGTGGACAAATTATTTTCGGTGGCGCCGACACATATTTTTATGAAAAAAAAAAAAAAAACTAGAAAACACCCAACGATAGTGAATTTTATGTTCTGCAACTTTGATCTCGTGTAATTTTTCATAAAAGTGCCTAATTTTGGCTCAAAATCTAAAAAAGGACGCAAAATATGTATATTTATTTCTTTCGCGCCCTAGAAAGAAATTAGAAAAAGGTAGATACAAAATTTATGGGAAATTTTATGCTCTACAACCTTGCTCTCTTGATATTGTTCACCAAAATGCATAGTTTTGCCTCAAAATAGTTAAAAAAACGCTAAAATTCATATATATATGTATATATGTATTTCTCAAAAACCACCCTTTTTTAGAACTGCGGGGGGTGAGAATCATGTTTAGACAAACCAAATACTTTATTTTTTATAGGTCTCATTACTGTGGGAAAATTTCCTTTACTGTTTCCTAATTTGAAGGGACTACATGGATCAACAGTATATGGAAAGAACGAACAGTTTCCTTGAAAGTTTTTAGTTTTTACTACATTGCAATACATTTCCGGACGATGATGTAAATTGTTGGCTGAGGCGTTAGCCTATTTTTTCTGAAATCGCAATCAATATTATTATAAGTGTATAAAAATTAAAAATATGTATATTAAAATGTATATAAAAAATCGGCAGCTACTGGAAGCGGTTGGAACCTCCCCACCCGGTGGATCTTTAAAGCCGAAAAGAGCACTAAAAAATATGAACGATCTCATTTAATTATATTTATTAAGTTGAAATATTTATTTTACTTTAAAACAGAAAAAAAAGTCTTGCGTTCGGTGGGATTTGAACCCACGAACTTGAGTATTAAATTTATAGTCTGCACAACATTAATATTTTATTCAATGTTTTAATACAAATATATGTCTCATCGGATCCTAGCCCGGAGCCAGCCAGACAACCACGGCGAGCACCGCCGAGACGAGTGTAAGGCTGGACGGGGCAGATCCGGTTTGGCTTGGAGAAAAATAGAAATGTGGGTTAGTAGCTTCTGTCTTCTGTAGGCAGGCTTAAAGACTGGGTTAAAATTATAATGTGTCCACATGGACCTAAAATTAATATAAAAAGAAACTCAACACTATAAAAACTAAGTTCGTAAACAAGAGCACTTAATAATATTTATTATACTTCCTGGTCCGTTCCGTATAGAACACCCTGTAGTTGCTTAAACGCTGTATTTCTTTACTATGTTTGTACGTCAAATGTGGTCATGTCAAGTGTGGTCGTCAAATATTATTATTTGGCGTACTTGGTAAGATACCCGTTCGGATGTTTTCGGACATTTTCCAAATTTTTGAATAGATGTGTTCACAGACGTTATAGTAATCGTTTCTAATAGTTGAAATGTTGTGCTTATGAAAATTATTTAGGACAAGGACAAAGATATTTCTTTCGGATAGAAATACCTTTGTCCTTGCCCTAAATAATTGCTTTTTAATTTTTTACAAAACATACCTTTTATGGTTTATCCAAAACAATTTTTTCAAAATGTTCATTATTAACCATGTTCTTTTCATAACTTATTGGAAAATTGTTAAAATCGGACGTACTTAAACCATACCAGACGCTGGTTATTGATACGGGAAACACAACTAAACGAAAAAACCCGTTCGTTGGTGATGGGTGGTAGGGATGGCCATTTTTGGGAAAAAGCATATAACTCTTGGTGGACAGCTTCCATGCCAGGCTGTGGCTGGGGTAGTGTTCATGGTGGATCGTTTAAGTTTTAATCAATATATTTTGTTTTATCTTCTGGCCTCGACAGATTTTTCACTAAATCGGTCGGGGAAGTGACAGCTGTCAATGGAGGAATTTGAATTTTGACAGTTTTCGAAAAAAAATTTTTAGGTTGGTACCAATGTCTTAAATTGTTTTTAAGTTATGTAGCACTATTTTTAACCTCCGACTCCAAAAGAGGAGGTGTTATAAGTTTGACGCATATGTTTGTACGTCTGCCTGTCTGTCTGTCTGTGGCTTCATATCTCTTGAATGGGTGATCCGATTTTGATGTAGTTTTTTTATTTGAAAGAGTACTTTGTCGAGAAGGTTATAGGCCATATTAGATTTTGATGTTTAGTCGCCATCTTGAATTCGCCATGTTGAACTTCTCTATAAATTGTCCGGAAGTAAAATTGAAAATGTGCAGACAATTATGGTAGCCGAACATGATTTAGGTCTCATATTGATTTGGTCATATTAAACTGGTACGATTAGATACATTGATCGGGGTTTTTAAAAATTTTCAATTTTACTTGTTATGTTCCCGGAAGAATTTTCGGCGGGATGCCGGAAGTAGCGGAAATGTTTTTAAAATATAAAGTCACTCTCACTTAAAGTTTTATTGGAAAAAACCGATGGGCTTGCCTACACTTGTAGGGCTTGTGAGCGGTTCACGAAGGCCTCTCAAACCTTCCGTGGGCTATATAAACGTCGAAAAAACTTGTAATCTCTCGATGCACTTGACACGTCAAAAATACTCAGCATACAGTCTGTACGCTTTAACACACTAGTCTACCGAACGTTAGGTTAGACTATAAAATATATCTTACTCAAGAAGCGTGTTATTTTGTTTTTTAATTTTTTTCACGGAAATCAAATCGAGAGAGTGCAAGTGTGACATATCGTTGAAATCGGAATTTTTACTGCTTTTCAATGGTTCGATTGCAAATTTTAAGTAATCATAAAATAAACAACTTGTTGTGCCAAAACGGCACTAAATGTAATCCGATCTCAACCAAAACCATTTCAGATCTTCTGGAGCACTAAGAAAACTCTCATGCAAAGTTTCATCCAAATCCGTTTAGTAGTTTCGCCGCTATCGTGCCAATACACACACACACACACACACACACAGACATTTTTCAAAAACCACTTTTTTGGGTTCCTAGGACCTTAAAACGTAAAGATTTTCGATTTTGGACTAATTTTAGTAACTTCCCACAATTTTATTGTGGGGAGGTTAAAACAGTCCGGGAAAGTTACTTTCCCGGCCCAAGCTGGAACTTTCCTGGACTGTTATGTATAGAAAAAAACAGTCCTGGAAAACTACTTTTCTGAACTGTTTTCTGATAGTTGCTTGGCAACGGACTAAATACTAGAATCGCGTATTTTGGAATCTAAAATTGCACCGAGAAAGTAGACATTCTTAATCGATTTCAGAAGAAAATAATATTTTTCACACATCGATATACTATGCAGAATTTTTGTGTCAAGTGATAGTATTCGAGTGCAGTGTTCAAGTGTTTTGGTGTTTGTGGAAACTACTTCAGTACATAATACGGCTCTGTTTAGTAATTTTGTAAAATACGTATGAATTATTGACCAGAAATTTATTAATAAGCTAAGGGCAACTCAATGTTTATAGATACTTCAAAGCAATTATTTGCTTTGTTTTACAGTTAAACCTTTTCCTGTCCACTTATTACGTCTAGCATACGTGCGGTCTAGTCTAGAGTGCTCCATCCACGGTGGAGCTGAAATATTTTAATAAGATTCAACTGAATGTGTTAAACGCTGGTAGAGAATTCTCGCAAATATAAATAGAATAAATATGATTACAAAAGAAAACAGTTAAAAATGTATATGCATTTACTTAACTTTATATTTTATTACCGCTATGTATTTATTTTTTCTATTGTTGATGTCACCATTTTATTTTATACTCAGATGCACATGTTTACTCTAACATTTATGTATAGTGAATGTAAAATTTGATGTCAAATCAGACACTGATGTTTTTATCACTGTATATGTTAGAATTACAAAATGCTTTTAAAAATTTCATCGCACATGAAGGGTTAAAGATACTAACAAATGTGTTTTGTCGCTTAACACCAACTTCTTAACTAATTTAAGAGTCGATTTATATTCCTCTTACAACTTGCCTTATTTACAAAAAAACTAATTTAGTGAGCGGTATATAAAAATGAAATCTGTGTTTATCAGAATGATAACGATGTTGATTATTAGGGTTTTGCTTACTCTTAAACAGAACTAAAGTTTTTTTTTTAACCTGGACAATCATATTTTGAAACATTAAAAATGTATAATAATATTTTTCATTTACTTTGTTATATACAATTTAGAAATGGGGTAAAACTAGAACCCCGTCAAATTTTACTCGAAATCGAAGTTCAAGACAAAATTAGGTTGAATGTAGTTAAGTTTTTTTTTTACTTTACTGTGTTTCACTAAGTTGGCACCTTGAAATTAAAAATTTCTATAACTAGCATTATTTACAAGAAAATTGAGAAAGTGTCCTATAAAATGTGCAACAATTATACAGGGTCGCTGATATGTATGGATACGGTCGATTATTTCCTAAAGTAAGATAACTACCGAAAAATGTTAATACACAAAAGGTTTAGGGTTTTTTAGAATCCATTACAATAAATAGAAATTAAGTATACAGGATCAGTCAGAAAGTCATGACAAAACAAAGTTCCTTTTTCTTTAATGGAACACCCTGACATTATTCCATATTTCAATTCTCTTCGAAATTCTAAACAAAATTCATTTAGCACATCATATACCTAAACTTAACCGTTTTCGAAATATTGAATTTTGAAAATCATTGTCTTTTAAATTAGGGTGGTCCCTGGGAACGGGAAGTTTTGAAAACATCATAATTTTGAAAGTAACTTTACATATTTAAAATAAGATATAACAATGGCTAGGTAATTATATGCATTTTTTATTTCTTGAAAATAATTCCTGGTTAAATGTCTTCCCCTTATCTCTACGCACTCTTGAATATGATTGGTGAAATTTTCTATTACACGATGCAACATGTCTAATATTTGGATTTTATACGGATGAAGATTCAGATCCTTGTGTAAAATTCTAAGCAAAAAAGATTTACCTAAGCGCAACGCCTGGGCTCGTTTTCTAACTGAGCGTTTTGGACTGTTTCAACAGTTGCTCTGACTCGTTCAATATTTTCAGTTTCTTCTTTCACTTCTATTGGGTCCTATTGGATTTATTGGCTGTACTTGTTTCTTCAAATTTAAAAATTCACGATTTTATGGTATGAGCGGAAAGAATTCTCCCATGACGAGGAATCGCAAAGTGTAGTCGAAATTGCCACTGCTCAGCAACTACTCTGTCGTTATTTTTATAAAACGATTTTATTGCAAAATCACGCTGCCCACCAGACCACTGATCCATGATTACCAAATGACATGTAATGACAGACAATATGACAAATAAATCCATGGCCAGCTATATATAGTTACAAACTAACAACATTTTCAAAACTTCCCGTTTCCAGGGACCACCCGTTACAGAAATATTTTAGTCCATTAAGTTTATAGTCCATCAAGTTACCTTTGAAAGTTTCTAGGTCCATAACAACGCCGCGTCGTTCTTTTGTCTAACAGTGATGATCTTGACAACACATGTCAAAAATACATTTAGTGTGAATAATTTTCGTATGTAATATCACTAGTGCTTAAAATTTTATCGAAAATTTTTTCGAAAGCGTGTTGCCTGGTAATATAACGAGTGCAAATTGGCAGTTTATTATCTGATTAAATCCCGACCGCTTTAGCGGGAGGGATTTAATCTTTGATAATAAACTGCCAATTTGCACGAGTTATATTAACTAAGGGCGACTTAGCTTGAGAAAAAATTTTTAGATAAAATTTAAAGCACGAGTGGTATTTGAGGAGAATATTTCACGAATAAATAATTCATTAAGTACATCTTCAATATTATGTTTTCTCATTAACTGCCTTCAGACGTTTTCTTGTCACTTTTTGGAGTTTACTGACCTTTATTTTCAATTTCATCATTAATTTGATATACAGAAATATTTCCAAACCGACTCATATTGTCAAAACAGCAAATCTGAAACAAACGCAGTAGAAACAACGGAGATTCGCTATATTTTAAAATAATCTAGTGACGTTTCCATGGCAACTAGTAAATAAAACGAGTTGAAACCTTAGATATTATAATATATAGACTGACTTAACACCTTTTAGGCGTTTCTGAGGTGCAATACGACGAGGAACGATAGAGAGAGCACTACTTTAGTACCGATGTCTCGCCCAAATAAAATATACACCCATGGTTCCGAGATTGACATAGAGAGCGCCATCTAGCGCTACAAGTTATATTCCATAATAAATAAATGTTCATCGACTCATATTTACGTATTTAATCCTCACTTTTAACTTACGAAGTTTATGAATTATGTTGAGGTTTGCTTTGTTAAGCAAAGAGAATTTTAAATACAACAAATTATAATGTTTGATGCACAGCTTTGGTTCAACGAGTTACTTTTTGGTAGATTACCATAATATGTAAGTACTATACATTTTTAGTTTGTTCCAGAGCGAATGTGTACTTGACATTTATAATAAAAAATGATTTGCTTACCTTTGTAACTACGTTATTGAGCTATTGAAAGCTGTGCTTGACTTGTTCCTGTATTATGAGCTAGGTATATTAAGTACAATCTTTGTGTGTAATTGTTACCTGATTTAACACTAGGAAAACTGAAATAGTTACAGATAGGCAAAAGTTACAGCCTATATATTTCAGACAAGATTCGCTTTGGAATTGAGGTGTGTTTTTGTTTGCTACTACATAATACAATATTACAATTTACAAGGTAAGTACGTTAACAATTAATAATAAGCTAGAGAAGATATTTATAGATAAAACTTAAAAGCTCGAGTTGCCCTATTTGCCAAAAATATTTCACGACAAAAACGTCAAAAAATTTTCGCATATTTGCCGCTGCAGCGACCTAAAAAATTAGAGCGATAAATTTTGCATGTTGGTCCTGTCAAAAGCCGATCTAGCTTGAATTACCACTAATAATGACGTTTGATTGGTGCGATGTTTTGAAAAAACGGGCTCTCATTGGCTATAGCGTTAATGAGTGAAATAATCGCTCAAAAATGGCAGGTTTAAGTGAAACCGAGCGTATGGATCGCGTGCGCGTGACGTCACAGGTCCCAGACCTTAGGAAAAACAAACCGCTGTCATTAGCTGTCAAATGGCGACTGACTGAACCTCAGAATTAAATTTTTCGTAATCCTAGAGTTTTTATCGATATTATATCATACAAAATGGCAAATTTTTATTGTATTATAAATTGTGGAAGTGTGGCAATCCGAGACATCAGTTTTTATATAATAACATCGATTTACAGCCAGAAGAAGAGGTTAGGTTAAACAATTCCAGGCAATTAAAATAAATGCTTTAAGTTGTTGCATGTTAATGCAAGAATGATTGTGATAGTAATAACTGCTGCTCAAACAAGCAATAAACAATCCATGGTAAAGAAAATTAACATTTTATATTGGTTTGTCTCTATTTTTAATAACTATTTCTTATTTAAATTTTAATTGAGTGAAGCATGAACTGCACGGAGGGAGAGTATATTTAAGAGAATACAAATCATAATTAACAATTGACCTACATAAAATAGTAAAATATGTTAAACATTTTATATATTATAATAAAAAATTTACAAAAATTACAACGGTTTGCGTAGTCCAATCTATAGGTATATAAGGTATAGACGAGGGGTTAACCGCTGGAAGAAATTGTGTACATCTTATTACATACTTCAAATTTTTTACAGTAGATAAGTCAGTCTTGCATTGTTTATTTTATAAAGTGTCTTTTTCACAAAATTTACAGCGGTTAATCTCCAACCATAGCCATGTTCATTGCTAAAAAACTAAAAGGAAAGATTTCCTGTTAAGTGGTGAACATGTTTTGACTAGACTGGCAACACAATCCCAGTGAGCATTAAGGAACCATCTGAATCTGCAATAGTCCAAAGAGTCAATGGCTTTTATTCATGATGCTAAGAGTTCGTATCCTGAAAAATTAATTTCTGCATTAGTAATTATTTATAAAACATTTAATTAGGCAAACATATATGAAAAAAATGGTTGATAACTAATTCTTACCGTTGTAACAAGCTTTTATCCCGCAAATTTCTTGCAGAGTACTTCTTTCACCTAACCACAAACAGCTTCAAGACTTCTCAATGCCTTGAATTCGTCCTTCTGTCTATGTAATTCTTTCAAAAATCAAGTAATTTGCAACATCCCTATGTGTAACATTTGGAAATACATCAATATTTGTACTAAAGTATTTTTTTCTCAAAATATAAGGATTTAATTCGATGGCAGCCGTATACCTAACCTCTACATCAGGAGACAATTCTGCAAAATACGAACTAACCGTCATCCTGACGAACAAAATTGTTTATATAACAGTATTAAGAATAGTTGTAGATGTTAAATAATCCAACAACAAGTTCTTAAATGGCACAAACACTGCAAAATTCACTTTAAAGAAACACGTTTAATCGGCGGATTTCTCAATGACAGCTGTTTGTTTTTCCTAAGGTCTCAAAATCTGTGACGTCGGCGCACGCGACCCATTGAAATTTTAATGATCATAGGATATGGTGATGAAGACGAAGTTGTGACCAAGTAGTGAATATTTTTAATGAATTGCATCCCGATCGGGAACCTCTTTCTAAATCAACCGCTTCAAAAACATTACACATTACACATTACATGAAACTGGAGGTGTCAAAGATCGACTAAAAAGTGGAAGACCGGTAAGCGTTACAAATGAAGAAAATTCTTTGAATGCCATGGAAAATCCAATAAATTCGACACAACAGAGGGCTTTAAATCATAACATGAGTCGATATTCCATTGAAAAAATTTGCAAACGGGAAAAATTCCATTCATATAAAATGTATTTGTTACAAGAATTGAGTGAAGACGATTTTGATCATAGAATCGAGTTCTGCGAAGTTATTATGGATAAATTAAACAAAAATGTCAACCTTGTCAACCACATATTGTTTTCTGACGAGTCTACATTTTGTTTAAACGGGCACGTAAACCAACACAACTGTACCAACAGACCAAAATCCACACTGGATGGAGGAAGTTCACAATCAACGACCACAAAAAGTAAATGTTTGATGCGGCGTTATTGGTGGACATGTCATAGGACCCTATTTTATAAACGGAAATTTAATCTCTGAACGATATTTATTACTTTTGCAAGAGCATATTATTTCAGAGCTTAGAAGATTATTCCCGAATAATAATAATCCCAATTTACCAACAGAAAAAATATGGTTTCAACAAGATGAGGCTTCTCCACATTTTGGACTTGGTACGGGAAAACGAGGAAACTTTTCTTGGTAAATGGATTGGACGCAGGGGGGCAATTGAATGGCAAGCTAGGTCTCCCGATATGACTCCGCTTGACTTTTTTCTATGGGATCACATAAAAAATGTAGTCTAGAAAAATACACCGCAAAATATCGAAGAGTTGCAGGAAAGGATGAGGCATGACATTTCCACTATTCTTCCCAACACTATTATTCATTATTTTAAGGAAACTTTCAATACCATTGCTTATCTAAAAAAACAATAGTTTTTGAGATATTTCGATGTTAATGAAATCTGATACGAGATCCGACCCAGTTGGAAAGTAATAACATTTGCTATGGTAAATTCCGATTACCAATTTTTCTCCCATATGGTGGGCCCGAGTTACAAATGCTCCAAAATATACAGGGTGTCCGGAAAATGAGGTCCAACTTCGACAACTTCGACCTCCATTAAATCGATAATTTCAAATGGAACATCATCCTATATGTTTATTTCCTATAGCTAAAATGCAAGATTATTGGGTTATTTAAAGTTACAATTTAAGCAAGCAGTGATATTTGAATATACGACATCAAGCTTTTTAAATAACTTGTAATACATATCTGAGCTACAAAGTAGTTTAGAAATGTAAATCTAAATGTAAACAATCTGATGTTAATATAACTATTATTATGGTATCAATTAGATATAATAGAATTAGAAAGTGAATCGGAAAAAATAAATTTATGGTATCAATTAGATATAATAGAATTAGAAAGTGAATCGGAAAAAATAAGGGTTTTTCATAATTTTCATCAGATGTCTTCTGATTCGTTCCATTTTGCCGAAAAAAAAACTTCATTTCATTTTAGAAAATAGTTAGGTCGATTATTTTTTATTAAAGCGGTTTAATTAATTTTTTTTTCAAAACATCGGGTCTCAGACACTACTACGTGATGTGTATCTCAAAAGGTGAAACAGTAGAAAGTACGCTTTTTACCAAAATAATGGAAAATCCCAGTTAACCCATAGAAATCCTTATGCGAATATCTCTACAAGGGTAATTCGAGAGCGGCGTCAAAGTACACTACCCTTATAGAGTTATCCGCCGTTAGTACGTTTTTGTAAAAGAGCAAGAAAGCCTCGTATAACTCATATATTGCTGTAAAAAGCCTTTCAAATGACAATCTCTAGTGAATGATGAAATGACTGTTACGAACTATTAAGCTATAGCGAACAAGTGAATCAAAATTTAAGTAGATATATGATTATGTGGATATAATATTATTACCGACAGTTCCAAGTCAAATGGCAAAACATTAGCTTCTAAGAAATTGTGAATGCTTTTGTGCCAGTCGATTGATACTGTAATTCTCCATTGCATGTAGTTGATATAGCGCCCATTGAGGAAGGCGCCTACCCCTGCCATGTTTGGTAGGCAGATTCTCACTATATAACTAGATAGGTTCTTTATCAACATTCATTTGTATAGATTGAGCTTTATACAATAAATACTATCGTTCAATCTCTGTTATAGGACTCCGGTCCTTGGTCGTCTCATATAATTAACCGAACCTCACTGAGAATAGAAAAATCCATTCGACGTTAAAGGAGGAGCGACTGACGCCCATAATAAAATAAATATTGCTACGTTCCTCAGACGAGGACTGATGAATTCTTTTACAATAACACAGTAAATATTTGAGACCAATCCCTCGTTCAATTTTTGAGTTAGAGGGCGCTAAATATAGAGAAAAATAATTGTTTTGTTACAATAGAAGCCAAGAATGACAGAAATTGTCAACGAAAACTCGTGGCGATATTAAATAACTATTTAAAATAATTACACTACGCGACGGATTATTGTGAAATTCAAGAGGGTTTTATTCTAATAATGGACGAAAGAAATTAAGTAGATCTGTTAAGTATTGCAGCCTGTTAAAATGAGCCCCAGAATGTTAAGATAGCTTCATTAGATCAGGAGTAAATTCAAAGAAACGGAAATTTTGAAATTTTTTATTAATCTTAGCAACATTTTAAAAATTTTACTAAAGTACGTGTTATATAGGAGGAAATATATCTGCATTATTATACTCTTCGCAAAAACGAACGCATTTAATCGACACATTCCTAAAACCGTAAATATCGCTCGTAGGGAAAAAAATTTCATATCATTGTGTTAGTGAACAAATTCTGAACAACTTTCAACATATCCGTCTGTCCGTCTGCCCGTCTCTCCATCCGTCCGTCACGTTTCTTGTAAGCACGATAACTTAAGAAAGAAAAGTCCGATTGTATTGAAATTTGAAACGTAAGTTATTGTTAGCTAAAGGAGGAACCCTGTTAGTTATTGAAGAAAATCAATGGGTAAATAAGAAAGTTATTCATAATTTAATTTAAAAAAATATATTTTCTTAATTTTTGTTGCTTGTACTTAAATAGAAATCTTGCGAAATGTTATCTGTTTATTATATATTTTTTTGTTTATGGATTTTACTAATATATATTTCATAATAATATATCTGAGTTGAAATATGATTCTCGAAATATATACCGGGTGCCACCGGCTAGTGGCTCCCTTTTATATATCCTTAATTTTTTTAAATTATCCATTTGAAATTTGGGGTGCATAAACTACCTGTAAAAATGGATTTTTTGACATAAAAAAATGGTATGAGACCATTTCCGGTTTATCCGGAAATTACCGCAACTTTCTATTTTTAAATGGAACACCCTGTATATTTTTACCATTTTATATTCAAGACAATATTCTGAGTATACCATGAGATTTTCGAGAGTTTTTGAGTCGATGTTCAGTTTCTTTAAGCATTTTAAGGCATTCGTCTAGAGTGCTTTGTAATACCAAAATTTGTTCTACGGCAGGTGAAGTCCAAGGGAAAAATATAATTATTTACGAAGCCTCCAAAATTAAACAAATCACTTTTTTATCGAAAACTTTGTTTTTTCAAATGGAAGGTGGTGGCTCCTAGTGATCAATAAATTATAAATTTTTTTCTGAATTCGTTGATATCCATTTCAAATGTTCAATTTGTTTTTCCATTTTATTAAATTTATTTAAAAATAAAAAATCACTTTCAAAATAATTGTTCTCAGATTATTAGCCTTCTATTTAGGCGCGAAAAACCGATCTATCAACTTTACCACCCTTCCCACCTCCCCTATTCGGTATGACATCACTTGGCACGCTGTTTTCGATGTCAAATCCATCAACTTAAAACAATAAAATCTAAATTACATATTTTCGCCACGTCAAAGTACAATTCGATCGGACTAATATTTCTATGAGCGAAACTGAGCGCTGCTGCGTTAAGTGAGACTAGAGCACACATATAGTGAGCTGTGCAATAAATACACATCATTGAACTTCAACTCACTGAAGAATGGACTCTAGTAGAAAGAGGACTGGATAACCACAATTCTAGATCAGAAACCCGTCTAGAGCTGACGAATCGACGATGACTAAATAATTATTGAAAAGTTTCTATCACAAATAATTTATACTGTAACCACTCAACAGCTCATTTCTTTTTTTTACTTCACCTCTTTATAACGCGTTTATATTTTGATATAACATGTTTTTCTATTATGTAAATATTTCTCCAATTGACTCATGAATTGATTTACTTTGGCAGATTGCAAATCTTTTCTTTAAAAAATATATTTTGGTCATTACGCTGGGCAGGTCATGAAACTGAATTGTAAACAAAAACAACAGTACCTATTCAACTCGCAAGTGATTAATAAATTAGCATTATTTATTTACATATATTCGACAGTAGCTCAGATACTACAGATTAAATAAAGAAACTCTTAATTATTGTCATACTGTAGGCTAATTTTAGTCTTTGACAGGTATTTGTTTATACAATTCTGAGAGCCATTCATTAGAAACTCGTGATGTCTTCAACAAGATAGACATCTCTAGTTTGCCGTATGTTACAAAGTATTGATTTTGCGTTTCATAGATTACTATCTTTAAAGTACCCTTTTGGATTCAAATACGGGAGTTTTAAAAGTAACGCACGTCGCGTCCCGGCGAAATTATAGGATAATAATTATCTTTGTTGAAATAGGAAACGTCTAATGTAAATATATTTACAGTACCTACATATAAATTAAATAAATAAATATTAATATACTATATACCTAATCATAAAATAAAATGCTTGAGTTTTGTAGAATATCAGTATTTCTCTATTTGTTTAAAAATATTTAGCAGCCTACTGTATACAGTGTGTCCCAGGATGGAGTTGACAAGAAGAAAAACATCTCTATTAGTGACTTTACGACGAAAAGTTATTCTTTATAAAAAATTCTTCTCGTCGAAAAAATGAATTTACCATATAAAAATCTTAGATCAGATGTACAGGGTGTTAATAAATTAAGAAAACATCAAAATGCCTCAAGAGAGAAGTACCTTTATTTATTATTTTGGACAAAATGTTTATAATCCAAAATAAAGCCTAAATACAAATTATGAAGTCTAATTTTTGACTTTTATATTTATGTCAACGACACGAGAAAAACAAGAAAAAACGTAAAATGCAACAGGATTTCTATTTTCATGAATGCTATGATTGGCTGAAATTGCGTAGTACTCTAAAATAGAATTAGAAACTTACGTACCATCAACATTCTATAGTGTCAACCCTCAGAGGGTGTGAAAACTACCCCCATGTAAGATTTGACTATAAAAAGTTACAGTGACTTCTATAAAAATTCGAAACACCTGCGTTGTGTGGAAGAGAGAAGAAAATAGACTATGTTCGACGCCGTGCTTGCTTGAAAACCACCCCCACGGGGTTGAGAGGCGCCACCCCTATAAAAAAAACTATGGAAATGAAACGAATAAGCAACAGTATAGCTTTTTCGTTACATCTTGAATTACGGTAGTTTACATCCTTTCTGGGGGTGTTACTTAATAACATTTATAGGACATGAGTTTCAAACTCTAAGTGTGCAACGCGATTTTTGCCAATCATAGCATCCATAAAAATATAAATTCGGTTAGTTTATCTCTGTTTTTCCAGCATCCTACAGATATAGGGGTGGTATCTCGCAACCCCGTGGGAGTGATTTTTAAGCACATCGTCGAACATAGTCTAGTTTCTTCTCTCTTCCACACAACGCAGGTGTTTCGAATTTTTATAGAAGTCACTTTAACTTTTTATAGTTAAATCTTACATAGGAGGTAGTTTCCACACCCTCTGAGGATTGACAGTGTAGGATGTTGATAGTACGTAAGTTTCTGGTTCTATTTTAGAGTACTACGCAATTTCAGCCAATCATGGCATCCATGAAAATAGAAATCCTGTTGGATTTTACGCTTTTTCTTGTTTTTCTCGTGTCCTTTGAACTTGAAGGTGGTTATTCTCAACCCTATAGGGGCAGTTTATGAAGATTACGTCGGACAAAACTTAGACATTTCGAGCTTTTTCAGCAGTCATTGTTATTTTGGATCGATTTTTTTATATATGGGGCTAGTTTTCGCCCCTCCCTGGGGGTGTGTTTCATATCTATTGTATGTACGCTGTATAATTCGATTGATTAAGAAGTAACAACTATTCTGGTAGCTTAATCTTTTTTTTATTCCATTTCAGGGTTTTTTGGCCCTAGCTAATGATTTCGGGGGTGTACGATTTTTTTTTACCCCGGATTCGGATTCAGCGACCGAAAATACATAGGGATACATGGGTCTGGTTCGCTGCTTTGAACTTTTATTTTTTTTGTGGGGCTGTGTAATTTGTATTTGGGCTTTATTTTAGATTATAAATAACTTTGTTTTATAAACATTTTGTCCAAAATAATAAATGAAGGTTCTTCTCTCTTGAGGCATTTTGATGCTTTCTTAATTTATTAACACCCTGTACATCTGATCTAAGATTTTCATATGGTAAATTCATTTTTTCGTAAAATTAATAATAGAGATGTTTTTCCTCTTGTCAACTGTCATCCTGGGACACACTGTATAATTGTCTTAGTAAGTAATTAATGTTACGGATTCTCTTAAAAGGTATTTTATCAATTGTTTTAGAATTAATTATTAGTTCTGCTAACATTAATGTAATATGAGTGAATTTCATGATTAAATGTCATAAAGCTACAGAAATACTTGCGGTAAACCTTTTATAATTTAAACATAAAAATCTTTGTAAAGCGGGTAATACTGACAAATGCAGGTAGAGAATGTTTAACATACTTTGAATTGGTGTATACCTATTGCCTCTGAGAATTATCTTCATGGCTCTATTCTGAAGTTACTACAATTCATTTTTACTGTATCGATTAGTGGAGTAATATTAAGGCAAACATATTTTAAAATGGATGTAGCTGAAAGAAGCGATTTTCTAAGTCATAAGCCATGCCCCTGGAGTTACGAAAATGTTATTCATTGTGGTCAGAAGTCACCGCTCCACTGTTCAGGCCACTTTTATGCAAAATGGCCTCCGTGCTTGGTTTTTGAACTTATTTTTTTAATATTTCCGGTTCTATTGGACATATCAAAGTGGGTAAGGTCCCAAAGTCTTTGTTTCTGATAGTGCAACGAAACTAGATGAGTTGGAGAATTCAAAACTTTAACGTAACCTCAAAAAACCGACAAACATGCGTTAAAAAGTCATTTTTTTCTTCTATTACTCGGGTTCTAGTAGACCGATTTTGATGAAATTTGGAGAGAAGGCACCTCTTACCAATACTAAAGCAATGGCGGTTTTACCACTGGGCACACTGGGCGGGTGCCCAGGGCGGCAAAATTTCAAGGGCGGCGAAATTTTTTTCCTTTGAATATTCCTTTAGTCGTTTTTATGAATTCGCTATTACGACAGTTCGATTGAAGGGAAAACAACGCATCGAGCGATAGGATGGCAGCCAGAAGCGGCTTTCTTTCATACCTAATTTATGGTGATGGTCCTTGTAGAAGATTAATACTTTTTTATTCATTGTTTCATTTAAGCAAGTAAACCGTAAACCGTAAACCGTAAACGAAATACAAAATAAATTATTTCTGGTTTGATAATTGATAAATAATAGTACAACTCGCTCAATTTCTTATCATCTAAATGAACTAAAGAAAATTGTAATAAATAAGCCATTAAACAAAATAAGTAAAATAACTCTTTGTGGTACTTAGTACGGTAGTTAGAAATTAGAACAGATATTATTTGTTGTGTCCTGCTCGCCTGCTCCTCTGTTCAATGTTTTTATCAAAGGCGGCCTTTCGGCTTTGTTTTTTGATGAGAGTGATAACATTGCGCAATTCACATTGTGTACGTAGAAGTTGCGGCAAACATTTTTTGGGTAATATATATATATATATATAAGTTATATTTTCTATGAGTAGGGGCGGCATCTTAAAATAGTGCCGAGGGCGGCAACCATGTTAAAACCGTCCCTGTACTAAAGTGTACCTAAACCTACCTAAACATAAACCTGATGTACCTATTTAAAAGCGGTATATATCAAGGTACAGAAAATACGTATCCTTAAAGGTTCTAAGAGCATGTAACTTTGACAGACAGTCATTTTAGTTCTAGATGAGACAGCGACAATTTTTTTCTTCAAAAGTTTTGTTTTTTTATCTTCTTTCAAACGAGATTAATGAAAACCCTCTGAAGCTAATCACTTTAAAATGGCGGCTATTTTTCTGAAAAAGTACTTGCTTTTCTTATTTTTTTAATCAGCTCCTATATAATTTTAATTAATAAAATATATTATTGAATAATATTGCTCAAATAGTGAAACTGTAACTGCAGGGTATCTTTCAGAGAAAGATGTTGCAGATACTATAGAATCAGACGTTGAATCAAAAACTGAATCAGAAACAAGTAGTACATCTCAATCTGAGTCAGAGTTGAATGTAGATGAAGTCAGTGACAGGTCTTCCATTATTTTTTTATGATGAAGACAATAATGACGAAAGCGAAATATCTGTAGAATAATTTTTTTTTTACTATGATGACGCTGAAACCAGTAATACTGATGACTCCGATATAAGCACAAAAATAATTCGATTAATGTAATTTTTTTAATACAATGTAAAATTTTGAAATAAAGAATTAAAATGAACAATTTGCAGTTTTAATTAATGCTTCATTATTTTATGCACGAATTTTTATATTTATGTAACTTTTTGTGACAGAAACTTAAAGCATATAACGGTTAAAAATATATTTTTTTTAAGTTATGGATTAATATTTACGCTTTGTTACATTATATGCTTGCAAATAATATTAAATATTCAATAATGTATTTTTTAAACTAAAATTATATAGGAGCTGTTTAAAAATTAAGAAAAATAGGTACTTTTCCAGAAAAATAGCCATTTTGTTATGACTAGCTTTCACATCATTTGAAAAAATAAAAAAAACGAAACTTTTTAAAAAGGTTTTGTGGCTATCTCATCTAGAATCAAAATGACCGTCCGTCAAAGTTGCATACTCTTAACACTTTTGTTATGTATTTTCTGTTCCTTGATATAGACCGTTTTGACTTTAGGTACACTTTAATACTGAAAAGAGGTGCCTTCTCTTCAAATTTCATCAAAATTGGTCTACTAGAACCCGAGTAATTGAAGTAAGTTGAAAAATGACTCATTAACGCATTTTTGTTGTTTTATTGAGATTATGTTAAACTTTTGAACTTTATAACTCTTCTAGTTTCGCAAACAAAGATTTTGAGACCTTGCCCGCTCTGATAGGACCAATAGAACCGGAGATATTAAAAAAAGAAGTTCAAAAAAAGATTCGGTGAGCATTTTATATAAAAGTGGGCCTAGACAGTGGAGCGTCGATTTCCGACCACAATGAACAGCATTTTCGTAGCCCGTGGGGCCCGACTAATGACTTTAAAAAAAATCGCTTCTTTCAGCTCCATCAATTTTCAAAAATTGTTGACTTAATATTACTCCACTATGATCAAATAAATACTAATTAGCATTATTAGCAACACAGAAAACAAAATGAGGCAAAATTATTAATTTAAAAACAGTGATTCTTGTTTTTAAATAAAAGTTAAGATATGTTCTTGAAAAGTAAAATAATTTCTTTTGAGATATTTAATTAATAATAATCTATAACTAGACCCAAATATTTTAATTTAATTTGGGTTTGCTAACTTTAAAATAAGTTTTAAGTTTGGGTGGTTCGGTATTCATTTTTTTGTACGCCATTATGTAAATTTGCTGTTTTCTGTACAGTCTGTAGAATGGATAAGTAGGCAATTCCAGTTAACTCAACGGATATATTTCATATCAGTTCTAGGACGGATATGAAATGAAACCGACCAATCACAGTTCGTATATTAACTACATAGACAACTATTTGTTTTAAAATCAAATTAGTGTCTAAGCTGTCAAAGTAACTGTCAGTGTGTATTTGTGTAATATATTAATATTTAATACATTTTGTAGTTTTTTTAAGCTGGTCGTAGAAAAAGTATACTGTACAACTCGAGAGGATTATTCATATCGCACTAAAAAGATTCGAAACACCCCGCCTACGCGTTGTGCTCAAACTTCTTTATCGTGCGATATGGATATCATATCCACTCTTGTTGCACAAACTACTATTATTAACAGTAGTATCAAAATCGTTGTCACAGGCAGCTAATAAAGTATCATCGGTAAACATACTCAAGAAATCACATTAAAGCTGGTAAAATATTAAATAAGAGAGGTTCTAAAATGCTTCCTTGCGGAACTCCAAGAGCAACTTCAAGAGTTGGAGAAATGGCGTTATTAACTTTGGTGATTTGTTTTCTGTTAGTTAAATAACTTTTCAAATTCATCTATAAAGTTACGACATATTTTCGTTGATCAACCATCTGAACCAATCTAATAATAAGTGTCGGTAAAAGTGCGGATTCACATTAGTGCTTAGCTCGAAAACCTGATTGGTGGCTTAAAGTATTTATCGATTTATACATCTTTAGTGTTCTTCATTGTAAGAATTGATACACAACTACATTTTAATTGATTGGACACAATATTTTTCGAAGGACATATTGAGACAATTTAATAAAGTAAACCTACAACAGCGATAATCGATTTTAAGACACTATTGTGCAGAATATCCCACAAATTATATTCATTATCAAGCCCCCTCAAGGTTTTTAAATAATTTATATTAAGTAGTTAAAATGCATTCATAAAAGATTCAAACGGCCTGTAGCTAGAAAGAAATTATAGGGGATATTCATGGGACTTCAGGGGAGGCCAATAATATTGCCAGTAGACTTTCTTATCGTCTTTTATGTCATTGGGAGATGACAATACTCTAAGCTCCTATATTTGAGTAACTTCTTTCCTTGGGGGAGGTTCAGATATGCCTGTCAATATTAGAGCATCTGGAGCTCTTCACAATGCAAGATCGATGACCAAATAATTCCCTGAAAATATACATTTTCAGAGATGGGGTGAAACTCATGAAAATCAGTTTTAGTTGGATTCTAGTTTATTGTGAATAAATGTCAACAATTAAAATGTATTGTTTTAAATAAATGAATTTACTTTTTTGTCTTATTATGTTAAAATTTAATAAAACCATTTGTAGCATGAATGCTTTGTTTCTGCACGGAACAAAATCAGCCTTGAGGAGGACACAATTTATAACTTTTATATTTTTGAACCATCCTGATACGCGCAGACATTTTTAATTTTATATTTGATTATGAAACGAATTTCAGTATAGAAATTATTTTCTACGTTGATTATTAAAACTTGTCCGATTAACCGACATCACAAAATTTATAAAAGGAGGGGCTACTCAACTCGATCCGTATGTTTTGTTTTCAATGATTTCTCTGGGTTGGCCTCAGCTCTGGATTTCTATGAAATCTTTCTCAAACTGCAAGGTATGACTCGGCGGTGGTCCCATAATAATTTCGTCATGCTACGTCTAGTATAAGAGTAGCAAAAATTGGGAAGATTTTTTAACCTCCCCACGATAAAATTGTGGAAGGTTACTAAAATTGATCCAAAATCGAAAATTTTTACGTTTCGAGGTCCCTGGAACCCAAAAAAGTGGTTTTTGAAAAATATCTGTATGTGTGTGTGTATGTGTTAGCGCGATAGCGGCGAAACTACTAAACGGATTTGGATGAAACTTTGCATGAGGGTTTCTTTAGTGCTCCAGAAGATCTAAAATGTTTTGGTTGAGATCGTATTACGTTTAGTGTCGTTTTGACACAGCAAGTTGTTTATTTTATGATTACATACAATTTGTAACCTAACCATTAAAAAGCAGTAAAAATTCCGACTTCAACGATATCACACTGGCACCTTTTCGATTTGGTTTCCGTGAAAAATATTAAAAAACAGAATAACAATCTATGGAGTCACGCTTCTTATGTAAGATATATTTTATAGTCTAACCTAATGTACGGTAGACTAGTATGTTAAAGCGTGCAGACTATATACGTGTTTTCTCTGAAGACGTCGTACTAGCTGTGATATTTCGAGAAAAAAGTGCAGTTAGTGATAGCTGTGTAAGGCCTACACGACCCATAAGGAGACCGTGTGGTTACGGACGGTCTTTATCTGGGCCCAAAGTAAGTTTTTTGCCCAAAATTGATAAAAGTGACAGTGACATTAAAAGTCTGAAAAAATTGAATCGGCACCGGCACAGCGCCGGAAACATTTCCGGCGATCACAACCTAAAAAACATTAACATAACCTAAAAACCAAGCCAAGTGCAATACCAATCTAAAAATTTTCGACAACTGTCAAAAAATAAAATCCCCAGCAAAGTTTAGGACTAGAATTTTTGACAGCTGTCGGTTTGACTAACAAAGTTTAGCGACTAAAAATTTGACAACTGTCAAAAAATTTCTTCTCCTGAAACATTTTAGAATCTGTCAGTTTGACATCTGATATTAGTGCCAAGCAACCAAACAACAACCTTACCCGACCGATTTAGTGAAAAATCGGTCGAGGCCAGAAGATAAAAATAATATTTATCAGCTCAAATTGAAACGGTCCACTATGAACACTTCACCGGCCACAGCTAGCAGAGAAGCTGCTCACAAAGAATTATATGGCTTTTAAAATTTTTTAAAAATAAATAAAAAAGTACAATCAAATGAGATCGTTAATATTTTTTAATGCTCTTTTCGGCTTCAAAGATCCAGCGGGTGGGAAGGTTCCAACCGCTTTCCGCAGCTGCCGATTTTTTTAGACTAGAATTTAAAAATTTTCAACTAAGTGCTTTAGGAGTAGCTGATAATGAATAAGAAATCAAAGTGGCAAGTTCAATGCAGCTGCAATAATTGCAATATTTTTACAGATATACAACATTACATTTTATAAACAGTGATTTCGGGAAAACGAGCCTGATGTCAAAACTTAAAAATTCAAAACGACAGACATTTTCATTTACTATGTAGAACTTAAATAAAGAGGCCACTAAAAAGGATGAAGACATTTTTTTTTAAATTGAATCACCTAAAGCTCTCTAAAAAATTATGAAGTACAATTTCATCGTTGCCAAGTTAATTCAACTTCATTACCTAATATCGATATTAAGGTCGGTGTAAAAATAAACAAGTAACGAATCGAAACATATTTTTAACTGACTTCAATGTCGATATTAAGCAGTAAAATTCCATTAACTGGGCGACACCGATGGTGAAAATTTCGTAATTTTTAACGGCCTTTTTTGGTGGTCATTTTTTTTTCAATTTTTCTTTAATATACCTATTTCATCAGATCAAATAAGTATAATTATAGAAGATTTTTATTATCAACAATTCATTAATTGTTATGTTATTAACATTTTTTTTTAAATTGCCTTCACAATATTAAAATTTTTCAAATAGAACATATAACAATTTTTTTTAAATCCATATTTTTTTAATTTGTTTTGTCCTTTAAATAAATTAAAATTAAGACGATTTTTTTGTGCAAACAAGGAACTTTGCCTACCAACTTGAGGGATATGTATACTTTTGTTTTTACTAACTATTCTTGATTTTATTTGACCATTGACAGATAACGACCAAAGATTTAACCAAGTATTTAACAAAAACTCTGACTTTAAAATTAATCATCTTGGTAGTTTTAAAGGGTTTCTGTACACCATAATGTTTATTTAATTTACATACATTACAACGCAGAATTCCATCTAGTCCAAAATGCATATATCAATGTGTCATGTTCCCTTGTATCACACCCTTTCTTTCAACGGAATACACGGTCTGGCCATTGTAATGAATTCAATTCTTCTCATTCACGGTCTCAAATTACCTAACAAATTATATGCTCGTCGTCATTCAAGTGCGCAAAAGAACCACGTGAACGGCCATTCGACATTCATTGTCACAGAATTTAACCTGGCCAATTATTTCATTCGTAGTAGAAAGGAAATGATCTTATCGAATATCCGTAGTATGTAATACTCGAAAACCTGAATCGAGTCTATTTTATTATTCGTTGTCAAAGGTATTCTTATTATTATTAATGGAGTAAAATTAAGTTTTATATCCCACAAAATTCATGAAGTTTTGAAACTTGCCAGAAATATTGAAAAATGTACCAGAATCACAACGAAGAGAAGTTTCCACCCCTACCGTGGTTGCATCATCCCTTAAAATTGCGTAAACCACCCCCAAATTCGACATAGCTGATTTATATGCTAAACTTCACTTTTTGGCAAAAATACAAAAACGTTTCTTATAAAATTTTGTATAAAAGATGTTTTATTCATTTCTTTCCTTGCAACAAATAGTGCTCTTGAAGATGCGGCGCGAAGTTAAGGGTAAGTCTTAGCGCTCCTCTTAATACGTACCTATCGCAAATAACTGAAAATTACTTGGAAACTACTAATTTTACACAAAAAGTCCAAAGCAATCTGTAGAACAGAAAATGGAGTATAGAATGTACCTATTACGGTTTCCTAAAAATTGAGACAGAAAGAATCGAAGTCAGATGATGCCAACTTGTTAATTGTACAAACTGCTTCAGAAAAATGTTGTAAATATAAAACAGCTGGGGAAAATGGTTCGCTAACCCCGGTTACCACCAAAGAACCAGTAGCTCCTGAAGCGATCTTGAACTCCATACTTTGCCGATGTTCAACGGGGAGTGGGGGACGCTGTGGTTGTCGAAAAGTCGGCATTCCATGATCAATGGTGTGCGGCACTTGCCATGGTGCGTGTACGAATGGTGCACCATTAGACGACAATTTGGTCGACGACGACGACGATGATGATTTTCCTTACTTTTAAAATGTTTATATTTAAGATAATGTTCGTTTATTATTAATAATATAGTTTTTCTGTTAGATTTAAATTCAGTTAGAATTAAAATTTCATTTATGTCATTAAAACTAAATTTTTTTTAATTCGCGATTTTTCCACCCTCTATATCTCGTAAAGTATTGATCCTTAAAAAAAAAATGAATAGGAACTTATTTGTAGAAAATTTTATCTAGTTTAATTTTATATAAGAATACTTTTTCGTTAGAGGTCGTAATTTTCGAGTTATTCAAGAAAGACGTGAAAAGGGGACCTTTAAACTACTCCCCACCCTCCTGCACACCCCCCAACGGGGGGGGGGGGGCAGTCCCGCCGACAACTGTTCAAAAATTGTCTTCTACACGAATTAATTCCCCTATTTTTCCTTCGTTGATTGGACTAATTATCGACTTTCAAATAAACTTGTTGGTAAATTAGGCAATATCAAAATTACCGCCGACCTCTGCCATAACTTTACCTGAAGGGTGGTATGGAAATGAGTTCACGGTTTTCTTAAAAATGTTCTAAATTGAACAAAGCATTTAAGGAAGAAATTGATATAAGAGGCAAAGCTCTAGGTTTTTTCAAAAGTTATATATCCAACAGAAAACAATATGTAAAGATCTCCGATTAAAGAACTTATATCTAGATACATAACATGCTATCTTTTCACTATATACCTTGTTTGCTCCTAACATAATCACATTATATATCCATTAAATGGATAGATGAACATCACATCCCATAGGCAACAGTGGCGTTGTATGTGTAGAAAATGTGTAGAATGGTAAATATTTTCATTAAAATGAATTATTGCAATTCCTGCATTACCGGCTCTTTATATAACGTTATGTAGGCATACGATATTACAGTAAGATAAAACAGTAAGATAAATATGTATTGAAAGGATATTAAAATTTAATTGCTATTTACTTTATAACTGTAAACTGAACTTCATCATGTTACGACTATGGAACGATCGATTTTCTTCTTTTCTAAACTGCTTTCTGCAAACGGCACAGCACTTTACTATTTATTTGCACAAAATATATTGTCACTAAACTGTGTAAATATGAATAGAGAATATTATTTAGGTATTAAGCAAATCACAACTTAAAATAAAATTACTTTTTCACCAGTTTTTGGTCGGAGAACACGAAAAACATTTATTGACATTAATGGCCGAACTGTCAACTGATATTATGATAATCGATCTGAAGCCGATCGTGCACGAGCGGCCGCGAATACGCCGATGGGCCAATCAGCAACTTATGGGAAGAAGTGCCTTAGATTGTGAGTCTTTCAGCGACAAATAAATCAATGCCATTATGTATCTAGATATAAGTTCTTTAATCGGAGGTAAAGATCAACAACTTACTTAGTGATTACGAACAAATAGAATACGGAGTTCCACAAGGATCGGTGCTAGAAGCGATACTATTTAATATATACAAATGACTTATTTTCGGTACAAAGTAGTGGTACAATAATCACCTAAGCTGACGATACAGCAATATTCTATCGCAGTAACAGCTGGGATTCACTAAAAAATAATATAAAAAATGTAAAGGATCGGTTTGATTATAAATCGCTCACAATAAATTTCAACAAGACAGTTCACTCACCAAAGGCATGTAATAAATCCACGATTCCACAATCTTAATATTGTCAACAGATTTATCATACACGGTGTTACAGGGGTGAAATACCTGGACATTTGATTTGATTCTCATATAAAATGGGACCAGGGCCGTTTCTAAAGATTTTCCCGCTGGTGCGGAAAATCTAAAATGCCGCCTGCTACTTCAATTTTCCACCGAAATAAAAATCGATGAGCCGCCCGCCGCCGCCCCAAAAATAGACGAAGGTGTGCGGTGCACACCTCGCACACCTGCTCTACATGGCCTTGAATGGGACAGACATATTAATTACGTAATAAAAAAAATACAATACTTAATATATAAATTCAAAATATTCAGAGATATATTAGATTTAAAACATCTGAAAACTTTATTTATTCGTTAACTGAATCTCACATTAACTATGGTAAACTGGCATGGGGCAGCACAGGGAAACTAACTTAAATAAACTGATAATTGTAGAGAAATTATCCGCCAGAAATTAACGTTTTACCGGGCTAGACCGAAAAAACCGGCAAAAGCTTTTTTCTGAAATCGATCGGCGCGATTTCAGATCAAAAAATGCACAATTCCAGTATTTTAGTACGTTGCTAAGAAACTATCAGAAAACAGACCGGAAAAGATCCGTTGCCAAGCAACGATCAAGCAACGAATGTTACTTTCCCTGCCTAGGCCGGGAAAGTAACTTTCCCGTACAGCTTTTATGTATATTTTAGACAGTAAATAAATACACGCAGACCAACCAACTCACATTAAAATTGCATTTATTAGTAAGCAGTTAGATTGTAATGAAGAAATGTTTTGCATTAATACAAATTCCTTAATTTATAATTATATTGATTATGATTTCAGAAAAAATAGTATGTGTATGTGAGAGCACATTCCCGGACTTCGATCTTGTTAGCCTCGGGCCACGAGAAAAACAGGGATCGGAATAGTATATTGTGTATTTAGGTGTGAAAGCACTACTTTCCCGGACGACGAAGCAAATTGAAGCATTGAAGTCCGGGAATGTGCTTTCACACCGAAATACACATACCATTTTTTCTGAAATCACAATCAATATTGTTATAAATTAAGTGATTTGTATTAATGCATAACATTTCTTCATTACAATCTAACTGCTTACTAATACATGCAATTGTGAGTTGGTTTGTCTGCGTGTATTTATTTACTGTCTAAAATATACATAAAAGACCGTACGGGAATGTTACTTTCCAGGCCTAGGCCGGGAAAGTAACATTCCCGTACGGTTTTGTTGATCGTTGCTTGGAAACGGATCTTTTCCGGTCTGTTTTCTGACAGTTTTTTAGCAACGGACTAAAATACTGGAATTATGCATTTTTCGATCTGAAATCGCGCCGAAAATGTAGATATTGCCGATCGATTTCAGAAAAAGTAACTTTTAATAAAAAGCATAGTTATCCAACAGATGCGCTCTGTAGATAAACGGCTGTAATAGATTCCAGACAGTTGTTTTTTGTACATTTAGGCATCAGGCTATACCTAAATTCAGCAAACCTGCAAAAGAATACTCACGATTATGATACGAGAAAGAAAAATTTAATATATTTACCACCATTGATGAAGAAAGCCATTGGCCAAAAAAGTTATACTATATAATAATTTACCAAGTGAAATAACCAATATAAAGTCCACCTGTACGTTTAAAAATCGTCTGAAGAAATACTTTCTATTCCCCGTCAAAAAGTACGTGATATTACTGAATGCAAATAACAGGGTAGCTAATAAAAGTAAATTTTAAGGAATATACGTATATGGATCCAATATTATATATTTAATATATTTGCTTTAAATAAGTATGAATGTGAGGACGTGAACCTATAATGTAAATCTTTTGCAAAATATAAGAAACATTTGCGGCTAGGCAACGAGCGGCACTCTTGTCGCTATCTTTCTAGTAATTTCTTATGACAGTAAACAGTAGTAAAAGAGACAAATATTTTTAATATTTTTAACTAATTTCATAAATTATAGTAAAGGAGCAGGTTCTCAATTCGACCCGTCTGTATGGTTTTTCTTTTTTACATGTGTACCATGAATCGACTTGACGGATTTTTATGACATCTTTCTCAAAATGGCTTGGCGGTGGTCTCATGGCTCGGCAGTGGTCCCATGTTAATTTCATTTAGCTACATCTAGTACAAGAGAAGCAAAAAATCGGACATAAGGTTATTCTTTTAGTCGAGAATTTGGCAAAGTCGCCGGTGAAAATATATTTTGATTAAATTAAATTTTGTTTAATTGAGTGATTGATTAATTGATTGTTTTGGCAGCGTGCCGTAGGTATTGCTGCTACTCCCAGTATATACTGCTGGGCCAGTTACGTATACGCTGGGTTGGATTTGGGTCATGCTTGGTGAAAGCAGCGATATATGTTTGTGTAAAAATTTTCTTTTTCTTCGTTTGTTCTTGATATGATTGTTCACGATTTTGTCATTCTTAATTGAGAATTACCTACATTAGAAAATATTAAATCTGAGCTCCGTTCAAACTCATAACTTCAGCTTTATAATTTGCTCCTGAATTGAGCCTTAAAATAACAATTACAGTCTGTTCAGCCTAAGCCAGTGCATGTCTGTCGCGCGCAGCGCATAGTAGCGTTTACATCTGATTGTAAGAATTCCTTCTAGGGACTTCCTCTCTGAAACCTAAGTTTAATAAGCCATTTCGAAAGCGTTCTAATCATTTTTATTTATTTTGTTTGCTAAAACCGCCAAAGAAACCCGATGCACCAACTCAGGCAAACTATACTGGATGTTTATTTAAAGAAGACGCCCCTGGAAGGTAGGCAAAATACATAAACGTGTCTACTTATGGTCCGGTGGGATCTCTGTACCAACAGATAGACTAAATAAGAACGCATGGTACATGAGTGTGGGATGGGCAGTGTACGTGTTTGTGAAATGCGTTGCCGCATTGTGTCGTGATATGAAGTGTTCATGTTCCCCTTTTTGGGTTTCTGCGTCTACAAGTCTTTTTCTTCTTTTGAGTATTCTGATTCTGATAGAGAGAGATATCGTTGCGATGTCTTCGTGGTAGTCATGTTTTCCTTTGCTATTCTTGCCGTGTGCTTGGTCCTTTCCTAGTTTGTTCATGATTCTCTTAGTACGGTCGCTAGTTGAATACACCTTGCATTTCTTGATGCAAGCATGAAACTTAGCAGAGTCGTAGTGTAGACCCCAAAGTGTGATTTAAGAGTTGTAGACAAATCCGGAACCCGCGACGAGCACACGCATTGCGGGTTGCCTACTGGGGATAAATATTTTTCTCAACATCGCTGTATTAAGGCCATTTTGATGGGGATTTCAGTGGGAAATATTTACACAATTCCTATTTAGTCTTAGCAGAGATCCCACCGAACTATAAGTAGATACGTTTATGTATTTGCCTACATTCCAGGGGCGTTTTCTTTAAATCCAGTATATTTGGCCTGAGATAGTGCATCGATCGGGTTTCTTTGCCGGTTTGAGCAAGCAAAATAAATAAAAATGATTAGAACGCTTTCGAAATGGCTTATTAAACTTAGGTTTCAGAGAGGAAGCCCCTAGAAGGAATTCTTACAATCAGATGTAGGCTGAACAGATTGTAATTGTTATTTTAAGGATCGATTCAGGAGCAAATTATAAAGCTGAAGTCATGAGTTTGAACGGAGCTCAGATTTAATATTTTTTAATGTAGGTAATTCTCAATTAAGAATGACAAAATCGTGAACAATCATATTAAGAACAAAAGAAGAAAAAGGAAACTTTTACACTAACATATATTTCTTTAAATTTATATGCACTCGCCACCACAAAGACACCAACTTGAACATTTGATTTCCCTTTTCTGACATTGGCATCGGCCCTTTGTGCAGCCCTTTTTGCACCTACATCTCACCAATTCCCGGCAGGCTTTTGAAACAATAGGTTGGGTTGTCCACACAGCTACCTAATCATTGTCATTTTTCTCCCATCCAAAGTTTGATGGGCTTGGACGATCTGGCATAAGTTCCAAACTGTGCCCCCAATAATATGCCCTCTGATAAAGGGCCCTCATTGTGTGCAGTTTTAAGGCGTCTTAGGTAGGAGGAAGGTTTTCTATCTGCCGCTTTATATGTGTAAATAGTTTTTTTCGGCACTCATTGATGACTTTGTCACAGGCCATAGATCTGTAACAAACCAGATAATTTACGTTAAGAAAATTTTTATTTTGGAACCCAAAATTGACTTAATTTTATTTTGGAACTTACTTGTCATAGTGTAACAACAAATTTTTCTATGCGAACCATAGAATTTTTTCTAAATCTCCGCTTGCCACCACAAGGAAACCGTTAGTGATTTCTGGATATATTTTCCAGGCTTGGAGAGCCGTTTTCTTGCCACTGCCCGCAAACGATGAAACTGAATCGCATCCGGTGAACGCATGGAAGACCGGAAGAATACAGGATTTTTGTGGACCTGGAAACAATAAAACATAATATTCAGCAACTGGTCACTAGCAGAGGTCCTTTATCATTCGCTAACGTTTTTCTCACGTAGGCTTTCTGCTAGAACATGTGCAGCAATATATTCGTGGCTCGACTTGTTAATATGAACCCAGAGCTCTTCGAGTTGTGGGATTTTGCGGGCATAATTGATAACTTTTATTAGGACGTCAGTGTCTACAGTCCGAAGCATTACCTTCGTGTGTCCTTGCTGAACGGCATCTAAGACATGTACCATGATCCTGGTGTCTGCCTCTACATGGCTACAGGGATACAAAACGCCGTTCGTGTCTCGGTTTGAGTTTGAAATGACCTAGTCTTCGATAGTCGAGTAAACCTCCTTTCTATCTTGATTTATTTCAGTGCAACTTGTTACAAGAAGTTTGAATAGTTCCTCCTTGTTAGTGGCGTCGTGAAGTAATAAAGGTCAACTTTTCGGGATTCTCGTGGACAAACTAACACGGGTACGTTCATCGATGCCTCTTTTTTTTTCTGGTGTGGTTCTTCAAGCTCTCCTGATAGTACCTATCCCAAACAAGATCTATTCGAGAAACGGCTGACAACTTTTTTTTTATATGTGGAGCAAATATGTTCTGGATATAATCTTGAAAATTACGGCTCTGATCAGGCTGAAGTATATTTACCATACCCGCCTCGTCCAAAACTTTGCAATGGACATGGGGCTCTGTCGCTGCAGTGCTGTTAGGACTGTCTTCTACCAGACACGTAGTTAACATTACCTTATTACACGATCGCAAAGAAAACATCCAAATTACCATTCTGATGCTTACATGTGGCAATGTATAAGTCACTAAACAAATTGCAATTGTTTTTCAGAGATGTCATTTTTGCGCTTGTCTTACAAAGTGGAGGCCTAGACATGAAAATAGGAAACCTGTTTTGCTCGATGGGGTCTGTAAACTTCTTAGTTTTTGTTTTCAACCTCTCCTCTACCAACTTAACACTCGCAGCAGTAGCCAACTGTATCTTCCACCACATATTCTGAGAAGAAACGGATATTCATTGTACTTTTGGAGTCTTTTTAGAGCACGTGGGCCATCAAGGTAAAAAATAAAACAAAAAGCTTAAAACAACGTTTTCTCAAACGATAACTTTCTTTAATTTTTTTTTTAAGTAAATGCCCCTGGTAGGTAGGGAAAATACATAAACGTATCTACTTATGGTTCAAAGGGATCTCTGTACTGACAGAGAGACTAAATAAGAACTGTGTAAGTATTTCTCATTGAAATCCCCATCAAAATGGCCTTAATACAGCGATGTTGAGGAAAATTTGTATCCCCAGTAAGCAACCCGCAATACGTGGCTCGTCGCGGGTTCCGGATTTGTCTACAACTCTTAAATCACTCTTTGGGTTCTAACCTATGACTCTGCCAAGTTTCATGCTTGCATCAAAATATTGCAACTAACGACGGTACTATCTCGACTGTTGTTCTCCACGTGTAGCATGGTCCCCTATTTTTAGTTTGTTTCCATTCAGTATTAGCGCTTACTTCAGGACATGCCCCCAGTACTTCATTGCATACGTTTTTATCATTTTTGTAATCGTGTTCCCTCCTAGTGTTGATGTTTTATGTTCTTGCTTTAGTCTTTCAGCTCTTTTCAGGTTTTTCTGTTGGCTTCTGTCATTGCTCCGTTTTCAACTTCATATGTCATCATTGACAGTATAATGGCCATGTATATTCTCTTGATCAGGCTCCGTAGTGGTTTATTTTTCTCGGTAAACGATATAATTGCCCTTGTAACTCTAGATGTCATTTTAATTCTCTCTCTCTTTTTCAGTTAATTCGTTGGATATGTCCCTAGTATTTCAATGTAATCGTCGTTGTATTGTATATAGTCCGCTAATTGTTTTCGTAAATCATTCTTGTCGTTGATGTATGGGTGAGTTGTTAAGTTCTCTCCTTCCAACTGAAGGCTTAGTGCTCCATATAGGTAATTCCCTTCACCATTAACTTTTTGCATAAGTCGTTGGCGTCGCCTCGTTCCTGCGTTCTTTTATAGATCCAGTGTTCTTGCGTCTTCTATGAAGGTATCTTTTCCTGAAAGAAATTAGTATTGCGTGTATTTCTGCTGACGTGTTTGAAAAAAAATCAATGTTGGCGCAATACACCAATAGTACACCAATGATTAGTTCTTGTTTAATTTAGATTCAATTTTTACTTGAAGGTTGACGTAAGAAAGTAATTTATTGCCCTATTTTGAGAATTTACTACCTAACTATAATTTATCTTACCGATACCGTCTTTTAGGGACTTGATATGAACTGTTAATATGAATAAGATATTTGTTAAATTCTCTTTCTATAGCAACGAATAAAGTAAAATAAAGTAAAAACCGCTGCCCAAGGAATCACTACTTCCACATCCAGATTCTCTATCCAAGTCACTCACAACGAAAAAATTTTGTATGTAGAAATAATTGTTTATGAAACTTTAATAAATATAATATTTGAAATCCTCAACCCCAAAAACCCATAAAACGATACCCCACATCGGTAGTGGGGTGGGGGTGGTGATAGGGAGGTGGTAGTGGAGGTGGATGAGGTAAAACAATATTTTGAGGTTTCTGGTTCTTGTACATATACTAAATTACATTTTTTTTTCGTTCCCTTTAATAATGGGGTGGGGGTGGTAATGGGGGTGGTTAATGCCAAAAAATTTTTTGAGACCTTAGCTTCTCTTGTATATACTAAATACCAATTTTATGCTTAATTTACCTATTTACCTCAAATTTACCCCAATTTACCCCCAACCCTTCGACGGAACAAGATGAAAATATAATCTAGTTCCAGATCTCGTTAAAATACATATGTGTACCAAATTTCAAGTCAATATCTTAAACGGTTCCAGAGTAAACGTGCGCACAAAAAAAAGTTACAGACAGACAGACCGACAGACTGACAGACCGACAAACAGAAATCTGTTTTCGCTCAAACTTAAAATCTCGACGTTTCATGACATTCTAAGCCTATTTGAACAATAAAAATTTTTTAAATTTTTTTGTCGTTACTATACTTCCACTGGATGTGGAAGTAAAATTATTAAAAATGGTTACAACAAAACCTATCTTATTTCTGATGTTTCTATTTTCTTCTTTTGGTATGGCTTGTCAGCTGGATGACTGATGTCACAACACTACCCTTCGAGGCATTTATCCCCTATTATGTGTCGACCACTTGTTTATGAAATGAAAGCACTAGGTAATATATCTGACGTTTCACCGGTATTAATTAAATATCAACTATATAATATAACTTGTGTCGGGTTAATATATATCAATTTGTGTAGAACTTTTTGCGTTTAAATTAAAACAGTTATGAACAATTTTGTACAGTTTTAACAGAATTTATGTACAAATTCACAGGAGCGTTTCAAAGCACATCTGTCTTCTAAGAACTGCACAACTCGAGCCAATTTCATTAAATTTAATTCTAAATTCCATCAGAATTGCATTAAAATTGGTAGTTAGGTATTTTAAAAGTAGCGAATATCTGATATCAAAAGTTAGCAATTCAAAATGGCGAAACCAATATGGCTGCGATAACTGCAGTATTTTTGCAGAATTTAGTTTTCAATATTTTAAGAAAACCCTCCGCCGCCCGCAAAAATTTTGCCCATATTCCCACCAATAACCTTTTGTTCACCTAAAATGACTCGCCTAGAACGATATAGAGAAGATTTTCATGATCCCTGCGCAAGGATGACACGCAAAATCCTGAAACGTTCCACATCTTTTGTATTATCTCTCAACGTAAATTACATTCTTGCAAAACAAAATTTTGATGCGCTTCAAATCATCGTTGAATACTCGCAAACATGCAACTTTATCATTTAAGAGATTTAAATGTCTGTGAAATCCGAACTCCAGCCTACATTTGCAGTTTCCTCTGTTATTACTTTCTCCTCCTTACCAAGACCTACCTACTTGTAATGGTTTATTAAAGTCGCCATGATAGGCCCCTTGGCGTAAAATGTGTGCTCACTCTAATTTTCCCGTAGTTTTTAGTTGATTCTATTTTTGTCTTTTATTTGTCTTTTATATTGCAAATATAAAAATTTTCATGATTTTCGTATGGATTAAATATCAGTAGTTTAATTGGTAAATAATATAATATTATAAAGGTCATTTTATAGTCCAAATGCTTATTTTTCACTGTTTCTATTTCCAACCCCCTCGTTAGGGGTGGTTTTCTATTGCGCATAGTGCAGTGGGGTTGAGGTTCGTTACTCAAGCATTGCTTTGTTGCATATATATTAAAGTCAGAGTTATAATAATTGTTTTATTTTTTCAAATAATTATTGTTTAAATATTTTATTACCCTTAAAGGAGAATGATTTTCGCCTTTTTTTTGCAAAACGAAAAGATATACTCACCTCAGAATTTCCCAAAGATTAATTTGAAATCAAAGGGATTAATTTTGCACCTTTCCTTCCCTCGCAATGTACCACGCAAAAACAGGCGAATTTGGGGCCTATTTTGCGGTTACCTACTCTTTAGACATTAAAATTAAAGACTATCCTTTGACCGTTGACAAGCTTAGATATGTTAGTTTCTGTCATTTAGGACCGCATTACATATCGATTTTCACTGGTATCATCCAATCTTTAATTAGTTGGACAGTTGAAGCAGTCTTTGATTACCTTTAATAAATATGTAATATTTTCAAATATTAATTATTTGCCACGTTATATTAGCTATCTTTAATCATACATAACAGCAATATACCGTGAAATACGTTCTAATTAAAAGAACTTATGCAACTAATAAAACAGGAAGAGCTTTCCATAACGTACCCATAATACAGAAATTTCTCCTAGTTTGCAAACTTAAATCCTAATAGTCCCATAAAGTACACAGATAAGAGGCACTGCAGAAATTAATCCGAATATTATGAGCTAAATGTCAACAACTCACAGTCGTAGTAAGTGGAATTAAAGAACTTCTCACTTGCTTACTGATTTTTTTACGTGTTACAGCAGGTGTTCATTCCTTTCTATTCTGGAATTAAACTAATAGTTTTAATTTTACTTTATTGCAGAAATGCACTACGTACTGGAATTTTTACAATTATCTCCTGGCAACTTTCAGTTTAAATTGTATAAATTGTGATATGCATTCATCGGAAATTGGTAATGCCATCGCCCGCACTCGTAAGCAATGTCTATTTGATTCATATTTTGCAGGAACACGGCACAATTCACTTTTATAGGGTGCCACAGATTAAGTAGGTACACAGTCTACATTAGGGTGACCCTTATTTTGCGACCTAGGTTTTTTTCGTTCTCACCTCTTAAAGTGGTTCCAATTATTTAAAAAATGAGCTATACAAAATTTCAGCTTGATTGGATAATGATAACCCGTGCCTCGAGGCCGGCCATTAAAATTTACCACAAAACACAATTTTCATCTATTTTCAATAGAATCTCATGACCGATTGATCATATCTAAATATTGTGAACTTGTAAGTGATTGAGGGGTGGATGAGGACAGTCCAACCGGCCCTGGCAATTTTAGGGAAACGGCCCAATTAAGCACGGAACTAGAACCTCAAATTTGAGTGGACAGGTTAAGAAATAATTTTTTTTAGTGGGCCAAGGCCTAAGGATAAAAAATGCGCCGCAGGCGAAAATTTTGTATTTTTCAAGGTCAAACGCTCTAAAATGAATGAAAAGTTAGAAATTCGAGTAGCAAAAACATTTTCTTCGAAAAATAAGTTTCGTCAAGCGAATTTTCCTTTTTTTCATGTAATTTCAAAAATTATTTAAAGGTTCAAAGTACTAACGCGTAGTCTAACTCAACCACCGTCTAAAGCAGACTGCTACAGTCTTGGTACCAATTTTAAAAACGCTACTAAACATTCATACTGTTTATTAAAATTTATTGACATCAAAAAACAAAGAACGAAATAAAAAATTTAAACATTTTAACAGTATAACAATAAATAATAATCAATAACTAGTGGAAGCATTATACTCTTCGCCAATTTACTGAGCATTGAAAATATTGTATTTTTCAAGGTCAAACGCTCTAAAACGAAAAGTTAGAAATTCGAGTAGCAAAAACATTTTCTTCGAAAGCGAATTTTCCTTTTTTTCATGTAATTGCAAAACTTATTTAAAGTTTCAAAGTACTAACGCGTAGTCTGACTCAACCACGGTCTAAAGCAAACAGCTACTGTCTTGGTAACATTTTTAAAAACGCTACTAAACATTCATATTATTTATTAAAATTTATTGACATCGAAAAACAAAGAACGAAATAAAAAATTTAAACATTTTAACTGTATAACAACAGTGTAACAATAAATAATAATCAATAACTACTGGAAGCATTACAGTCTTCGCTAATTTACTGAGCTTTTTATATAACTGTTACACATTCTATAGGATACTCTTCGCAGTTTCCTTGTAAATAATATTAGTTTTTGGACATTCTAAATTTGGTGATACCAACCAAAAAAATATATGAAAAAAACTCGAAAAAAAAATAAAAAAGAAACAACCGCCCTCTGAGGGATTTGAACACACGACCTTTGGATTGCAAGGCAAAATATTAGCCATTGAACCATCACACATTACATATATATATATATATATATATATATATATATATATATTAGTAAAATGTATAAATATGTATAAATAATAAATTATAGAGAATAACATTTCGCAAGATTTCTATTTAAGTACAAGTGACAAAAATTAAGAAAATATATTTTTTTAATTTAAATGATTAATTACTTTTTTATTTACTGATTGATTTTTTTCAAAAACAGTAGGGTTCTTCCTCTAGCTAACGCTAACTTACTTTCCAAATTTCAATACAATCGGATTTTCTTTCTTAAGTTATCGTGCTTACAAGAAACGTGACGGACGGACAGACGGACATTTTGAAAGTTGTTCAGAATTCGTTCACTAATATAATGATATGAAAATTTTTTCCCTACGAGCGATATTTCCAGTTTTAGAAATGTGCCGATCAAATGCAGTATAATCTTCGTTTTTGCGAAGCGTATAATAATTATGACTAATATTGTCTACATAAACATCTCTAAACATCAAAAAAAAAAACAACCAAAAATAATTCTAAAGTTTCAGAGGTCAAAAGAAAAAGAAAAACTTTCTTAAGCAAGCTTGCAGAATTTAGGACGAACATGCAAAATTAGGTTATTTTTCATAAATTACATCTGACATTTGTGTCAATTGCCGACTTTTTAAGATAGCAGCCTGAAAATCACATCTGAGACTTCTTTCGTTCTAAGTAAGAATTAAGGAGGGAAAAGAGATGCTGTTTAAATTTTTTTTGGCCGTCGCGTTGGATTTTTTATCCGCCGCGTTGGATTTTTTATCCGCCGGAACAAATGTCTATTTACCTCGGACCGGCCCTCCCGGCTGCAGAGCCACCGGCCCGACAGACATTTGCCCGTTTGCCCCACTGTCCCATCCACCCCTGAAGCGGTTCGAATTCCACTATAAACGGTAGGGCTCCGTCTCCTTTACTCAAGCAAATCTAGACTTAAGAGGGTTCCAGACTTAAGAGAGTCATTAAGGTGATATGGATGGAAGCACATTTTAAATATTTGTTTTAAACTTAACCGAATGAAAACTTCACTTTCTGCTTTTCCCGGAAACGGTTCTATATTGTCCTCTTGTAAAGGTTCATTTTTTAGTAAGGATAATTTGTACCAGATTTTGCAAATATTTGTATAATTTAACATGTATTAGTAGTATCTTTAGTTTGTTTGTTACCATACATTTTAGAGTCGGTCTAATATAGGCCATTATTTCGAATAAAATAGGCATATAATCCCTAATTTATACTTTTGGTTCCAAGGGGACGCCACTCTACCAAATCGTCAGTGTTTCAATCGTATAAATGTTGATAAACATGGTGGACATCTTGACCAACTGTTAGGCTACTTTCAATATCGTGAAAAAAATTATTTTTCAGAAACCGTTCATAATTATTAAAAGAAAGTGTATGACATCAAAACGTGAGAAATTGTATGCGTTATTCATCCATGTAAAAAAATTACAGGCATTTCATTTAACAAAATATGAAAAAATGTAAAACAAAAGACCAAAACCATACCTACTAGATTTTAATGCTAAAATAAAGAGCACCTTAATTTACGCAAAAATTATTTGAAATAATCATATCTCAAAAATCGTTTGAAATAAAAATGTATGATAATAAAATATGACGAATGGTATTGTTTAGTTTTCATTAAAACTATTATTTTTTTGTTATTTATTTTATGTATTTTTTAATAAATGTGTGTATATATTTATAATCATTCTTCAAATTACATTTAGTCCTTAATCTTCACACCAAATTTACTTTTAAATTGCTCACGTCACTTAATATTAATGCGCATGTAATTTTGAGGTATTTCTCGATAAAAAACAGGAACATAGCAGTAGTTATTTGCTGTATGAACAGACATTTCAATCGCTTCACATTTTTGAACATAGTTTCATTGAGTCTTAATTATTATTCACAACCGCTTATTATAAACTTATTTTTTGTACATTGCGACGTGCATTATAAACTTTCATAAAAGTGCATCCAACAAGCTTGTGCCACAGTCCTGGTTTCAACATCAAAGAGGGCCCTCTGAAGACAACCTCAGCAAGTTTGTATGGTAAGAGACCACTTCAAATGTATTATAGAGTACATGCATTTTATCCTTTTTTCTATGTTTAAAATTCCGCGTATATTATTGAAAAGCCACGTATTTCAGTTCATTTTATCTACTGTTTAAGCCACGCTGGGAAACCATTTTTTAGTTAATTCCCAAACATTTTTTTTTATTTATCCATGTAAAAACATTATAGGCATTCCATTTAAAAAAAAAAATGAGAAAAATACTAATTAAATATCAAGAAATGTAAACAAATATTTTGGACACCTGGTATAATAATAATAATTTATTTCAAAAATACTTTTCAGTAAATACATCATTATTAAACAACATCTTACATTTTTAGAAAAAAATCGCGGAAGTATGGTAGTCAAAAATTTGTTTGTAAACTGCCAGAAAAAAACAAGAAAAAAATCATAACTTTGCAACGCTGCGTCCGATTGGCAAAATATTTTAGGGTGTAATACAGGACCTTTGAAGGCTTAACTGGCGCCAAGAAAATATAGAATGTTCCATTTAAAAAAAAATATACTTTCTTGTGTAACTCGTTTTTGTGACACCTTGTATAATTGAAAATAATTTTACATTGTAGTAGAGATGAACCATTGAAAGTTTTATTAAGAAAGTTTCTTTATAAAGTTAGGCATTTTTGCACAATATTCCGAAGGGACACTAACTGGACACCTTGTATATTACAAAAATAACGATTTCCCTATTATATCTCTTCTACTTTGCTAATGGATTTAGTTATGGCGAAGATATCAGTTATTCGATTAATTAAAATATAGAGAGAGGTATTTGTTCCCACTTTTCATCCTATATTTATTTTCATTAGCCGGCGGATATTGTGAAATATTATTTAATGCACAGCCACACACAAAAAAAAGTTCTGTGCAGCGGACCAAATTATATGAATTTGGTGTATTTTTTGACGCTGAATCCGAATCCGTAGTCAAAAAAAAAAGGTATCGTGTCAGTTTTGTTTTTTAGTCAAAAACATCCCTTTAAAATGGTGTAAAATCATAGAAATCATGTAATAACTCTTAATGAAGTATGAAAAATGGTAGATGTTTCGTAGTCGGGAGTAGAGAATATAAATTCGAGTCACAGTAAGCTATTTCTAGAAATTAAACCGAAATCCGCCCTTATGGTGGGTGAAAACTCAAAATACGCAGGTGAGTGTAAATTAATAACATGTACAAAGGCTAAATTTTTATATCTCTTAGTGCAAAATATTTGACTCTGGTGCGACAACCAGCCATTATCCTCAAAGGTAGAGACTCAACTCTACGGAGGGTTAAAACTACCCCCACCCCTCAAAGGTTTCAAAACGGGAAAAAAATCAGGCTTGTAGTTTTAGGCAGGGTGAACAAATATGGAGTAAATTCGTTCCAACCACCAACATATGATTAGAGACTATCCTTACAGGGTGGTAAGAGCTACCCCTATGCTCAGGTGCTATTAAAATTCGGAAGGGGTCAAATACTTGTTGCTCATTATTCCAAATATATAAATCTGGTACGATAACCACCCAATCTTTTTAATACCTCCCTTATTGGGGGAGGGGGTAAAAGCTACCCTCACAGGCGGACGGAAATAGATAGACGGAAATTTAGTTAATTTATGTATACAGCTTACATTGATAGAAAAAAATGGTCACTGAAGGGATATATCATATATCTATGACTAAAAAAAAGGAAAAGAAACCACGGAAAAGATATTCTGAAGATAAGAGAGAAAAATCATAGGAAAAGAAAGTATTTGGATTGATGGTCGAAAGTATAGATAAATATGAAAAAGAATAGCTTTACACAAATTAAAAGACAAGTTGATAAAATTTAAATTTATTTATTTTTCTTAACATTTAATGTTAAGATAAATGAGCACGTATGGTATAATAAATAGAACACAACTGGTTAATGCTTAATGTATGAATTTACTCCATATTTTTCTATCCTGTCTAAAACTACAAATGCCTGAATTTTTGTTGCAGGATATTAGAAGTAATGAAATCCGCCCGTCTGTGGGGGTGATTTTTACCTCCCCCCAATAGGGGTAATTTTCATCATTATTAAGATTAGGTGGTTGTCGTACCAGATTTGTATATTTGGCACGATGAGCTACAAGTATTTGACCCTCTCCGAATTTCAGTAGCACCTATATGCATCATTTGAGCATAGAGGTAGATCTTACCATGTCTAGTCTAGTCATGTGTCGGTGGTTGGAATGAATTCACTCCAACCATTTGTTTCAGTTTCTACATGGTACACGAAAATATTAACTTTAAAATCGTTTTCTGAATTCTGAAATGTAAATTCATGTAAATCTCCAAAAATGTTGCACTTATGTCAGCCAAGTTGGATTTTTCATTTTGAGTTTTTAGTAACATCAGATTCGATATAGGCTACCCTGAAATCTACTCTGAATTTGTACAGTTTTACACTGTACAAGCGTAGTTTGATGAAAAAATTACAGTGGGACCATCGCTAAGCAATAAAATTGTAAAATATCATTATAAATCGTTTTCCATTATTAGTAGCGCAAGAGCGGCTTTACGAAGAGGGGGGGGGGGGGAGGTAAATGGTGGTAATTACCCTTCTCCCAGGAACCATCCGCCGCACAGTGGAAAATTTTCAAGTTATAGGTGGACAAAATTCTACAAATTTGCAAATGAACAGAAGATATTCATTAGAAAAGTGGAAAAAGACTGAAAAAATTTTAGGCACTAAGGGGGTAGTTCTTGAGACGTTCAAAAAATGAATTTAGTTTTAAAATTCTGAAATTTTGTAGATACGATAATATATTGTGCGCGTGTAGTTTTTGGTGACATATTCGTGAATAATGAACTTTGACTATTTTTTTGGGCTGGCGTGGTCCAGAGCATAGGCCAGGCTTCAGCCTGGCCACAGTTCCTTTGTTTAAACCTTTTATAAGTTGTCTTCGAATTTGCATATATGGGGTCTGTTTACTGGAAATTATAGAATTTGTACTTCGGGTTAAAGACATCTCTAATAGGGCTTTAAGTCCATACAAATTTAATTAGAGAAGTTACGTCTGCAATTCGGTAATACTAATTATCCAGTTATTAATATTCCTGTAAGTTAGTAGTATAGACGCTTACAAAAGTGAGTTCCATGAAACTTCGAGATATGTTGATTCCTCCAAGACTGTAAGTAGAAGCTCTTTAAGTAAATATTTGCTGTGCTTCCCTCTCATTTTGCCGTGTAACATTTGCTGTATCACCAGGAGGTGATATTTGTCTGTGAGGAACCTCTCCATGTGTTTTAGTGCGGGACGTTATTTTGTCGTTTTTAGTTCATTGTAACTTTGCCAACAGCTTAAGGTTGTTATTGTGTATTAGATTAATCTTATGTATTAATGTTTAAAATTTTGTATTTTGAGTTATTTAGTAAGTTATTTAGTAGTATTGTTGTTCGAAAATAAATATTTAGTAATAAGTCGGTTGGCCAACACTTTAGTTTTTCGGGTTGTTTGAGAGAATATTTTAGATATTTTTATTCGTTTTTGTTGTCGGTATTTTGATATTGTTTTTTGTACATTTATTAATTATGTAGTGAAAAACAACTTGTTGCCCACACTCTGACGTTTCTTGGCCTACCGTTTGTTTCTGGTAATAGTTTTGTTCTTTTGCATTTTCGCGTTTGATTACCTAGAAGCCTTTTTCTTTTTCGGTATTATGATATTGTTTTGTATATTTTATTTCTCTTGTACATTTAATAATTATTTAGTGAAATGCAACATGTTGCCCACACTCATGTTTCTGGCTCTACCGTTTGTTTTTGGCAATATATTTATTCTTTTTTTTTGGCGTTTGATTACCCTTTCTCTTTCAGTTTTGATAAATAAAAAAATATTTATAGGGTAACTGTAGAACAGTGGCGCAGCCAAAAAATTCATCTGGGAGAGGGGGTCTATAAAACCGGCCTCCCCAGAGGATGAGGAAAAATTTTCAGAAAACAGTTGAAAACTATTATGTTACCGCATTCATAAACAAGCTAAAAACGTACTCTTCGCCAATTTACTGATCTTTTTGTATATAATTGTTACACATTCTATAGGATACTCTTCGCAGTTTTCTGGTAAATAATGTTAGTTTTTGGACAACCTAAATTTTGCGATACCATCTTTGTTGTGAAAAAAATTATATGAAAAAAATGAAAAAAAAAATATCCAACCTGTGTGGGATTCGAACACAGGACCTTTGGATTGCAACGCAAAACTTTAGCTGCTGCGCCACCACATATTGCTACAAAAATTGGTTGTCTGTGATTTTTCGACAATCATACATATTTAAACTCATATTTCATAAACAAAAAAAATATATTATGGAAATAATATTTCGCAAGATTTTCATTTTAGTACAAGCGACAAAAATTAAAAAAATATATATTTTTTTAAATTAAATAATTAATAACTTTTAATTTACTGATCGATTTCCTTCAAAGACAATAGGGTTCTTCCTCTAGCTAACACTAACTTACTTTTTAAATTTCAATACAATCGGACTTTTCTTTCTTAAGTTATCGTGCTTACAAGAAACGTGACGGACGGATGGACAGACGGACATTTTGAGAGTTGTTCAGAATTCGTTCACTAACACAATGATCTGAAAATTTTTTCTCTAGGAGTAAGAAATGTGCCGATCAAATACAATATACTCTTCGTTTTTGCGAATAGTATAATAAATACCAATTTCACGAATTCATTTAATATATCTTTATTAAAAACATTAAAACAATGAAAAAACTTACGTCTTGTCATCTGAACAGTAATTTGGATACAGCTTTGGATTGATAGAGATTATGCTTCTTTATTTTTTGGTTCAAGGAAGGCGGCTTGGGAGGGGGGGGGGCTACCCCTTCCCGGCTGCGCGCCTGCTGTAGAATATTCGAGATTTTTTTTTGTTCGGGAGCCGTCAAACTTTCATTTCCGGAATCACTGCAGCCTCTTGGGCTTATTGTGATATTCTCCCATTTGTATTATGATAACCAATCTAGTACTCTGGTCCCTTGCACTAGTTTGTACAACCCCACCGCTGGCTGGTTTGGTTCATATTCTTCTGGACTCAGTCTTGGTTGTCCATATATTGCCTGTCTTCTGTGATCCAAAGCCTCACAGTCGCACAGGATGTGGTAGGATGTTTCTGTTGCCCTATTGCATTGTCTGCATTTTAAGTTCCCGTTGAATAATCCCATTTTGTGAAAGTGTCCTTTCAGGGCGCAGTGCCCTGTTAGGAAACCAGTGATTATGCGGAGCTGATTCCTGCTTAGTGACAGCAGTTCTTCAGTCTTCTTTCTGGATGGTTCTTTGATAAAGCTTTTACCATCCCAGTGAACACACATATGGCTGTTACGTACCAAAGAGAGATTGTCAAGGTAACACACACCATATTACCAAATATATCTCTATTATATAAACCATCTTCAAATGCTATATACATTTAAGTTATTAACAAACATGCCTGTTTGTTAAATACAAACATTATAATATGTGATTTTTACATAACTGCTGCATTACAATAAAAAGTATTTTGTATATTTACATGCCATATAATATTTATGTATGTCTGTTATCATCATGTAGATTTTAAGTTATATTGCCTGTTTGTTAAATAATAACATTAAAATATGTGATTTTTACGTAACTGCTACATTACAATAACAAGTATTATGTGTATTTATCAGCTATATAACATTTATGTATTTCTGTAATCAGTATGTACGTTTAAAGTTATATTGCTTGTGTGTTAAATAATAACATTAAAATATGTGATATTTAGATAATTGCTACATATTACACATCAACCATCTTATATGTTTACACCAGATATAACATTTATATATTTTGTGATCATCATGGACATTTTAAGTTTTTCTACAATTACATTACACATATATATTTAATCATGTAATTTGGTAAACTACAAACGTGAAACAAGCTTGCTTACATATGGAATGTCAAAAAAGTTTGGTTAAGTATATATATTATGTATATTGTTTTGGTGTAGTAGCTGCTATAGTTAGGTTATAACATCAATGACCAGTGTAGTTTAATCAACATAATAATAGCATGCCCAATGAAAATAAGAAGCTCTTTTACCAATTAACGCTTGTGATATTAAACAAAAATGTCTTCAGATGCCATTAAGTGGCAATGAAAATGTAATTGTGCCTATATAATAATTGATGATTTATTCGTTTAAATACTCTATAAATTTATTAAAATAGTGATTAGTGTTACCGGCCGTTTTATTTTTTTATGTATCTAATAACAAAAAATAAAACTCGCCGATCAAAAACTAGTTTAATAATCCCGTATCTTCATACAGTTGGATAACATTTTAATATTGTGATGTTTTAAATTTCCCGGTAAATCTGGTTATAAAATTATTATAGGACATCTCTTTCGCACTCTGTATTACATAGTTCGTGCTAGAAAAGGATACGAAATTAACTCAAATATCCCTAACTATACCTAACAAAATAACCTAATCGTAATATTCTAACCTAACACAAGTGACCCTGAAGGAGGTGCAACGTGACTTCTAGCGTGCGTTTTTAACATTTTAAAAATATCGTCTTTGTTTTTGTGTGGAATCAAGTTCAGAGATCAAAACTATTGTAGGTAAGTACGTAGAAGTGTAAATCATTAGCACCTCGGTGCAGTGTTAAGTCGCTTATTAGGTACCTACTTATTTGTTGGAGTTTTATTGACATATTTCCCAATCTTGAAATTGAAATTTAATGAAATTTAACTAAGCTCAAGCCAAAGAAAAATTATAGGTGCTTTATTGTAGCTTAAATTGTATAATCACAGTCATTAAAACTACACATTTATATAAGTAATAAATGGAAACAAAGTCCTTGGGCAACGATGTAACATATTGTTGGTACCTATAGGTAAAGACAAAGAATTTCTAAAAAAGTTAGAAGTTGCTTTTAAGTAAATAATACACAAAAGAGTTATAAAATTTTGTCATAAACTATTGTTCTAGCTGCTGTTAACGAAACGTTCCCACATTGTGAAAAAGAATTTGAGAACATCGCTAGTGAGTGGTTCAGACTGTCAAAGCAAAGGCTACAGAGAGAAAACAAGAAGCTGGAGCAGTTATTGTACCATAATTTATTGAGATATGTATGAAAAAAGGAAACCAGGCGCCAAAAACTAGTTTTAAGATAATTAAGTTTTAAGTATTAATTTTTTTTATATAGGAAATTTGTTTTCGTCATTATCTGAGTATTATTGTCACGTTTGTTGAATTTTTCTTGTTTCTAATAAATTTTTAGCTCCTTTTTGAATAATTGAAGAATTCTTGTTTTTTCATTAACTATTTTCGTTCAGAATTTTAGTTGATATATGGTACAATTAAATTTGGATAACCATACATTAAACCAAACTTTATTCGGATGTTAAATATATAGTTCAAAAAAGCATTTTTCAGTCACTAGAGTAAATAAGTAATAAAACTAAAAATTACCTGTGTTTAATATATAGATAATAAAATAATAACTCGACTGTCAAAAATAGTATATTTTGTGTATGTAGGTGTATAGACACTTAGAAAATGCAGTGTCGTACTTCTCATTAATATACCTGCGATTTTCGTTTCTACTGTTCGTTTACATCTATATCAAAATCAATAGTGTTACTGTAGCCTTCAACGTCACCCTCAAAATCCACAGTTTTTAAATGTTGTAAAAGTCCGAGCATCATTTGGAACAAACTTCATTAAGCTTTTAATGTCTATCTTTTTCCCTGAAACTTCTTTTAATGTAAGATAAAGCTGTTCTGTTTTACCAAAAACTTATACACTTTTCTTGTCTCTAAAGTAATCATGCTAATGTTTATTTCTTCGTAATTTATAGCGGAATGAAAATGATTCATGTATACTGTCAGGCTTTTCTTTATTTTTTTTACCTTATTACATAGCTTGCAATCAGCTAACTTTTTCTATTTATGTTATTTTTCTTCAGCTATTTTATCTTCTATGTTTTCTGTTAACCAAAAGTTTGCTTGTGCAAAAGAGAATGTGCAATTTGGCATTTAGTTCCTTTATTAATTTGGCAGTTGGTTTATTTTTGATTACTCATTATATAAATGAACGTACCCTTCTTGTATGACTGATTAATATATTATTATGATATATGTATTTTATGAATATAAAAATTATTTATTTTAGATTGGCCTTTTTTTACATCTAGTTTTTCCTTACTTAAGCCATATTGTAACAGTAGTACAAGGTGTCCCCGGATGGGATTAGCTATACAACAAATTACCAAAATTTTAATTTTTGGACAAAAAGTCACTATAAAAATTTCCGCATTTTTAAAAAAATACGATTTATGTTAAAAAAAATTATTTTTTTTATGAAGGAGCAGGGTGCTTAAAAATTCCAAAAATATGAATTTTGCCTAAGAGTAAACTACCTTTATTTTTCATTTTTAATAAAAAAAGCCATTTGAAATACTTTTCTTTCATAATCCTAAATTTTTTAGTATCCGTTACGGAAAAATAAGAAAACTGAGGTGAGGCATTGAAGAAAAAGACGTATTAAACAATTTTTTCAAATTGTATTTTCCTTAAAAACGAGAAAACTAAAGGTAGTTTGCTCTTGGGTCAAATTCATATTTTTGAAATTTTTGAGCGCCCTGCATAAAAAAGTACATTTTCTTAACACATTGTATTTCTTTAAGAAACTAAATTTTTTTATAGTGACTATCGAGAAACTAAAATTTAGGTCCACTTGTGGTATAGGTAAACCCATTTGGGGACACCCTGTATATTATTTGCTACCCCCTTGTGTATATACCACGGAAATTGCATGTTATATAGCACACATGTAACATCAGAACATATTTTAAGGTAAATATTTTGAAATACAATATATGTCTTTTACATGTATGTTATATATTTGCCACATACGAGTATGTTACAAGTTATGTTGCCATTACATGGCTATAACTTTTTTTGTGGCTGAAATTTTAAGGTCCATGTACCTTACATTTACCATACATCCAATATCCTTGGATATAACATGTTGAATAGATTACGTAAGAGAAACATACCAGGTATGTATCCGTGTTCACTGGGATGTTGCTGCCCGGTTATTTTATCTCAGTATTCTTTGTGTTGGTTCTTGATCCAGTCCCTCATTTGGCCCCGTACTGTGGTTTTAGGCACTCCCAGGGCCGGTTCTGGGCCAATATATGGAGCTGACGATCCCTTTCTCGCTAGCTCGTCAGCTTTTTCGTTGCCACCGATTCCTGCGTGTCCCGGCACCCACTGAAGGGTTACCTTGTTGTGGTCCGCTAGGGCCATGGGCGCAGCCAGGGGGAGCCATGCCCCCCCCCCCCAAGCCGTCTTCCATGAGCCAAAAAATAAAGAAGCATAATCTCTATCAGTACAAAGCAGTATCCAAATTATCCCTTGAAATAAATATTTTGTAATTAATGCCAATATTATCTAGTAGAGGAATCTACTACTCATTCTCTGGGGAGGCCGGTTCTATTGCCCCCCCCCCCAGATGAATTTTCTGGCTGCGCCACTGGCTAGGGCTCTCAGTTCTTCTTGGCATTCCCATACCAGCTTGGACGTCACTTTAGGGTTTGACAGTGTCCCTAAAGCCGCCTGGCTGTCTGTTAGAATACTGATCTGCCTATTTTTATAGGCTCTCCTGTTATTTTCTATTGCGCAATCTAGTATTGCGTATACTTCTGCCTGGAAGACAGAGGTGTATTTTCCTAGCGATGTGCTGAACTGTGAGTTCCTCATATCGCTATATATGCCGGCACCAGTACCTTCCGCAGTTCTTGATCCGTCTGTATAACAGACCAAGTCCCGTGGTCTGATGCTGTTGCCGGTTGCTGACCATTCACTTCGATCTTCTATTTTTATTTCGAAGTTTCTGTTAAAGGTATATTTAGGGATCATGTGGTCTTGAATTACGGACTTTCCTGCAACATAAATCCACACTAAGAATCAAATTCTTAAATTAACAAGTAACAACTTACCATTAATAAAATACTTGGAATATTCCAGTAAAATAATTCCTTTTAATTGCTTGGAATCATCGACTTACAGTCGATGCTTAGAATCTTTTAACCCTAACCTCTTCTGGTTCTAAATCGACGTTATTTTATAAAAACTGATGTTTTCTCGGATTGCCACACTTCAACAACTAATAATACAACAAAAACTGGCCATTTTGTATGACATAATGTCCATAAAAACTCTATTATGAAAAATTCAATTCTTAAGTTCAGTCAGTCGCCATTTGACAGCAATGACAAGTGAATTTAGAAAGTGAGGTTGATTGATATACCAGTTAAAAAATGGCGATGCGTATACAAATTTGGTTTTGGCGGGAAGGCTTGCTTTCGCCTCTGTGTAGTTACTGTACTCTGTGATTGCAGCCTGAAGTGTCCCATCGCCCCCTCCCCCATTACAATCAGGTGGAGGGGGTGGGGAGGTTCACAAGGACCTCTATGGCTGCTGTTGGTGTGGTTTTCATCGCTCCTGTTACCGCCAGACAGGCAAGTCTTTGTACCTTGCTTAGTTCAGCGGCAGCAGTGCGCTGCTCGAAATTTACTAGAATTTGGGATATTGATTGGGTATTTTCTAGTTATTATACTCCTCGTAAATACGAAAACGAAGAGTATTTTGCATTTGATCGGCACATTTCTAAAACCGTCAATATCTCTCGTAGACAAAAAATTTTCATATCATTGTGTTAGTGAACGAATTCTGACCAACTTTCAAAATGTCCGTCTGTCCGTCCGTCCGTCACGTTTCTTGTAAGCAAGATAACTCAAGAAAGAAAAATTCGATTGTATTGAAATTTGGATAGTAAGTTAGTGTTAGCTAGAGGAAGAACCTTTTTGAACAAAATCGATCGGTAAATGAAAATGTTATTAATAATTTAAATTTGAAATTTTTTTTTAATTTTTATGTTTTTGTAATTGAATAGAAATCTGGTGGAATGATATTTCATTTTAATATCCAAATATTTATATATTTTACAAATATACATTTCATAATGGAATATACAACCGTGAAAATATGATTTTAGCTCGTGTCTTATAATGTAAAAATTTACATTTTTTTACGTGTAAGGTGGTGGTGTAGTTCTTACGCATTTGACTCGGAATCCAAAGGTCTCGCTTTATTTTACACTGAGTCTTTTATCAACCAAATCTAAAACTAACATTATGTACAAAAAACTGCGAAGAGTATCCTATAGAATGTGTAACAATTTTATAAAAAGTTCAGTGAACAGGCGAAGAGTACATATTTAGCTTGTTTTATAATTACATTCAAAGCATTTGCCTTTTTACCATTAAGGTAAAATCCTCTTGCTTCACTCTCTCCATTAGATGTATTAAAAAAATTAGAGTTTAGCTAATTTTCCGCAATAGTTCTCTTTTTTTTGGCTGTACTTTGGGCCCCCACTTCAAGTGTTTTTTTTTATAAACGAATATAAGGCTCTACCTCTGCACAATGTTGTTTATTAACACTTTTATACGTTGTCATTTTTTAACTTCTGTGAAATTGAAATAAACTCTCTTATAACTTGTCTGCTAAATGGCTATTTACTGCCGATAATTTGGTTAGTATAATTTCTAATTCTCCCGGTGACCGGTGAATCCAGTAATATGCCTCTGACGGGGACCTTTTAAACCAAACTGTGAAGCTAAAATACGATACATTTTGGTTAGCTTCATAACAAATTTCCAGCATCATATTCCTCCAGATCCTATGACATTTTTGGCAACATTAACCGAAAAAGAAAACATAAATCGGTGAACGGTTCATGGAAAATCAAATGGTAAATGGTAAAATAAACTTAACCGACTCAGTGGTTCAGTGCTTACGTGTTAGCATGGAGACCACGGGTTTCCGGGTTCGTGTATGGATGTTTAGTGGTATTTTCAGCGTGTTAACAAGACCATAGCAATGGCCTAAACCGAGATTGAGTGAGACAACGCAGTTAGCCGCTGGTATCTCTACTGAGTTCGAGCTTTAGCTGCAGCAGATGACAATATCTCATTCCCTGAGATATTGTCATCTGTTGTTAAAAATGACTAATGAAAAAGAGGTTATGTTGAGGTCGTACGCCTAGCAGGCAACCGCCACAGATCCGTCTTGCTATAAGACATCCCATGCAATAAATGGTAATGGGACACAAGATATTGTGAATGAAAACATGAATATTCTGGTGCCTTTTTACGTCAATTAAAGCATAGCATTATTTCTATTGATCTATTAAATGTACGGAAAAAATACAAAGAAGTGACGTTTTATAAAAGGAAATTTTCTTTCGATTATGTTTGTATAAATATTGTCTAAATGTTGGTTTTAGTTAGCATTTTCTTAATTTTTCTGTGTTTCGTGATGAAATCCTCTGCCATATGTATTTTCTTCTAAAACATGATAGTCTACTCAATTGGGGATTCAACCGTGCATTTTGGGTTGGGTGCGATTTTATTTTTTATTATGTGGGGGGTCAAACATAAGTTTAAATTTGAGTTTTCGGGGTCTGGAGTGCACCTATAATAAAATAACAAATTGTGTCCCCGGATGGAGTACCGCAATCCTGTAAACTTTCTTGTTTTTGATCTGCTCTGTTTTTTAACTTTTTTACTTTTAATGTTATACGTCGTCGGAGACATTAAAAACTATTTTCTAAGTTGGTCTTTTGGTGTAGTTCCAAAGAAAATTGCATTGTGGCCTATAAGAAGTGGAACTTTTATAATTCAGTTTATTGATTATATTGACTTAGATGGGGTTTTTAGGGTTCTATAACAATCACTTCCAGATATTACTCTCCTCCTTTCCCGGCTAAGGTAAAAAGAAGAGAAGTTGGGAACATTTGCCTATTTTTTTTAACAATTTTAGCAATAAATCGCCCAACATGTATGTACATAAATTTATGTTGGTTTGCTTTTTATTATATGTATAATAAAATTTTCATTAGAAGGTTAAAATGACCATGACAGGACTCTATACATCAATCCAAAATTCCATGATGGGACAATTTTCATTTAAATTATTCTTTGTTTTATAAAAGAACCGCTACAAATTAGAAGAAAACATATAACAATCCTAACAGTTCTTCCATGAATGTTAATATCCATTAGTGACTTGAATTTATGGTTCTGTTAAGAGACCACAAAATATTAAACGTCGTTTAGAAGTCTTCATTAAGAAGACAGATATCCGATGTATGATTTTGCGAATATAGTATCTGATAACGTACCATCAAATTCACTGCGTATGTACAAGGTGCTATTGTATTTTATAGGCATACTAAATTTAAATACGACGTAGAGAACGCCAATAAGACGAAAATTCCCTGTCCAGATTCGTCGTTGCTGATTTAAGTTTATTGTAATCACTTTTCTAAATATGTTTTTAACGAACTTGTTATTTGGTGATGTTATTTCTGGCTCACGCAGAAAACTAAAGAAGATATTAAACAGTGAACAAGATGAATGAATGCTCTGGCGTTAATGCGACATCAGAAGATTTATTATAATCAAATTATAGTGGACGTTACAAATAATAGTAATTTGTTTCTGTTGTAATCGTGTGTATCCTCGTGAGATTGTGGCACTGTACGCATTAATTACCCCGACACACATCATGAAACCGATGAGGATAATTCAATAAACTAATTTTACACAAGAGTATCAAATATCAAGTGACATATTATACATCGGGGCGGATGCAAATGATGGTCATTTCTATGAATAAATACAATTATAATTCAAAAGCGAAAAGGCTTTTTTATTTTTTCTTTATGCTAACAGTGTGATGAAAACCTAACGAGGTAATACGAGTAAGTACTTCAATAAGAACTGCGGTTTCCGGTTCCAAATTCGCACAGAAACCTTTAAATCGGTTGTAAGATCCTCAGCAAAACCAAAAAAGTTGGTTTACTCCATGTGCAATGTTCCTGATTTTCACAAAAAATTGCTTCATCCGGCAATTACAGACGAGTCGGCGTTTACTCCAAATAAAACATGCTATTTTTTCATTAAACGTCGATTAGTTGTAAAAAAAATAAAGATAAAAAATATCAAATTTCACCACCAAAAACGCATTGTGTTAATATCTCATGGACGGCGTATTAAATAAAATACGCGTTGCTATGGATATTACTTTTTTTGTCGCTCACGGTGTCAGATAATAGTATATTGTAATACAAGTGTAGCAAAGGCTTCATTGCAAAACGATGTATAAAAGTAGTTTTGCACTGAAGCTTGCCACATGTGTGTTACATACTATTTTTTCTACGGTTGTGAAGTTATTTTCCTCAGTCTTTCCAAAATTTTAAAGAACAGGTTTTTATTATTTAATATCTATATCGAATCCATTCCACCTCAAACGAAACTTTCCCTCACCCTCCCGTTTTCCCCCCTGTCACCCCCCCCCCTTCCAACTCTTCCGAAATAAGGGGCAGTTCAAAAATTACGTAACGCAAATTTTAATCAAATATGACCTCCTCCCTCCCCCTTGTCGCATGTTGTCACGTTTGAAGACACCCCCTAAATAAATTACGTCACAAATTTCAAAAGTTCATACGAGTTTTACACCGAAGCTTGCTACATGTGTGTTACATACATTTTTTTCTAGGGTTGAGAAGTTATTTCCTTTAAAGCCTTTCCAAAATTTTAAATTTGCTGCCACAGAAGACCTATACCAGAAGCGTCACTGTCGGAGGCACGTTCGATGTTTGGGTGCGTTTGCACGCATCCAGTAATTTAGTCGAGTAGAGAGACGGTCCAGTAATTTAGTAATTGCTATCCACTAAATTACTTGACTAAAACACGCTGTCCGCATTGGTCGAGTACTAAATTACTAAGCGACTCGACTAAATTACTGACTGCGTGCAAACGCACCCTTTCATTGGTAAATTGGGCTGACCTTCGGCCATCTTGTCGGTGGTATTGTCAACCTATAAATCCGCACCTTTCTAAATTCACCGCTGGACGCATTGGTGGATAAAATTCGAAGCTGATTTTGGCTTTGGTTTTCAAAATAGCCAATCATATAATGTTATTGCTTACCAGTACGCTCCACCGGTGAATTTAGAAACCTGCGGATTTATAGGTTGACAATAATACCACCGACATATGACATATGCGCATAAAATTCAATATTGGCGGGATGGCCAGAGAGTCGTTTCTGGTATAGGTCTTCTGTGGTACTGCTCAAACGGTTGTCACGGCTAACAAACAAAACAAATTGTTTTTTTTTGCAAAAATAAACGTGTAAATATAAATAGGCGTGCGGTAAAGTGACATTTTCCGCAGTCACTTTGAAGTTAGAAAATTTGACTTTCAACACAATCGTAGAAAAAATTACTTTTTTCTTCAAGCGTATTAAAATGTTTAAATTATGTCACCAAAAACAGAAGTAGAAGTAGGACATTGTTTTACTAGTAACAAAATGTTAGTACCGAACGCCACCGTAGTGGACATTGTTTTACTAGTAACATAATGTTAGTTCCGAAAGCGCCACCGCAGTGGGTATTGTTTTACTAGTAACATAATGTTAATACCGAAAGCCACCGGTGGCGCGCTATCCACTAGCCACTTGTCATATTGTGTCAACATGTAAGACTGTAGTTTGAATATTTGTACATTTATGATAAATAAATGAATGTTTGCATTTTAATACGCTTGAAGAAAAAATAGTATATATTACACGGAGTAGAACGCCTTTTTTTGTGTTTCGCCCAGTTTGCGGCTTCGGGTTCGCCTCAGCCGCAAATCCTGGGCTCAACACAAAAAAAGAGTGCGTTCCACTCCCAGTACACAATTTGACTGGAGTATATAGAAAATAGTCACCAGCGCCACACTAACAACTAAAATCTACAACCTGCTGTGAAAATTCACATTATTCAACTACAATTGTTAGTAATAAAAAAACACTCTAGAGTTAAACAAAACTGAGATCTATAATCTCTAACAATAATAATCGAAATAAATTGCAAACGCGAGCGCGACTCAAAAAAAATGCAGGACGACTGGCCTAACCAGCCTAGGATTCAAAGAAATAATTGTAGACCACACCTTACGTAGATTGAAATCTTAATGTACAGTTCGATTACAAAATATTTTCGACACGTTACATGTGAACTGAACATTTCTGGTATGAGCCGAAATTTAAAACGAAATCGTTTCCTCCTCAGTAATTTAAATAAATAAATATACCATGGCATGATTTATCTAATGCCCGTTCGGCAGCTGACAGCGCGGCTACCTGCTTTTTTATTAGTATAATTTTTCAATCAACCGCAACCATTTCTGTAATTTAAAACTTGTATCCAATAAGACCAATACCCCAAAATAATTGACCAGTAACTTCCCGGTAATAAAACAAAATCAATGCAAGCCCAGCGATGATTTAAGGGTTTCAATAATTAGGACTTCAACAATGGACCGCAGCTAATTTGGAAATAAAATATAGTGTATACGATTATTACAAAGAATGAATGGAACCCTCTTTTGTCAATGAATGTTCCCAAAGGGTGACAGAAAGAGCCCCAGTGGCCATGGACCTAATAAGTATAAGAAAGACGGCCAACATTTAAATGTAAATTATCCTAGCCTTAAATCTTGAGTATCTCCTACAGTTACTACGTTATTAATATTTATCTCATGAGGTCAGGATAGCATCTTCAATTAAGTAAAAAAATCCATGTTGTGTTTAAATGGATAGATTATACAGGGTGAAACTGCAAATACCCAAGGTGGGTAGTTCCGTGGCTCGAATTAATGCTGATGGATTGAAAAACAAACTGAAGTAGCATACATCTTATTCTTATAAAGAACAGTTGGAGGCCAAATATCAGATATAGCCCTCAACTATTTTAGGAAATCAGTAAATTCATTAGTAGTAATAATTTTATTTGCATTACATTGTCAAAAAGGCAAGGGAGATGACAGGAGTCAAGGATTATGCCATTCAGAACATTGGGCTGATGTTATCAAGAAGTTGATTGGAAAAATCTTTAGCGAAGCTTCTAAGGTGACGCATGATGTGATGCTGTCAGGCACACTTACAGTAAAAGGAGGCCAATTAGAAAAATGTACGAATTACAAAACGTATGTCAAGATGTTGTGAATAAGAAGAAGAAGTAAAAAAAGGAGCAGAAGTTTTTGACTAGAGAATTTGAATCTTGTAGCTGAAGGTCTCTTATTTTAGGAGCTAAATTTTTTTTTTGTGTTTTTTAAAGAATCAGATTAAATATTGAAGTAGCGCAAATCAATCGTAAACTTATAGCACTACTTTACTTTTATTGCTTAAATTTTGTAATATACATGGCGTTTCAGGTATGCAGTCATTAATTCTCATTAATCGTTGTATGCCAAAAAGTATTTAAAAAATGTATATAAACATAGGTCTGAAATCCCCATTAGGGAAGCTAGGGTCTTCTGTAGTAAAAGATGAAAAAAAAATCAGACATCAATAATTAAAAAAAAAATAACCATCTGTTGCGTAATTAAAAGTAAATTTCTTAGATTTATCAGTGTTGGAATCAGAAGTTTTCCCAAAAAACACATCTTTATTTCAAGTTTTAGAAGCCTGGGGATCGGTAAGGTCATTAGGTTCATATTTCTCTCAAAGGTGGATTACAATAAGATCAGTTTTTGTTCGTATTTTTGACAAAGAAATTATATTCCGATAAGACTACCTCAAAAAATACACATAAATATTTGGGAGGGGAGAAGGAAATCCCCCTTCCCATTGTGCGCTCTCATGATTGATGGATAACATAAAATAATAACCATTATTGATGTCAGATTATGTGCAAAAATAGGTTAATGCGGCTCAAAGGGTTCTTGAGATATTAAGTAAAATCACAATTTTAGGTGCCCAATTAAGAGGGCCCTAGCCCCTTTAATAGGGATTTCCGGACTCATGTTTATAAATATTTTCTTAATAAATTAATGATTGTCGTAACCCCCTACCTTATACAGACAAAAAAATCCTTGTAGAAATTATTAACGGGTCAAGTGACAGACTGACTGTACCGTTGTTAGTTGCAATATTTGGGCATTTTTTGATGCAAGCATGAAACTTGGCAGAGTCGTAGGGTATACCCCAAAGAGATTGAAGAGTCGAAGACAAATCCGGAACCCGCGAGGAGACACGTATTGCGGGTTACCTACTGGGGATACGAATTTTTCTCAGCATCGCTGTATTAAGGCCATTTTGATGGGGATTTCAATGGGAAATACTTACACAGTTCTTATTTAGTCTCTTCGTCGGTACAGAGATTCCTTCGGACCATAAGTAGATACGTTTATGTATTTTGCCTATCTTCCAGTGGCATTTAACTTAAAAAAAAATTAAAGAAAGTTATCGTTTTGAGAAAACGTTGTTTTATGCTTTTGTTATATTTTTTACCTTGATGGCCCAGGTTCTCCAAAAAGACTCCAAAATGAATATGCCTTTCTTTTCAAAATATGTGGTGGAAGATACAGTTGAGTACTGCTGCGAATGTTAAGTTGGCAGCGATGCGCTGATGAGCACGTAAATGGTCTGCTTCAATGTTGTGAAGAAAACGTAAACATCGTTCTATATTGTGTCATCGTTTTAATGCATTATATAGAAGACGTCTATATCTAATATATACAAATCTCGTGTCACAGTGTTTGTTATCGAACTCCTCCGAAACGGCTTGACCGATTTTTATGAAATTTTTGGTGTATATTTGGTAGGTCTGAGAATAGGTCGTAGGCTATTTTTTATACCCCTAGGTGATGAGGGTGGCCCTATCCAGAAATTTTCTTTTTATTTTTTGGACAAAAATTCATAATTTATATGGCAAAACAACGTTTGCTGGGTCAGCTAGTAATGATATATAAGTGATAAGTGTTAAATTGGCTTTTCATTGTTTGAACTGTAATTATAATAAACTTCCACAAGAAGCTACTGACATAAGCACTGTTCTCTGTCTAAGTCAGGTTATGTATAAATAATAGATACTTGGTAAAAGTACACTTCATACAAAAAATGAAACGAAAACGGTAAGACAAAAAAAGTGATATTTGTAGACGTTAAAAACTTTTTAAAAACTTTGTTAAAAATGGATAGTTTGTAAGCATTACGAAAGAAATTTTATAGAAAAGAATAGGAACTGAGTGAATGAGTTATTTACTATGAAAATAATGCAAAGATCTGATAATATTTCACAATCCCGAAGATCGTTGTCATCATCTGGTCGCCCTTTAACGAGTTTTGCTGATAATCGTAATCATTCAGACAAAAAGTGCAGCTATTTTTAGAATACGCACCAAGTACATAGGCCCTTCATCCACTAGTAATTTTTTGATTTCGTATCAGATTACAATGAAACATACCGTGCGTGTAATTTCCCATTAGGCATGTACATTCACGCAGCGCGAAAGATATGACAAAACTGCTGCCGTAAATTCCTACGTCGGGCGGAGATCCCAGCTCTGTTATTTAATTTCAGCCAGCTGGCACGCGCGATGTAATTTTACTCCCTATGCCTAGCGCCCTGCTACACGCACGGTATTTGGAAAAAAACTAGTTTATAATTTATAAACATCCATCGGATAAAAAAACATATTTTTGCCAAAATGTGACATAGGCACTTCATCCACTCTGTTCCTCAATTATTATTGAGGAAGAAAACATCCAAATTACCATTCCGATGCTTACATGTGGCAATGTATAAGTCACTAAACAAATTGCAATTCTTTTTTTGTATTTTTTTTTTCACAACCGCACAGTGGTCAATTTGCAAATATTAGGTGGAAAATATTATTTAGGTACTTGAAAAATGACGACAACAATAATTATCTGGATTTAAAATATCTTCTAATATTTCGTAAAAATAACTATTTACTTTAGGTGTTCAGAACACCTAAAGTAAATCGGAATGGTAATTTGGATGTTTTCTTTGCCCATGAAAACGAGCCTTCCCCGCCATCACTCTCGATTAGACAGGAGATGTGATCGTGTAATAAGGCAATGTTAACTACGTGTCTGGTAGAAGACAGTCCTAACAGCACTGCAGCGACAGAGCTCCATGTCCATTGGAAAGTTTTGGACGGGGCCGGTATGGTAAACATACCTCAGCCTGATCAGAGCCGTAATTTTCAAGATTATATCCAGAACATATTTGTTCCACATATAAAAAAAAAAGAGTTGTCAGCCGTTTCTCGAATAGATCTTGTTTGGGATAGGTAATATCAGGACGGCTTGAAGAACCACACCCGGGAAAAAAGAGGCATCGGTGAACGTACCCGTGTTAGTTTGTCTACGAGAATCCCGAAAAGTTGGTCTTTGTTTCTTCGCGGCGCCACTAACAAGGAGGAATTATTCAAATTTCTTGCAACAAGTTGCATTAAAATAAATCAAGATAGAAAGGAGGTTTACTCGACTATCGAAGACTTGGTCTTTTCAAACTCAAACCGAGACACGAACGGCGTTTTGTATCCTTCTAGTCATGAAGAGGCAGACACCAGGTTCAGCAAGGACCCACGAAGGTGCTGCTTCGGACTGTAGACACTGACGTCCTGATAATAGCTATTAGTTGTGTCCGCAAAATCCCACAACTCGAAGAGCTCTGGGTTCATATTAACAACTCGAGTCACCAATATATTGCTGCACATGTTCTAGCAGAAAGCCTAGGCGAGGAAAACAATAGCGAATGATAAAATATCTCTGCTAGTGACCGGTTGCTGAATATTATGTTTTATTGTTTCTAGGTCCACAAAAATCCTGTATCCTTCCGGTCTTCCATGCGTTCACCGAATGCGACTCAGTCTCATCGTTTGCGGGTAGGGGCAAGAAAACGGATCTCCAAGCCTGGAAAATGTATCCAGAAATAACTAACGGTTTTTTTGTGGCGGCAAGCGGAGATTTAGAAAATGCTATGGATCGCATAGAAAAATTTGTTGTCACATTCTATGACAAGTAAGTTTCAAAATAAAAGTAAGTAAATTTTGGCTTCCAAAATAAAAATTTTCTTAACGTAAATAATCTGGTTTGTTACATATCTATGGCTTGTGACAAAGTCAATGAGTGAAAAAAAAACTATTTACACATACAAAGCGGCAGATAGAAAACCTTCCTCCCACCTACGACGCCTTAAAACTGCACAAAATGAGGGCCCTTTATCAGGGGGCACAGTTTGCCAGATCTGCCAAGCCCATCAAACTATGGATGGGAGAAAAATGACAACGATTGGGTAGCTATGTGGACAACCCAACCTATTGCTTCAAAGGCCTGCCTGGAATTGGTGAGATGAAAGTGCGAGAAGGGCTGCACAAAGGGCCGATGCCAATGCCACAAAAGGGAAATCAAATGTTCAAGTTTGTGTCTTTGTGAAGGCGAGTGTATATAGATTTAAATACATGTTTGTGTATAAATTGTCTTTTTCTTCTTTTGTTCTTAATATGATTGTTCACGATTTTGTCGTTCTTAATTGAGAACGACAACCCTTAAAATAACAATTAGAGTCTGTTCAGTCTAAGCTAGTGCATGAATCCCTTCTAGGGGCTTCCTCTCTGAAACCTAAGTTTAATAAGCCATTTTGAAAGAGTTCTAATCATTTTTATTTATTTTGTTTGCTAAAATCGGCAAAGAAACCCAATGCACTACCTCAGGCCAAATATACTGGATGTTTATTTAAAGAACAAAGGAAAGTAGGCAAAATACATAAACGTGTCTACTTATGGTCCTTTGGGATCTCTGTAGCGACAGAGAGACTAAATAAGAACTGTGTAAGTATTTCCCATTGAAATCCCCATCAAAATGGCCTTAATACAGCGAGGTTGAGAAAAATTCGTATCAACGGTAGGCAACCCGCAATACGTGGCTCGTTCCAGATTTCGGATTTATCTACAACTCTTAAATCACTCTTTGGAGTCCCTACGACTCTGCCAAGTTTCATGCTTGCATCAAAAAATGCAAGGTTTGTTCAACTATTAACCGTACTAATACTGTACTTATCTCCTATAGCCGACGTAGCCGTAGAAGACTCAAGAAGAGTGTAAATTCAGATCTGGGTGGGCAATAATCCAAGAGTCACTCACTTCAGGAAAAAGGGAGAATGATTTCCTTTATCAGCGTCCAATAAAGTATCTAGCATGATAACCATATGCAATGTGCCCCCAGTACCGATATGACTACTGCTTTGTTTAATAGGTTTAATAAGATAAATAATATACCATGTGTGGAAAGCAAGTACAGCGCTTGATGCTGGTGTAGCTCTTACTGTGGAAACATAATCAACATAATAAGAACGGTAAAACTGACAGTTTTTGTGCCCTGATTTAACTTCGACTTTAAGTATATTTGAAGATTCTTTCACATATTGTATATCAGGACTCTTTTGTTAGGTGATTTATTCCGCCAAATATTGAACAGTCTGAGATAATTGGTAAGAGCAGGTACATAATATTCTCAACTCACATTCACTAGGTTCAGGAAAGTCTTACAACTCAGTCACCTCCAGAGCTAATAATAGTTTTTCATCGGTCCAGTGTTGGTTCTCAACTTCTTCGCTACGTATATTCCTCTTGCTTACATGTTCAATGATTCCATCACTCAAATCACTCTCAGAACTTAAAAGTTCTTATTATGTTGATTATGTTCTCCATCGTAAGACCTACACCAGTATCAAGCTCTAAAATGTTTCCAGTATATCAAGCGATGTACATCACTCCTGTATACTGATATCACAGTTTTTATTCGTTTACATGATAAAAAAAATTATTACATATAATTTTTAAATAAACTATTCACAACAATGTTAATACTAAAAACATACTAGCTAATCTTTACCTAATTATAAAACCTTGATAAATTAAACCAACAAACTAAAACAACGTCGAACGCACAATAAAATGACAATACGATGAAGGTAAAGCCGAGTTATCCAAAGCAATGGGTGACAGTATACCATGTAAAAATAGTCGTAAGCAACACCAACTAAGTGTTCCGTTTATGCATAAGGATAACGTCAGAATATCACTAGCGATGAATGTACCACTTGACATATTGGAATTATTTTATACTTGTGATTGCCCTTAATGGCAATAGAAAGATGGGCTGCTGTTCACATGTGGCAGCCGTGATATATTATGTATCTTATGCTAGGTATCTCTCTGGAACAATTCAGCCAGCAGAAATTTTGTCAAAAATATTCGAAAAATCAAAAGTTTTACAAGTTTTTTTGAACTAGTTAGTTCTCATCAGTAGAGTATAGAAACATTCATTAATTACACAGGCCCACAAAAAAAAAGTTATTTGAACTGGACCTCAATATACTTTTATTAAGTATTTTTTCCCGCTGATTACGAATCTGAAGTCAGAATGGGGGGTTGGTTCATGGACATATTACAGAAAAAAAACGAAAATCTGTCAGAAAATGCGTTTTTTATGGTTTTTGGGTGGTAAACTATGCATGTGGCGTGTTCGACTAGGCTGCATGTATTTTTCTTATGTTTTTTTGCTCCACTAACCTCAAATCTATTGTTTGAACCGTATCAAAATGTTGTGGATAATAAAAAAAATCGTAAAAAATTGCGTTTTTCACGGATACTATGTTTTTTTATTGATATCACGTTTTTTTCATGAATACATAGTGTGTTACGATGGTTTTTTTTGAGCAATTTTTCCCGATGATCACAAATGTTGAGTCAAATTTGCAGGTCAGTTATGAAAATACTGAGAAAAATCAAAAAACCGTCAAAAATCGTTTTTTTTTATGGATGTCGCGTTTTTTCATGAACGCATAGCGTGTTCCAATGGTATGCATATACCCTTTATCGAGTAATTTTTTCCGCTGATCACGAATCTAGTGTCAAATTTTGGGGTCAATGATGAAAACACTGAGAAAAATCAAAAAAACTGTCAAAAATCTGTTTGTTTCAGGATATCCAATCACTGTGCATGATATATAGTATTTCAATTTTATATGGGTTTTCGTTTTCGAACGCGCTTATCTTCAAATGATCTGTCGTTTCGTTCCTTTTGGTTTCACTTCACTTTGTAGCATCCAGCAGTAAACTGCTAACATGTTGACACCCCATTATTTACCCTGAAATTGACTTTCAAAGTTTTTTAATTCTTGGTGGAATCTTTCTCCTTGCTCTTCGCCGAGGTCGCTGTTATTTTCTGGAAACTCATCCAGGTGTGAATCGAGAAAGTGCAATTTCAAACTCATCATACAACCTAACTTTTTGTAATTCTTTATCAATTTTTATACAATGTTTCTGTAGTCTGGATCTTTTTTATTACCGAGAAATTTTGTGGACAGTCAGTTTTTCGTTTTTTTTTAATCTGTAATATGCGCATTAACCCCCAATTCTGACTTCAGATTCGTAATCAGCGGGAAAAAATACTAAAGAAAAGTATATTTAGAGGTCCAGTTCAAATAATTTTTTTTTGTGGGCCTGTGTTTTTTATAAGCCTATTCTTGATTTATTTTCACAACTAATTATTTTTTATTTATTTTCTTTCATCATGATAGGAGAATATTATTTAGGTATTAAGCAAATCACAACTTACACATTTTTTATTTATTATGAAATTACCTACTGAATGAATGTTTCTATACTTTACTGATGAGAACTAACGAGTTCGAAAGAACTTGTATAACTTTGCTACAGTTGAAGTATAATGTAAAGTTTAATAATTGTTGTGAATGAATCATGATAATTATGATGATTAATACAAAATATAAATAAAGCTAGTATTTATTATTTGAATCGAATAATTATAACCTGTAGAGTGGGCGAAACTGCGGACCAACTGGACATTTATTTATTTTACACTATGTTGCGTCTAATTTTGATGAAACTTTTACCAGTTTATCTACATATGTAATGTTATATTTAATATTTTTTTCTAAGGTGATCATTCTGATGGAACTCTATTAAAATCACCTTTGACAAAAATTTTTGTTAAATAAAATTATTAATAGTTAAGCGAGACAGTTCAAAAAATATGTTTAATTTTCCTCATAATACTCCTACAATAACGTTTTTGGTTCATCACTCTATCTGTATTAAATTTAGAGAAAAAAATACATACTTTTCAACCTTATTCAGTAATGTTATGAGACAGATGAGTAAAAGTTATGTAAATAACAGTATAAATGGATACATTTGGTTATCATGAATTTTTGGTATTTATATGTTGGATCATCGCGAGATGATTAATTTTACAAATAGAGTATTTTGGCTTAAAACATTAACTTATTTTGAATAAATTGCGAAGAGTATGTTCAAGTACTATATAAAAACTTTAAAGGCCAGCAAAAAGTATAATGTTTACCTCTAGTGTTCTCCTCAAATTAGTTTTGATTTGTTTGTCATTAAAATGTTACCGCGTTAAATCAGATTTTTTTTCACTTTTTTGTCATTTCCATGGAGTGTCACGTCGTAAAGAAGAGCTTATTAACTAACATATCACCGCTGTGAAAGAAGATAAGAAGGAGGACTCAGTTACTTTAATTTGAGATTAAAGCCACCAATGATGATATAAATATCGCAACAACTTATTACTTATTTCTTTGAAGTGTTTAAAATCACCAACAGCTCGTCAATGCTATGAAGAGAGGAGTGCACTCTTAATGCTACCAGAGCATTTGTAATGCATTTGTGGTTATTTATATGAATTATTAGGCAACATGCTTAATCGTTGTGTACTTCTCACTTCTCTTAATGAGTAAACGATACTTACATCGTGGTGATTATTCATAATGTTAAGTAGAAGTGAAAACTGGAACATATCAACTGTACATTATTTATTTTATTATATCACGGACTTACATGGATGATAGCATACGTCTAAATTTACCTCGATTAATAGGATATTCCAGGATAAGGTGAGAGAAGTTATATCCAATTTTAAAGAGTTCGTCGAAAAAATGTATCCAACAAGTGCATAAAGTGGTACTTTTTTTAAGAAGATTGACGCACAAACCGTAGGTGAGTTCGGCAATTCCATGAATGAAAAAAGTCCCATTATGCATTAGTTTCATACAATATTTTTTCTACGACTGCTTAATTTCCACATTTATACGAATAAAATTCAAAATTAACTTAAACGTCAAAACAAATTCGTAATTTCACGTTTCTAAAGCAAAGATTGCGAGACAAACCTTCAGTTGTTTTCAATGCACTCATGGATCCAGCTGTACAAAAGAGTGAAATAATGTTACTTTTTTAACGCTTTTTACTTTTGTTTAACGCTTTTTGCTTTTTACCATAAACATTTGTTTTACGCACTAAAAATGATGAAAAAATGTGCAGTTTTTTTAACAGTCGTAGAAAAAATTACGTATATTGTTATGGATGATTAAGACAGTGCTTTCGAGGTACTGTCGTAAGCAAAAAAAAAATAGGACAATTATTTTTTTTCTAATGTAACTCTGTCTCTATTTGCACACTTGCAATGAATTTTGACAAATAACTGACAATGTCACAAATTAAAGTTAGGTGTACACAACTAGATTTTAGCAAAAATACGTTATAAGACTTGTGCGCAAGGCAGTACCACACAATGACATTATAAACAACAACCAAATTTTAATATTCCTATAGATAACCGTATTTTAAAGAGTATAAAAAGAAAACGAAAGTCAAATTTGACCATGGTCCTAGCATGACACAAAATAAAGTGTCGCGGTAAATTGGACGCAATGCAAATAGAACTCTTTCATAGTATCATCACTAAAAGGCCTCCCTCCCCAGGATATGCTCAGGCATTATTATATTCCGTATATATTTTTTCAAGTTTATTATGTATTAATCAGATGTTCAATGACGTGGGGTTTCATGCGTTAGCTTCTCGGCCTAATATCTTTACATTTTGATGCCCAAGGAATTATTTGATCTCTTTTGCTGTGTAACGTAAGAGTGTGCACGTGTTACAATTTTTTACCTAGATGTCGTAAAAACGAAGCAACGTATGGTCACGTATTTTTTGTTGTATTTGTCGGTATTTCACTTAGATCTGATTAGGTATAAACCAAAGTCAGTTGAGAAGATGCTGTGGTATTTGAAGAAACGATGTCTTAAAGTAGAACAAAAAAAAACATATGAATTCCAAATGATAAAATATGAATAAAATCTTTTTTTTTTTTTCGAAAAAAATGCAGTGCTTTCACGCAGACAGTCTTTTGTTTTTTTATTTAGGTAGTGTAATATTCGTTTCCGGCTTAAAGAGTCGACCAGGGGCGGCTGGTGAAATTTCAATAATTTTTTTCTCGTCTCTGGCGCATGGGACCCATACGAAATATGGGAACTAACATCTAGAGAAGCACTCTTCTAACGACCCGTAAAAAATTTTGAAAAAGCAATTTGCGAAAATTTTTTTCAAAATTCGATTGACCCCCCTAGGTCTAGGGTCTCCTGTTGAAAATTATTTTTTTTTGTCATATACATTTTACTTTTCATAAAAGTACAACAATAGGTTTTGGAGTTTATGAAAATATTTTCATTATTAACTGAAATACAATGAACTGAAATTTTGTAATTTACAATTTAACAAATATAGAGGAGGAGCCACTAGTCTGCGGCAACCGTAGTATCGACAAAAAAAATATTGAAAATTTTTATTGTTTAGATAGGCTTAAAATGTCATGAAACGTCTAGATTTTAAGTTTGAGCAAAATTCTGTCTGTCGGTCTGACTTTTTCTTGTGCGCACGATTACTCTGGAACCGTTTAAGATATTGACTTGAAATATTGACTTCTGGAACTAGATTATATCTTAATCTCATTCCATTGAAGGGTTGGGGGTAAATTGGAGTAAGTAGGGGGTAAGTGGGGGTAAATAGTTAAATCAAGCAAGAAAGAGTCCATAAAATTGGTATTTACTATATATAAGAGAAGCTAAGATCTCAAGAAAATTTTTGGCATTAGCCACCCCCATTACAAACCCCCACCATATAACTAAAGGGGGTGAAAAAAAAAAAATTGTCATTGTACAAGAACCAAACTGAATTTTTTTTTACTTTATCCACCCCCACTACCACCTCCCTTCCACCAACCCCACTACCACTACCGATGTGGTATATCGTCTTATGGGTTTTTGAGGTAGACGATTTTAAATATTATATTATTAAAGTTCCATAAACAAATATTTCCACATACAAATTTTTTTCGCTGTGAGAGACTTGGATGAAAAATCTGGATGTGGAAGTAGTGATTTCTTGGGCAGCGATTTTCATTTCCCATTACAAACCCCCACCCCATAATTAAAGGGGGGAAAAAAATAAAATTGTCATTGTACAAGAACCAAACTCAATTTTTTTTTACTTTATCCACCCCCCCACTACCACCTTCCTTTCACCAACCCCACTACCACTACCGATGTGGCATATCATTTTATGGGTTTTTGGGGTAGACGATTTTATTTTGTTGGAGGTAAGTTTTGAAAGGGGGAATCTCCCCCCTTTACTATTTGTATATTGTTGCCCTAATCTGGACACGCTAATATATTCGTCAGGTAAATACTTTAAAACACTCATCATTGGAGAACCAATCAAAACAACTACTTTTCTAGCTAATACTGACGAAGTGTTGAATTACATGATATGATTTTAAAGCAAAAAAATATATTGAAAATACTTAAATAATTTATTTAATTTCAGTCATTCACACTTCTTTATTTAATATGAAATTATCTACTTTCTGTATATTTGTACCTTAATCTGGTCACGCTAATATACTACTTAGAGAAGCATTTGAAAATGCTTAAATAATTTTTTGTGAAAGCGTTTCGAAATTGACAAATTTTGATATTCATTAGAATTTCGAAATGGCAATGTTTTAGGCACTAGTGGGTAAACGTGACACTTTTAGGCACTAGTGCCTGAAAAGTAGAAATGAAACATTAAAAACAATGGAAATATTTATTTATTTTAAATTTTAAAGGTCCAATTATGTAAATTGTTAAAGTAAATACTAGAGGCATCCAGCTTCTCTTCTGTAAGAGCAATGTAAGTATTTGTAGTCGGAATGAATAAATTGCCAGTACTGGCAATGCTGCTAGCCTCTGGTTCTGTGTGAACTTCTTTTAATTTCTTACTTGGCGTATCTTTCTGCCCTATGATTCTCTTTGCTATTTCGTTTTTCTGTTCAATTGAATTTTGGGCAACTGACCTTGATCGCCAACCCCATGTCGCTTTAAAAGTGTCATGTCCGCTCCAGAATCTGCCAACATTGTTGCAGAGTTGTGCCGGAAGCAATGGCCAGTGTATTCATTGGCGTTGGAGAGTCCAAGAAATTCCGCTATCTTTTTTGGCATACCTCCAATTGTATTGATTCCAACTGGCAGGGTACAGCATTTATTACTTCGATATGTCAAGAAAAATAGCTGATGTGTCGTATTAAGTGGACGAAGTTTTGCGTACTTAGGCAATATATCTAAAAAATTGATGCCATCTATTGATCCCTCAGTAATCGTAAACATTCTTAGAAGATGAGCTTTTGTGTTCGGAATTTTAACACTAATAAATGACTGACAATCTTTAATGGCATCTATTGTCAAAAATGTGATTTCTTCCCTCCAAATACTCCAACGTTTAAAACAACTTTGGCTAACAGGAATTGTTTATCATCGGCTTGTTTCATAAATCGTTCTATTTCCAGCTCTGTAAATATTTTTGATTTCTTCGGCTGACATCCGGAAGCTTTCCTTTTTAAAAATGCAATTAGGTTTGTAAATCTGCTATTATCTACGTTTTTGTTCAGATAAATCATGGTGCGGAGCATCGGATATTTACTCCATAAAGTTGACGGCCTTAAGGTATTGGATAGCTTCGGTAAAATTCTCAATATGTTTTTCTTTGGTCCAGGTTTCAAAGTTGTTGTAGGTCTTTTCGTATACATTTTTCGATTTTTTGGGCACTAACGTGGATAGCGCAGCTTCAGCAGCTTGTTCAATATCCAAAGACTCGTCATTGTTACTCATTTTTGGCGATTTTTTCGCAAAACTTTGTAGGAAATACGGCGACGTGCGGCGTTTAAACTTGACAGAACTTTGATATTAAACAATGCATAAACAATGCCTTAGAAACAGATTGCCTGCCCACTTTTCAAAATGTTTAAAAATACAAATAAAAGCATAAAAATATCAAATTCTCCGCTTTCACAAAAAAATCTTGTACGAAATTCGTTGCGAAATCGATGTGTTTTAAGCACTCCACGCATTGTCCAACTCGGCTTTCGCCTCGACAATCATGCGTCTCGTACTTAAAACACACTCTTTTCGCAACTTGTTGCATAAATAGCTATATTGATATTCAGTCATTCACAACAATTATTAAACGTTACATTATACTTCAACTCTAGAAAAGTTGTACAAGTTCTTCTGGACTCGTTAGTTCTCATCAGTAGATTATAGAAACATTCATTCAGTTGGTAATTTCATAATAAATAAAAAGTGTGTAAGTTGTGATTTGCTTAATACCTAAATAATATTCTCCTATCGTAATGAAAGAAAATAAATAAAAAATAATTAGTTGTGAAAATAAATCAACAATAGGCTTATAAATAATTAATAAATGTTTCTATACTCTACTAATGAGAACTAACGAGTTCGAAAAAACTTGTACAACTTTTCTAGAGTTGAAATAAAATCTAAAGTTCAATAATTGTTGTGATGACTGAATTCCAATAGATGATTTAAATATTTTCAATATATTTTTTTGCCTTAAAATGCTAGGAATCCTATCATGTAATTCAATACTTCGTCAGTATTAGCTAGACGAGTAGTTGTTTCGATTGGTTTTCCAATAATGAATATTTTAAAGTATTTACCTGACTAGTATATTAGCGTGCCCAGATTAGGGCAACAATATACAGAAAGTAGGTAATTTCATAAATAAAAAATGTGTAAGTTGGGATTTGCTTAATTCCTAAATAATATTCTCTAATCGTGATGAAAGCAAATAAATAAAAAATAATTAGTTGTAAAAAACTAGTTAAAAGATCATATGTGCAACACGTAGGAAAATGTTTTTTCAGTATACATATTTTTTTTCTCGGTTATCGCCTAATACTGAAAAAAGTCATTTTTCCTAACTTGTTGCACAAATAACTATTCCATAACCATTTTGTAGTGCAATGGCTTATTATAAAAAAAACAAAAAGACTTAATTTAAAGCTCGAAATATAGAAATCACAATCCGCAGCCCTTCTTCAAATCAAAATTTAAATTTATTAGAGGAATTAACATCTGCCCATTGAAAGCTCCACTCTTCCGAAACTTGACGTAGGTATGACTCTTTTATCCATGCACTCTCCATTCAGTCCGCGGCGGTTGTTCATGGAACGAAGCGGTGTGCGTGCAATCTCTTTGATCTAAGCATACCTCGCGCGTTACTGAAAGGGATCATGGCTTCGGTGATTATTTTATGAGAATTTAAATTAGAATGCTCTCCTGAGAAAATTTTCATTGACACCACCAGTAGCAATGCCACCACCATGTAAAGAATGAATAAATAAAATGTTTAATAAATTAGGAACTTGAGCGTGATTTGAAAATTTGTGTTCTAGTGAGTTCATTTAAACAAATATTTATGGATAAATATTGGATTGAGTTTAAAGTAAGTTTAAAGTACTTAGGAGTATTTAGTAGTTTGTATATATTTTCTTTAATAGTTGCCCTATGACACCAAGTAAAAAGTAAAACTATTTCACTGTAACATTTTAGAACACAATATAATCCATAAATGGATGACTCTGATGCAAAGAATGATAATATTTTAGCTAAGATTTGTCTTCATTAATCTGATTGATCGAGAATGGTAGATACTATTTGCAGTTTTAAATGCAGATTGGATTGAAAAATGTACCTTTCGATTGTAGAAACTTTTTACGGTAACGTCTTAGTTGCTAAAAATTAATGCTAAAAATTGGTGGATGTGGAGAGTTTGAGACGATATGTTAACCATGCGTTTTCTAGTTTTATCAACTTTTTTCGAAATACTGTACAAAAGTAAAGTTGGAAGTGAAGCTTTTTCATAGACGTTTCACATATTTTTAGTTACTCTAGAAAGTAATTGAAGACAAAAAAAAAATATATTACCTGGTGGAACGATGTAATTCAGGATGTTTAAAGATTGAACAATACTGGCAACTGGTTATTGAAAACCATATATTAAAGTATATGATATATATCCCTGTTAATGTAAAACCGGTATGGTTATCAGACATTCAGATTTAATATAGTGTGTTTCATAATATACATCAGTTCACGGAAATCAATTCTGGGATTTGCTTCTTTTTACTCTATAGTAAAAACACAAGAAGCAAATCCCAGCATTTATTTCCGTAATGTGTATGATCGAGATAGTAATAAATAAATATAATACCAAAGTGACAACTTGTTGGATCTGGTCAATGAGTTGCAATATAGTGTACTGACGATGTGGGGTGCTTGTAAAGTACTCATGAAGAACAAACACTACACTTTAAGTATGAAATCCTATGTACAAAATGTTCACAATTTTCCCCTGATTAGTTGCGTGTGGCAAACAACTGTCGTAATGACTATAAAGTTCCTGAAAATAATAAGTAAACCTGTAGACAATATTTTTTAGGGTAATTAGCAAGCGAACACATCAATGTCGATCTATTAAATACAAAAATTTATTTATCAAAAGATTAATAGTATCTAAATTTGTATTTTTTTCTAATAACGTAGATATTCCATAAAATAAATAGTCATAAAAACTCTAGGCAAATATTTTGGAAACTGATGTATCTTCTAATGCTCGTTTGTCTGTCCGCCTGTCTGTTTATCATGTTTTATGTTTCTTAAGCACGATAACTGAAGAAGGAGAAGTCTAATTATATCAAAATTGGGAAGCAAGTCAGTGTCACTTGGAGGAAGAACCTTATTGTTTATTGAAAAAAATATGCATAAAGAGAGTTGCAACTTTTGATAAGATTCTACAAAAGAATACTACTTCGACGAGTTTCGTCAACCGATCTGGCATCATCAGGAGATTATTAAAATTACAAATGTAGCATTTATTTTAAAAAAACTGCAAAGAGTATTCTATAGAAACTTCAACAACTAAATTATAAAAATGACATCATTTTCGTTTCTGATTAAAATATGTTATAGCAGAGTCAAATGTAGCTTTTTACATCTGAATTCCCGTCCAATGTATGGATTTCCAATTTTGCCCATTCCATTTAGGAGGATGTACAAAAAAATAAAAAACTAACTGCTGGATCTGATAGAGAATCAAATTATAAGAAAAAATGAGGTATACAATTTCTCATGAAAATTGATATTTTCTAAATTATAAAATTTGTAACTTGCGATTTAGCGTTGAGAAACTGGTAACTCAAAAGTTTTCTGGAATGTTCCAGAATACTCTCGAATTTTCTGGAATATTACAGAAGTTTAATCATGAGACTTTATGCCGTGCAAATACGCTTATGGTAGAGATCAAGCTGTATCTCCGGTTCTACTAAACCGATTTTCATAAAACTTGGCTTAGAGTAGGCCAATTTCGATGAAATAAAAACTAAATGTTACTCCAAGCTTAGATAAATTTGCTTGTGAAACCCCCATTGAAATTGGTTCAGTAGTTTCTGCATGATGCTCGTTCAAACAAACAGACAAAGAGACAAAAATTACAAAAACTATCTCAATGTGTCCTATTGGCTCATCTTACATCCCCCAGGGTAAAATTAAAATTTTTGAAAAATTCCTTCAAAAAAGATCGCTAAGAATTATGAAATAAAATTTCACCGCCTTCCAATTCGTTAATCCTTTCTTGCAAATAACTATTGCATTAAAGGAAAAATGGCAGAATACATAAATAAAGTTTATGAGGCGTTAAATAATTTACTTAGTTTGCTTTTTTATTAATATTTTTACTTCTATAGGATTTATAGTTTCGAACAGTTCAAATATGCGCTTGAACTTTTAGTACCCAAAAACATATTTAAAGGACCCAGCACCAAATGCATGGGTAATTTGCTGTCGATGAAATCGTTGCAAATTCAAGGCGTAGAATCCTTCTCAATGAAAACTGTTATGGATAAAATTCCAAAATGCCTTTATTTTAAAAACGCAATTTTACGTATTTTTATCGAAACGGTAGGTAAATACTTTTAATATTTAATTTGCTTTAAGAATATAATACTGATGTACACTGTAACATAGGAAAATGCATTATTCCAATATTCATATAAACAAATAATAGATTCTTACGCAAATAAGAAGAATCCTATTTTTATTCCAATGGAAATCAGCCAAACAAACAAAATACAAACGAGATCTTTTGATTCGTTTTCCTGATAATATATTTATACATTTCTCCTTCTGTTTTAATGATTCTAGGCCACAAAAGTTCTTTAGCTTAAAATTTGTGATTTCGGAATTTTAATGTAAAATTGACATTTGCATTGCATAATATTTAAAAAACACAGGACAAATTCACATCACCTTGCTATAGTAATAAAAATAAAGCATAATATTATTTAATTTATATATTTATTTCTCTAAATAGATTATTAGTTTTTATATGTATTTATTTAATAGTAAAAAATAAATCTTTTAAAAAAATCAATTATCTTGCAGGTTATGAATTTATGTAAGAATTACACAGTTCAAGAAGTAGTGTAAAAAAACAGATTTTGTTTATCATAATTAAGTATACTGTATCAACATTAGAATCAAAGAATTTGTTTAGTAAGCAGTTGTGTTGTATTAATTTTTATAAAAGCCCTTTCTATATGAGTATTATAATAATGTTTTTTTCTGTATTGCACTGAATATCAGTAAGTATTTTATTCTTAATGCAAACTAAATAATACAACTAAAAGTAAGCTTTTGCATACTAATAACTTTGTATCCTACTGGTATATAAATAAGGGCAAAAGTAATTATATATTTATTTACATTAGTACACAATATAATATTCATGTAACTGCTTCATACAAACCAATACATAAGCCCGTTTCGATAAAAAGTACGTAAAATCGCGTTTTTAAAATTTTGAATTTTGGAGCTGCTGTATTTTTAAAATAAAGACATTTTGGAACGTTATCCATAACAGTTTTCATTGAGAATGACCTAAGGATTCTATGCCTTGAATTTGCAAAGATTCCGTCGACAACAAATTACCCATGCAGTTGGTGCGGGGTCCTTTCAAATATTTCGAAAACGTGTGGCCCTAGCGTAAAAAGAGCTCTCAAAATTCCCTTTAAAATGGAATTTCTCTTTCATTGAAACAACCGAGTTATGACTGAAGTAAGATTTCTATAAATATATAAAATAAATTTAATTTTTAAAAAAGGCTTTCTTACATGGGCAACCGTTTTTCAAAAAAAGACTGAAGTTGAAAGTCTGTGATTCCTTAAAGCTATAATAACAATAAAAACATAGTTTCTTTGCATAGAATACAATACAATACAATAAAATACAATATAATATAATAATAATACAATGATAAAAATATGATATGTAGACAAATAACATATCGCTAGAGATAAACTAAAGTAACCTACAAAAATAAAATTTGCTCGGGGAGCTAAGTGGGCATCAAGCACCAGCCCCAGAAAAATTGTTAAAAATAAAACAGATTTTGAATCGGCTTGCGGTTGCAGAAAAAACGGGTTACACTGTATTCCAGCTTGTTCGGTATGTTATGGAAGCAGTTGTATGCACACTTCACCTGTTCAAGCTAAAGGCGTTAATGGGGAAAAAATAATGATAATGATAGTGATATTATGCAAAAAAAATATTAATAAATATTTTCCTGCCAATAAATTACTTTTTTTTATTTTATGTAATCTATAAAATAAATGTATATGGATGCCAGTTTTTGCAGTTTTTATCTTTTTACTAGAAGATTCTACGTGTTTCGGTGCTTTGATGCAGCCATTTTGATTTCGCCATATTTTCCCATAAATTTTGATCTCATATTCTTATATAGCGACCTCAAAAATATATGTATAATCAGTCTCAGAGACTAATTTAATATTTCATCTATTATTAATTTTCTTGCATTTAGGGGTGGTCCCAACTCCTTGGTGGCAAACGTCGACTTCCTTTGTTTTTTAAATTTATTCTATATAGCCTTTTAAAAAACATTACGGAAGATTACAGGTCAATTAATTTACAGGACAAGAATCCCGAGGTTCCTCCATTTATACGGCTTCATTGACAAAACTACTAATTCATTATTTAAATATTATATTGTGATTGTTCTCAAAACGAAACCGAAAAACGTGTCACTGCATTATAGGGTACCGTTATTTTTCATATGAGTATTTTATAAATGAATTTAATTTCTAACTCTTTGTTTCCTTGCGTAACAAGAAAAATAGAAATTAGAATTTGTTGATATTTTCACACAGATTTTCAGTTTTGATGAGTTCAAAGATACCTTTTAATTAATTGCAGAAGGAGGATGTTATAACATCTGCTTCATGTAAGTGTAACATCCCGTGTAGTACAATCTGAATCATCTAAAAGCACCACATCGACGAGAATATGACTTAAGATAAATTTTCAAGTCAGTGGCAAAAATTCTTTTATTAATATTTCTATCCTACGTCAATAATTGTAAGTTGAGGAGTATCATTATCACCTAATGTTGTTGTAGTAAAATGTAGGGGTTTATTTAACATGGGCAGATTAATTTTCTATTCTATTTAATGTACCGGTTCGTTTTAATTAAATAGGTTTAGTAACATAGAACAAACATGTATAATGATGCTCATAGAAGAAACATTTTTCATTGAAAGCTTCAGATATCAAATGTTGATAAGTATGATCGTTTATTATTAAATTTAATTCAAATTTTAATATAAGTACTTATATTAAAATTTGAATTAAATTTTTGTACATATGAAAATTGCTCATTAAAATGTTTGAAATTAAGCTAAATTTTGCAATGGGTAGGCAATAACCTGCATCACAATACTCCTAAACTATTATAACTTGGGTTATACCTAGCCGAAAGATAATAAGATAGGCATTTTGCTCTGCATTTTCTTAACATTTTTGTTTGTGGATACTAATATTCAATGGCGATTTGTCAGTTAACATAGTAGCAGCTACAAAGAAAACTATATATGGCTTACCAATGATGATGAAAATATACGTGTACAGTCAAAAATTACTTTAGAGTATTAACATTATGTCGATCAAAAAAGGTCAATCATTATGTTATATAATATATAACATGATATAAAACTTAAGACGCTTATAATATAAATAAGCGATCTTACTCAAAATTAAACAAAATTAATTGAAAGTAAGATTTATAGAATTCTTACAATTAATTATTTTTTTATTTATTTGCTTTCATCATAATTAGAGAAGATTACTCAGGTATTGAGCAAATCAGAACTTACACGCTTTTTTATTTATTATGAAATTACCGAAAATTACCTACTTTCTGAATATTGTAGAATTAGAAGAGTGTTGATTGGTTCTCCAATAATAAGTGTTTTAAAGTATTTACCTAACTAGTATGTTAGCGTACCAAGATTTTACGGCAACAATATTCAGAAAAATAAATTTAATAATTTAGAATAAAGGAAATTTATCTCGTCATAATAAATAAACCTCCTAATTTTTCTTATATATCAAAGACACATACTTAAACAAGAGATTCCTTTAAGCCCAATTGTTAATTTCATTCATTCGCCATGTTACAATTCGGCAAAGTTGTCACTTTAACGAAAAAATTTTGTATGTGGAAATAATTGTTTCTAGAACTTTAATAATATAATATTTGAAATCGTCTACCCCATGAAACGATATCCCACACGGTAGTGGGGTGGAGGTGGTGATAGGGGGTGGATGAAGTAAAAAGATGTTTTGTGGCTTTTGGTTGTTGTACACGCACTAAATCACAATATTTTTCATCCCCTTTAATAATGGATAGGGGTGGCTAATGCCAAAAATTTTTTGGCTTCTCTTGTGTACACTAAATACCATTTTATGGACTCTTACCTATTTGATTTACCCATTTTACCTCCCAAACCTTCAACGGAATAAGATGAAAATATAATCTAGTTACAGATCCCGTTAAAGTACATTACGTGTACCAAATTTCAAGTTAATGTCTTAAACGGTTCCAGAGTTAACGTGAGCACAAAAGGTTACAGACCGACAGACAGACAGAATTTTTTTTCGCTCAAATTTAAAATCTCGACGTTTCCTGACATTCTAAGTCTATTTGAACAATAAAAATTTTCAACATTTTTTTTGTCGTTGCTATACTTCCACTGGATATGGAAGTAAAAATAGTAAACATTTTAGAGAAAAAACTGATACAGATAATATTAAACACAGTCAACTTTGATGTAGTTGATCTTTTTACCAATTTAAGCTCTTACAATAAAACATTAAAAATAATCAAAGACAAATTGCCAATAATTTGGAAGCGAGAATTAAGTGTAAGCAGTACAACTTATAATGGTCTTTAAAGACACTCTAATTTCTAATAAATAATTATTGGTATCAGTGGGATTTTGGTATATTCGTGGGGTTTACCTTGTCAATAATGTTGAGCAATATATTTATGAAGAGGAAGTAGAGAAAGATATGTAGATGACATGTTTATAATTTGGTCTCACGGAGTTCATTTATTAAGTATTTTCTTAGAGAACATAAACAATAAAGAACTTTCTATTAAATTAACATTAGGAATGCATTTTACATATTTTTAATAAAGGGTAAATATTACAATTGAAATAAGCGTTCGCATAAAACCATCGTACATCTAAACTTTAACTCAAATCAGTCAATACATGTTAATATTGGTGTTTTAAAAGGTTTATACAAGACCAACATAATTCAAATGAAATCCTAAGTGATGAAAAATATTGTATCAAGAGGTTATAATAAACAACCAATATTCTAAAGTATCTGTTGAAAGAACCTTTATCAATACTGAAAATAACGTTAAAATCTGATATAGCAGAAACATAAACATCATTTGAAAACATTAATTCATCATGCATGTGGATTATCTGAAAAGCTGCACCATATATGTGATACATTTGATGATAGCATGGTATTTCAAACAAGCAACATTTTGAGATCTATTTTCACGAAAACAGAACTGGTCAACCATGAGCCAAATTCAAAAATTTTTTTTTTTAATATTCCCTGTATGAATAACAAACATGCAATTCAAAAGTTTAATATTTGCGTAACTCTTGATAAAGCAGACGTAGCATAAGCTGGTAATCGTCCAACATGTTAACAAAAGAGGCAGATAGCAAAATTAAAGAATCAAACAATAATATTATTAAAGGAAAGTAAAATGCGTAGCAAATTATTGTTTAGATTTCTTTATAACCTGAGTATATATTAAAATGTGGAAATACTTGCTGCATGCATATAAATATAGGATCTGGAAAGGACAGATAGGAACAATAATTGAAGGTTGAAAGTACACAGTACTCTTATTTGTGCATTCATATCTAGAGCGGCCTATTTAAGATCTTCACCGACAGTCGGCACATAGAGCCCCATGTGGACTGCCAAATTTCAACCTGGTGAGTCAAATAAAATAGGAAGGAATTAGTAGGGTCAAAAACAAATAGTGAGGAAAATAGCGCAATACAATAATTCCGAAACGCGTGTCCGTAGCTGCTTCGTGTTTCCTCTTGTATGGTGTATGGCACTATTTTCCTCACTATTTGTTTTTGACCCTACTAATTCCTTCCTATTTTATTTGACTCGCCAAGTTGAAATTGGGTAGTCCACATAGGGCTCTATTAGCCCAGGAATTTTAGGTTTTGACCCGGAATTAATTATTGTAAAGCTGAAAATTTCCAGAACTGTAGTTTTGGTCCAGGAAAACACATAGCTACTCCCTACTCTCCCCCGTCGGCTTCCCTGTTTTTTCGAAGCAACAAGGGCCTAAGTCGCAAAAATTGGAGAGCTGGCTGTAAAGTGCAATAGAAAGGTTGTTACTGGTCCGATTTAGGTCGAAATGATCATAAAAGCTTCGGAGAAACATATCCGTTCGTATTTCAGATGTTCCATGCATATTTTTGTACATAATTTTCCGTTCTAGTTCTGTCAACATTTCAAAAATTTAAAATTTTTTAAAAGGATTTAAAAAAAATCCGAAATGGCGCCATTGCGGATAATTGAAGACTCGGAGGGGAAAACGTACCCTAATAAACATTTCTCTTCATACTTTGGGCTTTCCATTGGTATGTCTACCTTCTCTGTAGCATCATCCGTTACGGAGTTACGCCACTCTGAGTGTCGCAGTGCGACGGCCCACATTGGTGATTTTTCTCAAAACAGGCGTCAAAAATCGGTAACCTAGCCAATTTTCGATAAAAATTTACGAAACTTGGTAGAGTTAAATATTTGCAACAAGGGCCTAAGTTGAAAAAATTGCAGAGCTGGCTATAAAGTGCAACAGAAGGGTTATTACTGGTCCGATTTGGGTCGAAATGATCATAAAAGATTAGGAGAAGCATATCCGTTCATATTTCAGATGTTCCATGCATATTTTTGTTCATAATTTTCCGTTCTAGTTCTGTCAACATTTCAAAAATTTAAAAAAAATTAAGAAAATTCCGAAATGGAGCCATTGCGGATAAATGGAGACTCGGAGGGTAAAATGTACCCCAATAAACATTTCTCTTCATACTTTGGGCTTTCCATTGGTATGTCTACCTTCTCTGTAGCGTCATCCGTTACGGAGTTACGCAACGGCGACACTCGGACATTTAAGTCCGTTCATTGTTGAGTCTATCACGTCTATTCTAAACAATCAAGAAGGCGCAAGACGAGCTGTACCTTTAGTTCATTAACTTTGACATTTCTTTATCTTATTCCTAGGGTGAAAATCGAGCAATATAGGGATTGAAAAGGGTGAAAAATGAATATTTGACATAATACGTAATTTTCATTCCAAAAGTATAATTCTAGGGGTTTTTGAGGTTGCTGATTTCAAATTTCAGCATGCCAAAAGCCTAGAATTTATTCTTAGGTTAAAAATAGAGTAAATTAGTGGTTGAAAGGGGTGTAGAAATAAAAAGTTGAAAAAATACGTAATTTAAATCATCCCTGATTTGTGGTAACAATAAATACATGCAAAAGGTAGTTAACAAGCGCAAAAGTATTGTAAATATAGTTTTTTTGTATATCGCAAAGGATTTACTACTCTGAGGTACAACTCCAAAAATAGAAGAAAGCCACTCTAAAACGAGACAAAACTAACCCACATTTCAGGGTTTATAAATTGATGTGAATAAATGGTAAAGAATATCAAAATAATGAAGAGGGTTATGTTTTATATTTAGCAATCATCTCCCAAAATAATGGCGGAACAACTACTCTTAGATTTGGCTAAAAAATATCACTGTTCTTGCAAAGAATATACACCATCATACCATCATTTGAAAGTTTGGAATTATGTAGAACTAGAGTGACTTAAAGTTCACTCCTTTTATCAAAGTACATATGAGTTTGAAAACTACCTTCATATAAAAATAAAATACATGATTACCATTAAAGTATGGAAAATATGGAAGTTTTTGTTTTATAAATTTTTGAAAACTAAAGTGACTTTAACGCCTCTCATGAACTTTATTTTTATATTAGGGTGGTTTTCCTCTATCTAGGGATTGCTTAACCACCTCAGAGGGTGGTGAGTAGAAAATCCTTTGCGATATACCAAAAATATATATTTAAATACGTTTAAATACGTTTGCGCTTGTTAACTACTTTTTGCATGTATTTATTGTTACCATAGATCAGGGATGATTTACCCTATTTTAGGGTTGTTTATTCGCTAAAGGCTTAAAATTTTGAGGGCTCATGGGCTTTTCTGGGATCGGATTCGAACTTGAACTCAACAAGTTCAAAACCCCAAAAAATATAATTTCAGAATCTAAATTACGTATTTTTTCAACTTTTTATTTGTATACCCCCTTCAACCACCAATTTATTCTATTTTCAACCTAAGAATAAATTCTAGGCTTTTGGCATGCTGAAATTTGAAATCAAAAACCTCAAAAACCCTAGGATTGTACATTAGGAGTACTTTTTGCATGTACTTATTATCACCATATTATATGAGGGGCGATTTTACCCTACTCCAAGGGTGTTTTTCCGCTCTAGCTCAAAATTGGACTACTCGAGTCGAGTTCCAGGATCAGGACTTTTTTTGCTTGCTTCTTCTTAATTTTGTTAAACCAAACTATATTGATGGTATTTTTAAACAAGAGGTGATTGTTATTTTAATTAATAAAAAGTTGTCGTACAACAAAACAAACATTAACTTAAAAAATAGATGAATAAGACTATTATTTTGTTCGTCTGACTATTATTTTGTTGAATTCTGTCAAATTAAACTAGATAATAGTATATTTTATTTTTAACTATTATCGAATTGTAATTCTAACCCAGTATTAGTTCGCTGTGTTATTGTACTTGGTAGACAAACCAATATTATTGTCGTCTTCTACAAGTTCTAAAAGAATTACCATAAAATTTGCTTGCTTACCACGTAGTCTATTACAGAAATTATTCCCAGATGACGCCACATACAAATCACTGACAATAATCAATCATGCATTATCTTATACTCTTATGAATTTATAGAAAATTAATAACATGATTGCAATGTTCAAATTCTCTCAGGGATCATCGATATATTTGGATTGATCTTATAAACGATCTCTAATCTTTGGTTTGGGTGGTCTGATGTCTCAATACTGAGATTTTGGCTAACCAAAAAAAACTTCATCATACAATCAAGTGTAGATCAACCTAAAAATTAGTTGGTGAACAAAAAACAAAGTCGTTGTACTATTTAATTGTAGACCAAATTGAAAATGGTTAGTGAACATAAAAAAATGTCATTGTACTATTTAATTTGTTACAAGAAGATATGATTATTAAACTACTATTTGTTTACGAAAATAAATAAAGTTGTATGACTATTCGTTTCTGATTGATTTAACTATGAAACTAGATAGGCGTGATTTCATATGCTCTTTTTGGTTGAATTTACCTATCATTTTCTTTGACTGTGCTTATAAATTAGACGGAAGTACACATTTATAAAATAAAGCACAATGATAAATACGATAAACAAAATAATAGGCTAAAACTATAACAGAACATTTTGCGTCTATAAAATTTATATAAAGTTCAAAGTCTGAAATGAATAAAAGAAAAAAATCTGTGTTACAATTAATTTTAAAACATTTTGATATGACGATATGCACATATATATAAATATAATTATGATTGTAAGAGGTCTGTCTGTTCGTTCAGGTCAAAAAGTTTCGGTAATGTATAAAAACAATTGGTTCTAAGAAACTTTTTTAAATTTCTTTTAAACTTGTGAACACTATCATAGGATTTTATTCTTTGTGGTAGTTTATTGTAGACGGTTGCGCAAGTATATTTGTCCTAATGCAACTTTTGGAAACGCATTTTGCAAGTGTAAACTTAAAATAAAAAATAACAAATGTATCGGAAACTGCAGTGTAGCAAAATTGAATTAAATGTAGGTTGATATTGTAAGAATAAATAATTATTAGGTGACAATTTAATTTAAGTGTGCATAATGTAAATATATAACTTCGATATTGTTACTTTTCATGTACAAGAAGTAAATGTAAGTTCATTTATTTCTTTTCTGTATCACTATATCTAATGGGTATTTTAAGTTTTAATCTATTACGTAATAATTTCTGTTCGCAAATAAATCACTTTTCACAATAACAAATGATAATATTTACGTATAAGTAATAAGCATAATAAAAACGTTTTTTAAATGTTTTACAAACATAACATATTGTAGTGCAAGTACTGATGGACCAGACGTGAGAGACATACACTTATAAACTCAAATCGATAGCGGGCGCTCCACAAAAATAATCATATCTTTTACAACAATAAAGCAATGGAGATAATTCTTTCACTAAAAATTGCTCCATTCTTTTCTGCAGAATTTTTTCAAAACTATATTCTCGAGTGCACACTCTGATATTTAAGGAGCGTCTTTTGAGAAAGTAGATTCCTGACTATTATAACGACACTTTGTTGGTTATAGCACTTCCCCAAACAAGAAGTGCGATAACTTAGCTCCTGCTAGCTCAGTGCAGGTCGGTGGGTTTTTTTTGTGAAGTTAAATTTTTTAAGTTGTATTAGGCCTTTAGGCGCCAACATATTTTTAAATGAATACTCGTTACACAAGACCAAAAAAATGAAAGATAATATATTCTTGAATATAGTGGTGAGTGTGAATAATAACACACAGTAGATAAAATTTAAACAATATATTACGAAACAAAGTTTAAGGATATTTCCAATTTCTTAACAAAAGATGTATAAAACTTAACTATAAGATAAAATATAGATGATAGAAATTGATAATTTAAATTCAAAGATAAATTTGAAATATGAAATGATAACAACATTTTTTAAGTTAAATAAATGTTAAAAAAAAATAACAAATTTGACTGGTTTTTTACATTATCGCTTCTGACCAAAACGTTTGCAATGAGGGTACAAATTTTCAAATTCTTACGTAACTGAGTTGCTGCAGCAGGACTATGGGGCTGGAAGCTACCGAAATTTCGGTATATGAGGGACGTACAGTTGAGCTGGGACAAAATGAATTTCCTTCTATCTTGGAGTATCAGCTCTGTCCACTCTCAACGAGGACGCTTTCCAACACCACCAAATTCCTTACATAAGGATAGATGTAGATTTGTACTGGGTCACTCCTCTTCACTTGGTCCAGGGATTTTTACATAAAAACTAGAAAAATAAGTGGTTAAAACTAGTCGGGCAAGATAGAAATATGAAATTACGATAACAAATACGATAATAAGTACTATGTACGCAGATACAAAAATTGCAATAAAACTACTCAATTAAGTACAACCACACTAAACTAAGTAGAAATTGTAAGTCATGAAAAAATAAAAATTAAGGTAGCAAGATATTAAGTTAAAGCAAAAATATTTTTTTATGACCAAAACTACGATAAAAATTACTCTGCAAAATGGCTAGATAATATTAAATTAAAATAAACCATATTTTAGATACGATAAATTTTACTACAAAAAAAAAATTAATATTTTCATGTTAAAAAATTGAACATGAAATTTACACGAAAATCGATAAGGAAAATATAAATAAAAAATTAGACAAAGTGAATCTTTACCAAATATCACTTATTATGTAATTAGTACAATTTAATAAGAAAAAAAACAGGAAACAATTATAGTATAACATTTTAAGTTAAAGGCCAAGAAAATTTACTCAAGATAAAATTAGATATAAAAAAGTAATCTACTTTAAAAATAGTGCCAAAAAGATAACATATTTTTTTCGTAATTTTAAGATAAAAAATTTATCTAAAAAGATACAAGAAAATTTTTTACGTTACTTGAAAAATTTGACCAAATTGCAAAAATATAAAAGATAATCATTTTACTGGTGGTTTCTCCAAAAAAAATTAATATTTCTCAAATTGACTGTAAGAAGTTAGACAAAATTATAGCAATGGTGAGGTGACGACAATTTGTGCAAATTTTCTGACATTTAAATCACTCGATAATCGTATTTTAAACTTGTACGGACAGATAGACATAAGTAACAATAATTTACTAGGTACAGATATTTAGATATGTTTTATTTACCAGCAGTTAACCGGAATAAGATAATAAATCGACACTTTATTAATGATTAACTTAGGTAATCATAGTTAGCGATATAATTAATCCATTAATGAAGCTACACAATAGACAAGAAGAAAGGAAATGGTTCGTTAGTTCAGAAAACCTTAAATTCTGGGAATATCTGGACAAACGTTCAGTGAGTGCTTTAAATCTCTACAAATTTAGGAAAAAGATAATGAAAGAAAAACACTCACCTTACGTCTTCCAGAGGTGTCCCAGCGGTAGACCTTCTGGACAGATTTGACTTTGAGCCTGGTTCCAGCTCATACAACCAGAAAGTTTCACCATACATTCCTGAACCAACTATATTCTCTAATGCATCCACATCAGTATGTAGTTCACCTAGAAAAATGCATCAAAGCAGAAAAAATATCTAAGAACCACCACGGGTCAATCTATAATTGTCTAAAATTTTCGTTACACAATTAAAGATGAAGGTAAATTTGCCTAGTGTGCCGATAATAATTATTAAAACATCGTTAAATAATCACGATACATAAAAATAGAATGCGAAATGGCCGATAATAATAATTAGTTAACCCCCACGTTAAATAATTATCGAACAAACAGGTGAACATGTGTTTAACCTTTTAAACAAAACACACGGTTTAACAAAATTATTCTCAAAAATATGTCCACTTACAAGCTAAAAATAGAGATACAATTAAAATAACTACATAAAATAATCGAAAACTTTAAGGATTACAAAGATAAAAGTGAATAAGGCACAAGTCATCTCACCATTGCCACGAAGCCAGACAGGATCTTCAACCACCCGCTCGTTACCAGCGTTGGATCAAAGATGATCAATTTTCGCCCCGATTCTACCGTCAATTATCAAAATTCCCCACAGCGGTGCTAGATGTCTTAATTACATTTACCTACCGGATATCATGTTAAAAGTTCGCGCACACTGTAGCATACCACTTTATAACTCAAAACTTCACAAAATATTTTAAACTGATCGCAAAACAGCAAAAAAATACTAAATATTAACAAAATACAATGTTAAAGGGAGCTGCAACGGCATTTTCGTTACACTATTAGGGGACGTATTTCTTGGAGCACTTATACAATTGCAATGTTACTGCAAGAAACTGCAAGAAGTTGTAGATTTTCTAATATATTCACAGTATATCTCCAATATGACTAGTCATATTTCAACATTATATTGTACTCGTCAATGTAAAAGAAAAACTCGTTCTAAAATGCTTCGTTTTCGAGAGCAGAGTATCGAATAGTTTACTAAAAATGAGACTTTTTTAAATTGTTAGACAGATCACTGAAAAATTTGTGATGGAGAATTACCTATTCATTTTCAGTAAACATTCTTAATTTTCAACTTTTTTCTTTACACAACTACTGTCTTTTATTCTTTATTAACAAACACCTTTAGTGACAACTTGCTCTATTTTGTATGAGAAAAATTATTGTAGCGTATTTTAATCAATAGGGTCTTTTAATAATGGTGAAATTTAAATTCACATTTTCACATCATCATTAAAATAAAGGTCCATCTCATTTATGCGTAATTAATTGCGTTTGCCTTTGTATTTTACAACAATTAAATTGTGTATTTTTAGTAATGGGTGAAACGAATTCCGCTATTTTTTACATGAATTTTAATTTTGTGTTAAATAGGTAATTAATTTAATTGCTTTGTTTTATGAAACATCCTAATTAATAGAATAATGGAACTAGATATTTCAAATTAAAATGCATCACATTATCGTACATTCACTTTTAATGAAAGAACTCTATCAAATCTGGCCCCCAAACGAACATAGAGGGCTCTGTAGATAAAAAAAATTGCAGAAAATATTGAAACTCGTTTAAGGAGATCGCTTATAAGTATGAAGTAACACTTCACTTTCGCTCAATTAAATGAACCTTATTAACTAATATCGATACTGAAGTCAGTATAAATATGAACAAATAACAAATTCAAACGGTTTTAAATGTGGTATAATTTTTTTTCCAAAATTTTAAACTTAATGTCAGGCTTATTATAAGGAAATCATTCCCCTTGTAGCACAAATTGGAGCCAATATAGACACCAACATATTGAGTCAATATACTGAGCGATAGATTTTGACAATATACGCCCAATATTACAATCAAATATTGGCATAATATTATATATGAAAATTGACGACATATTGGATACCAACCTTGGCATGGTGCCGAGGTTTTATGGGATAACAACATTGGTACCATGTTAGATACCAACATAGGTATCATATTGGATACTAACATATAGGTGCTATATTGGTTACTAACATACCGGGTGACTCAGCCGATCTCAAATTTGGTGTAGTGGTATGGGATGAAATTTCCAATTATATGATGTAAGGATCTAAAATAGCCGACTTCCGGTTTCGATGCAATTTACATGAAAATTAATTTTTAAATGGACAACCTGAATATTTTTGCATATTTGGAGGGAGTGACACGAGCAAATAAAACGATACAGAAGTATTGTCCCATTGAAAATAATTATAAGCGTTCCAATATTCAGAGAATCAAGCAGTGTAGATATCTTCCCATATTTCCTACAATTTATTCCTCTTTTATTTTTATTTCTACTTTTTTCGTCTAAACACTTGTGCCAAGAAAAGTTTCTTGGAATGTTTAAGGTGTTTCCTACCCTCTAGGGTATTCTAAAAATACCTTTAGGCTACAAACCTGAGGAGTTTTTGGAATTGTTGTGGCATTCTCCAAAAATTAATAATATATCCACTTCCTTATCCCTTATATACATGTTAAACAATAATAGCAATAATTAAGAAACAACAACAAGTTTAAAGATAAAGAGCAAACTTATTAAGTTAAAAATACGCAAGTATTATTATCTGTCAAACTTCCTTTTGTTTCCACGGCACACTACTTTTATTTGCAGCGTTGTTTTGTTCAGAGATGGGCATTTTTTAGTCGACTAAAAGATGGGAATAGGGAGTGGCAGAAGACGCGCAAAGTAGGATGGGCGTCAGAACCTGGAGGAGAGCGGATCTACATCGAGAGTGTTGGGGACGGAAGATAAAGGAGGCCAAGGCTCAATTTGGGCTTTCGCGCCATTGGAGTGAGGTAGTAAACAAGATGGTATACCTTGGAGCATTTGCGGGCAATGCTGGTAACTGCGAATATGAGATTCGAAGGATACAGATGGCGAGATCGACAACTTGAGCAAAGATATGACAAAAATACCAGGAAATACGAAGATTAGATTTAATCTCCGATTAAAGAACTTATATCTAGATACATAATGGCTATCTTTTCTTCATATACCTTATTTGCTCCTAACATAGTCACATTATATGTCCATTAAAATGGATAGATGAACATCACATCCCATAGGCAACAGTGACGGGTGTGTGTAGAAGGGAAAATGTACAATATTGTACATATTTTATGTAATAGTTGTTGGTTAACCTCTATGAACATAACCGCGGATTTAAAAATATAATAGGTAGAGATGTTTTATTCAAGGAAAATATGTATTGAAAGGATATTATTTATAATATTATTATTACAACTGTAAACTGAACGTCATCATGTTACGACTATGACCTACTTACTTATGAAACGACCGATTTTCTTCTTTTCTAAACTGCCTTCTGCAAACGGCACAGCACTTCAACATGTAGCATTAAATTTTTACTAAACTATGTAAATATGAATAGAGAATATTACTTAGGTATTAAGCAAATCACAACTTGAAATAAAATTACTTTTTCATCACTTTTTGGTCGGAGAACACGAAAAACATTTATTGCCATTAATGGCGGACACTGTCAAACTGAGATTATGATAATCAAACTGAACCGATCGTGTAGAAAACAGCCGCGAATAGGCCGATGGGCCAATCAGAAACTTATGGGAAGAAGTGCCTTAGATTGTGAGTCTTTCAGCAACAAATAAATCAATGCCATTATGTATCTAGATATAAGTTCTTTAATCGGAGGATTTAATCTTTCCTTATTCTTCTGAGCTAAGGGCCGTTAGGGAAGAAAACAGACAGGCGGTGTACTGATACTTTCAAGATGTGGGTCTGGAGACGTTTGCTACGAATTTCCTGGATAGCCCATCGCACTAGTACCTCGATACTTTACTAAATACGTCCCAGCATCCTATTCTCCCAAATTTTTTCATTTTTTGGCCATATCAACCGGAATGATAACAATATAGAACTGATAGTTAAGAGGAAACCAGGCAGCAAGAGGCAAAGAGGACGCCCTCCAAAACGGTGGATGTCACAAAAGGTCACGTTAATGGAAAAGAACTTTGGTGAGGCTGCACGCCTAACGGACATCCACAACAGTTGGCGTGAAGTCGTGAGGCGTGCTATACACCAAGTGAAGACCAGCTAGAATAATACATGAATCACAATACATCTGGCAGAACATTGTGAATAAGAAGCATGTAGGACTTATAGACCAATTTTCAGCTCTGCATTTTCTTCCCTGTGATTTTTTTTTACTCATGTTACGGAGCTATTACTGCAGTGATTAGATAGTTTTATAGTTGTACAGCGAATTTAATGAATAACAAGCATAATTTATTATCAGAGGCTGAGCGCAAGTGATTTAAGTATCGGCAAAACGTAAATTAAGGATTGTTTATGATTTTGAGTATCGAACAATGCATAGTAAAACAAATTAGCAATGGAAGATGCCAGCAAAATATATATTTTATTTCAAGTAAACTATAAACGTCAAATAGTTAAGTAATTTAAATATGTAAAGTCACAAGTCTTAGTTTTAATAGTAAATTAGATTTACAAACATACAGACGCAAAAATACTTCCATAAGTGATTTATCCCTTTTTCTATAAATTTACTACTCTCGTAAACAAATTTCAGTAAGGGTAATAGTTATTTCGATAAGCTGAATGGACTGTTACTTCTTTGTTTTTAAAACAAATATAAAATATTCATATTCAATTACAATACAGTATTTTATCTTTATTATAGCACGTCAAAATCAGCATAGCTTCGGACATAAAAAGTTAATAACATTTTGTGTCAAATATAATTAAATTAAATGGAGGCAAACGTCTCGATCAAAGATATATAGTTACGACAATGTTTATTGAATTGACTAATAAAAAACGCAAATTCCTACCGAAATATTATTTTGTTTATAGGTTAATAACATTGTCTCAGTTAACATATTAAAAATATACAAGGATATTATTATTTTTCAGAAAAAGAAGACTATTTCTGTTTATATTTAGAACATGATATTATGTTGTTTTTTTTTTACTGTTTTTATAATATAAATTTTTTAGAGATATCGATGCTAACTTTTCTTACAAATAAATATATAAATGAATTATCTAACCCATTAGTTAAAGTAGTACTGTCGATACTGCAGGAGTCAAAAGTATACACTGTCTCGTTTGACTTGCGCAGTATTTACACTAGGCAACGTCGCGACGGAGTGAGAGAGAATTGACAATGATTTTATCAAAATCGTCGCTTCAACTGCCTTCGAAATTACTAAACGTCAAAAAATGCCACTTTCGATTCGTTCGTGCCGAGCCGAATTTTCCAATTAGGATGTGCGATTTACGATCAGGTTTAACTGGAAGTCTTCCTCTTTACGTCACGACATCGTACGGCCGTCCCGCTGATGTTTTTCTAAAAATATGAACGTGTCAAGATCGCATGTTTTTGCAATTTTTCCGGTTCCGAAATGAGAGCTATTGTTCTTTGTTATTTTTCTTTTGGGAATGTTCTTTGCTATTTTTCGCAGATATCTCCGGAACCATGAGAACTAGCTCGAAATTAAAAATAAGGTTAAACGAGTATTTTCCACTAGGTATAAATCTTTTGCTACCATAGGCATTTGGGCGGAATTATGAACTTTTCGTTTTCCGGTAAAATTACGCCATTTTGTCGCCGTAATTAATCGGTAATTAATTGAAATTGATCTCCACTTAAAATCATGTATAAACTAGAACGGCGTTATTAAAGTTACCACACACAAAAAATATTACAGAGAATTTTTAATTCTTTAGAAAAAAAATAACCAAGAAATCGTTATTATAAGATTAATTACTAACAAAATGAAATGTTATTATCTGTAACATTATTAGTCATTTAAGTATATTTTGTTAGATTTAATAAATACGGCTGTGCTAATCAATGCTATTTTTAATAAAGAACTTATATGAAACCTACATTCTCATATTCCATGCATTTTTAAATTCGCGAGCATTGTAACTTCTTTTACGATGTTGCCACGTTTAATAAACTACGATATAAAAAGTAGACTTTTAACATTTATTCGCTAATTACTACTATCACAAGCTCTGAAGCTGTACTTTTAAGAGTCTAAAATGTTTTGTATATTAATTTCTCTCGTTTTCTCCTTTTTAATTGAAATCTGAACGGTACTTCTTGTAAAATATCATGAAACCTATGATTTCTTATAAGGATCAATGTTTATTCGCTAATAATTACTACTATCACATGCTTTAAAGCTGTACTTTTAAGTGTCTAAAATGTTTTTTATATTATTTTCTCTTGTTTTCTCCTTTTTAATTGAAATCTGAATGGCACTTTTTGTAAAATATGATAAAACCTGTGATTTCTCAATGTTAAAAGCATAAAACTTCAAATGTCAATATTTTTTACTGGTTCTCTGTAGTTGTTCAAAAATTTAATTGGATCATTATCTTATCATTACTAATATGCCGAATTTTATTAAATTCTGAACATTAATTCTAAGACCGACAGTACTACCTTAACAAAACATTAGTGGAAAGTACTACTTTTACTAGACAACTAGGCCACAATGCCGGACCCTTTCCGCCTCGGGATCTATAATTTAGCGCACCCTGGGTAATTCCACTGTCTCTTTGGCAGTGAACCGCCAAGTGAATGATATTGTCTCAGTTGACAGCCTACGGACTGTTAGACGGTCACCCATCCAAATGCCGGACTCGATTAGCTTTGCTTGTTCCACTGTTTTTTTAGGGAACGTGAGCTGGGTTTACACCGTCGTGAGACAGGTTAATCTTACCCTACTGATGACTCGTTGTTGCGATAGTAATCCTGCTCAGTACGAGAGGGACCGCAGGTTCGGACATTTGGTTCACGCACTCGCTCGAGCGGGCGATGGTGCGAAGCTACCATCCATGTTTTCAATATTGTCCAATTGTGGACAAACAAATCAGGAGGGAAATTGACAACAATCCTGCAGCTTTTATCGTTGATGAAGCGACAGACATTAACGTAGAAGTAAATTCTACTGCTTCTACTAGAGAAATTGGCCACAAGGTGCAAATTAGTCATGAATCTGCAAGAAAGATTCTCAAAAAAATCATATCAAGTCCACCAGCATTTGTACGAAGATGATGGCAACCGAAAATTAGGTTATTGTGACTGGTTACTTCAAAACAGTACCACTAATCCGAATTGTGTTTCCTTGATATTGTTTTCTGATGAATCGAGATTCACCAACAACGTTCAACAAACAAAACAATGGATATTGGGCGCAGGAAAACCAGCATTTAAAGAGGAAAGGTAATTTTCAGGAAAGATTTGGAGTAAATGTGTGCTCTGGGGTGATTGGAACAAGAATTACTGGACGTATTTTCTTTTAAGGGCCTTTGAGAGGGGAGAAATATTTAGATTTTGAAATGATAAAAGTTTTTTCTGAAACATTTTTCTCTAAAATCCTTTATTTTCAAGTCATTCGCGCTTGCCAACTTAAATGCCTCACCCGGTATAATGTTACTGAGCTATAATACGCGGTATCTGACAAGAATTATTATTATTCCTTTCAATCGACCATTACTAAACAACGAAATCTTTTAACTTGTTGCTATAGTTCGCATTATTTTTTTCGTATGAGGTAATAATTCAATATAATAGGCGATATACCTTTTAAGTGATTTTAGTTTTTATTTAATTGTCTCTTGGATATGGTGCCAAATATGGTCAAACGGCATTTCTTGAATACAATTGAGTTTCTGAAATAAGTAAATATAGAAACAGCTAAGAAATAATCGTACTATACAGGGAGAATTACGCACACAAAGGAAAGCTGGCTCGTAAATTTCAGGATTACTCCTTCTAAAAATAACAACGTAAAGATCATGTCGGTGTGAGGACTTGTTTCGATGCGTAAATCGAAACCTAAAGCAAGGAGACACATTTTTATGTTGACAAATGTTTGCATTATTCCTTTTTCAACGTATCGTATTGGTTTCTTGACATTTGTCATTAATGTCAGGTTACGTTTCTATAACATCGGGTAATAAATTGTAGGATGCTATAAAATTTACACAGAATTCTTCAAAGTAAATCACAAAATTTACTGCCAAGCTGCCTAAGACCCTAGCAAACAATAAGTTAAAGACATTGTAGACAATTTTTTTAATCAATATTGTTAAAGAATCACTATATAGTTACCTAGAGATGAAAAACATGCAAAAGTTAGAAAGAATGTGATGATAACAGTTTTTTATCGACAGTTGCTCCTACCCCTGAAAACCAACGCAACTTTTGCTTACGAATCTCAAAATGAAAAAATTCAAAATAGCTGCTCCAAAAAGATTAATAGAAATTTTTGTAAAGCAATACGTACTTTAGATGAGCAAAACCATTTGATCATCTAGGTAATGGTTTATACCAACAAAAAACAGTATTTGAGATTTTTTTTTAATTACTAGCAAATTACAGTAACAGTTAAAAAAATGTGAGGACGCACATTATTTCGATCATAAGTTTTTGTTTTTTATGGTATAGAACAAAAAATTTGTTTGAAAGTTTAATTAATCGTCTTTTATTTTGGTTATGAGTATTTTTGACATCCCAAGTAACACACATGGTACCAAATCCTTTCGGTTTCGGTTTTGCTACGAAGCCTTAGTTCCTGAGGTACACCCTGGTACTAATATTGCTACTTTATTGGGTAAGGCTACTTTATATGGTTCTTTCACAGTAACTGTTACCAAACCGATACCATTTATTAGAACTGTAAACACCCAAAGTCAAAGTAACATTTGGGTAGTTACTGGAACTAGGCAGTATCATTTTATTGTTACTTTGTAGTGGCAAAAACTATATAGTACCAGTGAATCAGTTACTGCCACCCACCAGTGCCACTAAGATGCCTAAATAAAGTAACTGGGTACATAGAGAGGCAATCTAAGTACCAGAATAGTTCCAGTGACCATCACTTGGAACTTTAAAGTATCGTGGCATTTTAGTGGCAACATGGGTAGCGAAATAGTTCCTGTTGGTACTTTACAGTTCCAAAATAGAATCTGATACTATAGAGTCACATCAGGATAGTTGCTATTGGGTCAGCAAAGTCACAGATCTTTTAGAGGTAATATGGGGTAGTCCTCTATACTTTATGGTGGAGCGCCTAACTTTATAGTGCCTTTGTTAAAATCGGCCATTATTAGTTGCTAAAATTTTTAGAAAAAAAAAATTTGTTTTAATCAAAAATAGACAATGGTTATGTTAATATCTTATCATAAACTTTTACGAAAAATGATTTTGAAAGTATTCCAAATGTTTCCCTAATAAATATTTCAATTTTTTTATCTTGCCTTTTTAAATTATTTTGTCAAAAAATTACAAAAAAAGGTTATGAGGGCGCGTTGAAATTTTATCATTTAATATGTCAACTTATATCAAAAAAGTAACTAGCGTTTGAAAAAATGGCTAAAGAAGTACTTTAAACACGCGCCTAAAGTACACATCTTTTTGGTATAATATTATTTCACTGCGCCATTATTATAAAAGAAAAAAAACAAAGATAAACACCATTTTAAAAAGTGATAGTGGCAGTTACTAGGCAGCCACGTAGCGGTTACTAGGCCGCCGAGTCGCGGAGTAGTACCCGCTACTACCCCGATCTCTTATAGTAACTAAACATAGTCACATCTATAGAGGCCGGGACTACCCGAAACACTACCCGGCGACTAAAAATTTTTCCCCATTTTAGTGGCGGCTACGTAGCTGCCACGTAGCAGGGACGTGGCAGCCTATGGTAACGGTCTACTTTATCGTGGCTTTTATAGTCGCCGATACGTTCCCGCGACTTTATGTGTTACTTGGAATAGATATCAAAATTTAACTTAACTTTTAAGTTGAATACTTCGTGATTAGAGAATATTATTTGATATTAAGGAAATCACAACTTACACACTCTTTAATTTATTATGAAATTACCTGCTTTCTGTATATTTTTGCCCTAATCTGGGCACGCTAATGTACTAGTTAGGTAGTACATACTTTAAAACACTCATTATCGGAGAACCAATCAAAACAACTACTTTTCTAGCTAATAATGATGAAGTACTGAAGTACATTCCTAGCATTTTAAAGTAAAAAAATATATTGAAAACACTTAAATCATTTATTTCAATTCAGGCATTCACACTGAATTTAAAGAAATGATATAAGTATGTTCAATATAATTTTTTGCTTTAAAATGCTAGAAATCCTATTATATAATTCAATACTTCGTCAGTAGCTAGAAGAGTAGTTGTGTTGATTGGTTCTCCAATATTAAGTGTTTTAAGTTATTTGACAAAACCCATTTTGACATACGTTTTATCAAGCCAAAAGTCGCAATTTACTCTTTTTTAAATTTAATTAACTTTCAGTTCCTCTTTTTTTGTGCGTCGCCCCGGAAAGAAAGGTGACATCTACCCCACATAATACAGAAACGCATCCTTGATAAATCTAGTATGAAATAATCAAAAAGAGAACAGATTAAATTTTATCCATATGACAACCTTTTTAAAGAATACTATTTAGGTATTATGCAAATCACAACTTACACACTTTTTGTTTATTATGAAAATACCTACTTTCTCTATATTGTTGCCCTAATCTGGGCACGCTAATATACTAGTTAGGTAAATACTTTAAAACACTCATTATTGGAGAACCAATCAAAACAACTACTCTTCTAGCTAATACTGACGAAGTATTGAATTACATGATAGGATTCTTAGCATTTTAAAGAAAAAAGTATTGAAAATATTTAAATCATTTATTTACATTTAGTCATTCACACATTTTTATTTAATATGAAGTTATCTACTTTCTGTATATTGGTATCTTAATTATATTAAATAAAAATGTGTGAATGACTAAATGTAAATAAATGATTTAAATATTTTCAATTTTTTTTTTCTTTAAAATGCTAAGAATCCTATCATGTAATTCAATACTTCGTCGGTATTAGCTAGAAGAGTAGTTGTTTTGATTGATTCTCCAATAATAAGTGTTTTAAAGTATTTACCTAACTAGTATAGTAGCGTGCCCAGATTAGGGCAACAATATACAGAAAGTATGTATTTTCATAATAAATAAAAAGTGTGTAAGTTGTGATTTGCATAATACCTAAATAATATTCTCTAATCATGATAAGAGCCAATAAATAAAAATAATTAATTGTAAAAAACCTTTTTAAATTAAAATTTCTAGTTACTGTACATCATTCAACCTTGCTAATTAATAAAAGGTTTGTGGTTCAGAACGAAACACTTTAGCGGTTTTAAAGTATAGAAAAAAAAATCAACAAATACTCCCGATGAGTTGGACTTTTGATATGTAATGTTATCTGTAAATGTTTGGATGTAAGTTTTTGCCACAAATCTACTGATAATCTCAAATAACAAGGAAGATATTCCACAAAATCGATAATCTCTTAATTCCATGGTAGATATAAAGTGACTAAATAAAGAAAGACGAAAAATATGTGTTTTCCCTAATGGGTCGCGTGCGCGTGACGTCATAGGTCCCAGACCTTAAGGAAAACAAACCGCTGTCATTAGCTGTCAAATGGCGACTGACTGAACCTCAGAATTAAATTTTTCGTAATCCTAGAGTTTTTATCGATATTATATCATACAAAATGGCTAGTTTTTATTGTATTATTAATTGTGGAAGTGTGGTAATCCGAGACAACATCAGTTTTTTGAAATAACGTCGATTTACAGCCAGAAGAGGTTAGGTTAAACAATTCCAGGCAATTAAAATAAATGCTTTAAGTTGTTGCATGTTAATGCAAGAATGATTGTGAGAGTAATAACTGCTGCTCAAACAAGCAATAAACAATCCATGGTAAAGAAAATTAACGTTTTATATTGGTTTGTCTCTATTTTTAATAACTATTTCTTTTTACATTTTAGCTAAGCGAAGCATGAACTGCACGGAGGGAGAGTATATTTAAGAGAATACAAGTCATAATTAACAATTGGCCTACATAAAATAGTAAAATACATGTTAGACATTTTATATAATATATTATAATAAAAAATTAACAAAAATTACAACGGTTTGCGTAGTCCAATCTATATGTATATAAGGTATAGACAAGGGGTTAACCGCTGGAAGAAATTGTGTACATCTTATTACATACTTCAAACAATTTACAGTAGGTACGTCAGTCTTTCATTGTTTATTTTATAGTGTCTTTTTCACAAAATTTACAGCGGTTAATCTCCAACCATAGCCATGTTCATTGCTAAAAAACTAAAAGGAAAGATTTCCTGTTAAGTGGTGAACATGTTTTGTCTAGACTGGCAACACAATCCCAGTGAGCATTAAGGAACCATCTGAATCTGCAAAAGTCCAAGGAGTCAATGGCTTTTATTCATGATGCTAAGAGTTCATATCCTGAAAAATTAATTTCTGCATTAGTAATTATTTATAAAAGAACATTTAATTATGCAAGCATATATGAAAAAAATGGTTGATAACTAATTCTTATCGTTGTAACAAGCTTTTATCCTGCAAATTTCTTGCAGAGTACTTCTTTCACCTAACCACAAACAGCTTCAAGACTTTTCAATGCCTTGAATTCGTCCTTCTGTCTATGTAATTCTTTCAAAAATTAAGTAATTCGCAACATCCTTATGTATAACATTTGGAAATACATCAATATTTGTAGTAAAGTATTTTCTTCTCAAAATATAAGGATTTAATTCGATGGCCGCCGTACACCTAACCTCTACATCAGGAGACAATTCTGCAAAATACGAACTAACCGTCACCCTGACGAACAAAATTGTTTATATAACAGTATTAACAATAGTTGTAGATGTTAAATAATCCAACAAGTTTTTAAATGGCACAAATACTGCAAAATTCACTTTAAAGAAACACGTTTAATCGGCGGATTTCTCAATGACAGCTGTTTGCTTTCCCTAAGGTCTCAAAATCTGTGACGTCGGCGCACGCGACCCATATCTCCGCAAATGCGAAAAACAGGAAAAAAATATTTTGGAGAAATGAGAGAGAAGAATATACAAAAAGATCCCTTAGCAATATTTTTATATGTAGTGTGGTGGCTTAGTGAAAAGATCGTGACCTGCTGGATTAAAGCTCCAAATTTTGCAAACTTTATATATACCCTCAGTACTATCAATTCAGAGGGGGGTGCCCGATTTCAGTGTCCGCCATCTTGAAATAAAAGTCGAAAATGTACAGTTACAGTCCAAAGAAAACAAAGATAGCGTCGTATTTCAAGATGGCGGACACTGAAATCGCCCCCCCCCCCCCCGAATTGATAGTACTAAGGGTATATAAGAAAGTTTTGCGGTTTAATCCAGCAGGTCACGATTCTGCCTAGTATTTGCTCTAAGCCACCACACTAATGTACTCGTACAACACTATTTGTACAAAACGCAATAGAGAAACTCATTGCCATAATTTGTATACAAATTATCGTATAGAAAAGAAAGCATTTTAAAGAGGAAAATTTCGGATTTCGATTGCATGTATCGCTTTACGATGCTGTAAAAATTATTTCAAAATTTGTTTAAACCCTTTAATATATCATATTAACATATCACTAGAGACTGGTTGAAATAAAATATTACCATCATTATGTGTCACATTTCGACATAACATCATGCAAAATAGTGCTAAACCAAAGTTCTTAAGATAAAATGCATGGCTCTTTATTTTTAAACTTTCCTACAATTTACTATTTTTTTAATTTTCATTTATGTGTTACATAGGTTGTAGAGAAACTTTCATAAAATCTCTTTTAAATGTAAAATCATCTACTGTTTGGTAGTAAAATCGTAATTTTTTAATTATACTTAGCAATTTTTACTTTTCTCGTTTACCGAAGAGAAGTATTGTATCGGGAAAAATTCACTCTCTGAGATTTCTGCGGAAATTAATTTTTAAGACTATGTAGATTACGAAAATTAAGATCTTTCAATTCCGGTAGTCTGTCTGTCTGTCGGTATATCTATTGAAGAAACTGGAGTGGACACAATAAAAAATAATTAATGAAACGAATGTAACGAATCACAATAATATTTGGCACGAAGGTAACACAATTGCCTAGGAAGATACTTGCTATACCTGCTGGTGAAAAATATACACAGGGCACATTTAGAAAAATTAATGAAAAGGTGTGACGGAGGATAATAATAATTGGCATGTAGATAACACAACTGTCAAGGATTATTTAGTGAAAAATGTGCAGTTTAATCCCACTAAAAAAATAATTAAGAAATGCTGCTGAAAAATAATATTTGGAATACAGTTAACACTATTACAGAGAAGGAAACCTGACACTTTTAGTAAATATGAGTGTATAATATTTACTAAAAGTATCAGTATTAAGAAATAATTAAGACACTACGAAAAAAAACATTATATTTTGATTGTAGTTTTCACTATTTGCAGGAAGAAAACCTGATATATCTTTAGTTGAAAAAATACATGGTGGTAGTCCCAACAAAAATAATTAATAAATAAAAGGTACAATAAGTTTTGTGTAAATACCTTTACAGACTTATTTGAATTCGTAAAATAGGGTATGCGCCTCAAAAATGAATTTTTCTTAAAAAAAAACATTGAAAAAAGATCAACGAAATTTTTAGTATACAATGACCAGGCGATAGTGAAAAAAATTAGGAGGTAAAATTGTTGAATGAGAAAATATCGATTATTTATTTTCGATAGAGAAAATGCAGTACTTTAACGCAAGTCTATTTTTTTAAATAAAATATTCTTGATATTTATCTAATATACATTTATAAAACAAATAGAAAAACTATGGATACGGATTAAATCTACTAACAAAAATATCGGAACCAGCTGCGAACCACAAATAAACTGGTTAAATAAATAAAAAACAATTTAGCTTTTGCATCAAAAATATAAAAACGGTATTAAAGTGACTATTGCAAATGGCTCATGTAGCTTTTAAATTGTCTAATAGTCTAAATATTTGTTAGTCGTTGAAGTGACTGCAGTAAAAACTATAAACAATTTTAGTTGCTGTTTATAAATTACAGAATGAAAAAAAAATTCTAATATTTACTGCGGCTTATCTATTATTTTTATCTACATAAATTTGTTACTGTATTTAGATGAATATAAATTAGCTATATACACAAATTACCTTGCACTATCTCTCATCTCGACTTAAATTGCTTTAAAGTTATATATTAACAAAGTCATGTAACTACATTTTCTATTAAATAAAAAGCATGAAATATGATTGTCACTAGCTCCAATTATAATATGGAAACTAAGCTATTTAAAAAAAAATGTCATTTAGTAATCATATCGAGACTACTATAGTCATTCAAATCCTACGGATTTATAGCACGAACCAGAAGGAACATTGCGGAACTTAACACCACTAAAATACTATATAACTATTTTGTGAGATCTAAATTTGAATATACCACGGTTATATGGTATCTTCATTACAATGTACATGTTGATAATTTCGAAAATGTTCAGCGTAAACTTCTTAAAACTTCTGTCTTTTAAATCGGATGATGTATACTCACCTTTAGGCTTACCGCAAAATGAATTACTTGAGAAACATTCAGTGGTATAGTTGGATCAATGAATCTTTGAACTGACGTCATCATCCTATTTTTCCTGAACTAGTTCGTTAAAGGATGGCAATGATTTGGTATCAAAGGCGGAGCAAATTGATTAATATTAAATTAATCACAGCCACCCCAAAAAAAAGTCGAGTGTGATGTAATCTCATGCAATTTGACGATGTCAATTTTGCCCGATTGACTCTTGCATTTTTGCTAACCTCAAAAAACACCTTAAAAATGCCCGAGGTCAGAATTAGCCGATCAGTTAGGTATTTTGACATAACCCAAAAAAAAAACTAAAAATGCTCAAAAATCCAAAACAATTAAATTAAAAGCTTAAACCAAACCTTAATACTAACATAACCTAAGGCAAGAGCATCACACCAAGAACTTTGAACCAAGAACTCTAAACCTAACAAAACCTAAAAGAGCTTTAAACCAAGAACTTTAAACTAAAAATTCTTAACCCAACATAACCTGAGACAAGAACTTTAATATACATTAATACTAGAACTGTTAAGTTGCTAAGGTAAGAACTATTAAGGTTTAGAGTTCTTGGTTTAGAGTTCTTTGTGTAAAGTTCTTTGTGTAAAATTCTTGCCTTGTTTTTAATAAATTCGATGTTTCGAAAAAAGTCAACGATAAAATAAAAAATATTTATCTAAAATATTATAGTATGGAAATAGTAGATACAGGTTTTCCATGGTACCTTGCATCATATGTTATAAGATTTTGGACAAATGGAATGAACGTTAAAAAGTAAAATATAAAAATCCAACAATATGGAAGGAGCCTGGAATCCGTGAAGAGTGTTATTTTTTAGCAATACAAATAAATGTTTCCGGAATTAATGCTAAAAAAGGGTTAATGGAAACTGATTTTTCCGAAAGTCAAGAAGATGACAGTGAATATGAAGATAGTGAATGTGAGTGTTCGATAAGAACTAAAACTTCCAATATTTGGTGAAATGATAAACTTAATAATGTTATTAGAAATCTTGGTCTAAATGGTACGGAAGAAAATTTAGCGGCGATTATGGAAAGAGATAATTTAGTATCAAGTGATGTTCGTTCTGCTCATACAGATACAGAGAAAAATACTTTAGAAAATATTTTACACAAGGAAAAAAAACATTTGCTCTTATATTGCCATAATAAAGAAGAGTTATTGAATATACTTAAACCTATCATATATAGATTTTAGATAAATATTTTTTATTTTATCGCTATTTTTTTCCGCATTATTTACACAGTTGTGCAAATTTCTTGTAGCCCTATACTCATAGGAAGCCAAGTTTCCCACTTCAGTAGAGCTGCGGTTGGATGATGACGACGCCCGCGGTTCCGCTTTCCCAACCTGACCGGCCGCCGATACTGAGGTTTCCCTCCCCTGCATCCTAAACTCTTTCTCTACTTTTGCCATGATGGCATTTTTTTTTACTTAGCCGAAATAAATCGTTACCCGCCGTCACCACGTGGAGGTGTCCTAGTCGCAAAAATGGAAATAGAAACAAATGGCATGTGGCAAATATGGATTTTACAAGATATTCGATCGTCGCGCATAAATTCTAACCTTGAATTCGGTTTCAGTGCCCCAAATTACGTATAGATGTAGTGATCAGTTAATGTAAGCTTTTTATTTACTAGTTTGGGATTTTTCGGGCATTTTTTTAGGTGTTTTTTGACTGATCGGCCAATTCAGACCTCAGATTCGGTCTCAGCGCCCAAAAATACGTATGGTAGCTCATTTAAGCTTTTTATTTACTTGTTTGAGATTTTTCAGGCATTCTTAAGGAATTTTTTGAGGTTAGGAAAAATGCAAGAGCCAATCGGGCAAAACGGACATCGGATTCGTGTTCAACAGGTCAAAATGACTGGGAATACATAGGTCGCCTTCTCGCACTCGACTTTTTTTGTGTGTGCCGGTGAATTAATATTATTGTTAATAATGATTAATAACAATAAATTGGACTAGACTGGACAATAAGAATCAGATTGGCATCGGCAGTAGACTTAATTAGAACAAAAAAAAAACAGATTTCTAGCTTGTAAATTCAGGGATAATAAATTAATTGCGTTGCGAAGAACAAACAATCCGTGCACCACTGACGATTGAATCACGAGGCCGATTCGCTTCTAAGGGCCGGTTTTTCAATGCAAGGTTAAGCACTTTATCCTACAGCTAAATCAACTAGAAGTTTAGAATGTGCTTTTATTAAACATTTCAATATTGCTACTTCACAATCTAAACTTCTAGTTAAAGTCGTAGAATGTGGAAAACACGTCCTTATATGCGTTCCAGGGAGTTCGATTCTAAGGAGTGAGACGCCAGTATACAAACGATAGTCTTTGATTGCTACCTGCATTAGTGGCGTGGGTTCAAAGACTCATTGCTCCGACTATCTTTTCCAATGGCGCGGGTATCACTCACAAACATTTTATCTAAAATTATTCATAATAAAATCGATTTTAGCGAGCGTAGATGCGTCTTGAGTGTGATTGTAATTCGATACTTCAGTGAAGCAACGTACAGCGCGGTTAGAACTTGGATCCCACCATCTAGCGGCTTGTATATCAGCATATACGCGGAAGCTATGTAATTTCGAGACGAAGATTACGTAGAGTGGATATATCATTTTTTGGAGGGGATGTAAAGCAGGCGGGGTCCCTTGTCTATTAAATGTTAGGCAAGTAAAAGATCCCTACTCTTCTTACGAGAATTTCCAAGTTGGTACCTCCTCTCCTGGCGTCGGTGGTAGGCCTTGGTAGCGGAAATAGGCCGACGTTAAATAAAAAGATTAAAAAAAATCGATTTCCGATATCTCAATTAAACTTTTATGTTCCGTAATCTTCTACCTGTCCACAACGCATACAAATTAATTTCAATATGCACTGTATATTCATCTATATAAATTGCAATAATTGCAATCTACTAGGAAGTCGGTTAGGTATATTTTCCTGAAGCCTTATTAATATAAAGACTATCCATATACTTGGATAAATATTTCTCTCGATTACTGTCTTATTGCTTTCTCTTAGTACTTTAACTATAATATGAATATTTTCATCATCTTAAGTAACAGTAAATATTTATTAGGGTTGCGAGTTTATATTGGAGGTTTGTAAGGTTACTCATTGGTGGCGAAATTTTATATTGGGTATTTAGAATTATTAAGAAGCCGAAGAGCCTTTGGTTTTATAAAGTGGCAACGGGAACTTTTCCAACACCAACTTGTATCACTTACGGTAAAAATTATTATATATGTTAAACAAGCTAAAAACGTACTCTTCGCCAGTTTACTAAATTTTTTATATAATTGTTACACATTCTATAGGTTACTCTTCGCAGTTTTTTGCAAATAATGTCAATTTTAGACATTTTTAATTTTATAGTACGAACTTAGTTGGTGAAAGACTGTGTAAAATAAAGTAAAAATTAAAAAAAACTATACCATACCCCATGTGGGTTTCGAACCTGGGACCCTTGATTCCGAGTCAAAAGCGTAAGAACTACCTAACACGTAAAAAAATGTAAAAAATGTAAATTTTTACAAAAACAAAAATCCAAAAAAAATTTCTCAAATTTAAATCATTAATAACATTTTTATTTACTGATCGATTTTGTTCAAAAACAATAGGGTTCTTCCTCTAGCTAACACTAACTTACTGTTCAAATTTGAGTACAATCGGATTTTTCTTTCTTGACAGACGGACATTTTGAAAGTTGTTTAGAATTCGTTCACTAACACAATGATATTAAAATTTTTTCTCTACGAGCGATATTTACGATTTTAGAAATGTGCCGATCAATTACAATATACTCTTCGTTTTTGCGAAGAGTATAATAATGAGTTTTTATAATAGTTGCAGTTATCAATTTATAAAACCAATAATGTTCAGTTCCCATATATTTGTTTGCTGTGATAAATATAAAACTTACTGTCCCTGTAGTAATAGCAGCTACCTTTATCAAATGTAGGGATTATTTGATTATTTGCAATAAAAATTCAATCCATGTGTATGTTATGTTAATTTTCAAGTTTGCAACCACGGTTACTCTTAAGAAATATTGGGTAACATACAGAAACTCCCCGTTAACAAAATTTATTCAGTCGGCTGGCATTCATATAGTTAATATACATTATTATATAGCGATGTTTCTGATGTGCCTTGAAATTTACTGAAAAATTGAAAATTGGAAATGGAATGGAATATGTGCCTATTGGCGGGAACTTGGAAGTTATATAAATAACGTTCCAGTGGCGGCTTTTACTTTAGAAGATTATCACCACTCGTAGTGAGCAGTGTTACCATAAGTTATATAATATCACTGTGAACACTGTTAAAATTTATGTAACAACACCTTTGTGCAGTAATGTTCCTCAAATTTATATAGGGGTTTCGAATTATTTGTAAGCACATTAAAAGTTAATGTAATAGAAGTATATAATTTTCGTATATGTTGATTTCATAACGTCCACTTGGCTCTATTAAATATTTCGCCATATTTTTGGTGCATCTTTGGACACCATATTGGTATTGTTAATATATAGAATAAGATATTCAAAATGCAATGTTCACTAGGGTGGTCCTTATTTTGCGACATTGGATTTTTTCCGGTCTCACCCGATTATTTAAAAAATGAACTATACAAAATTTCAACTCGATCGGATAACGCTAACCCGTGCCTTAAGGCCATTAAAAGTCACTAAAATACGCTATTTTCACCTATTTCCAAAAGTTGTTACCGGTTGATCATATCGAAATGTTCTACATTTTTAATCGAATGAAAATTTCATTTCCTAAAACTTCGTTTATTTGTATTTTTCTCGTACAATTAATACTTTTCGAAATAATGGAGTTTTGATTGGCGTAAACAGGTACTAGAACATTCATATTCTCGCTGTTGACGTCTTAGCAGATGTTTTAGATCCCATGAACCCCCAAAACCAAGGGTGTCTGCAAACCCACCGGCATTGTCAGTGCCGCACAACCTTTCAAAAGCTTTTCCCATCAGCTCCTTGCTGATATCAGCACAACGTTCAGCAGATCGTTCTCTTCGCTTTTTACTACCTAGTTTTCCCGAAATATCAACTGTTTTATATTCTCTTTTCGGTTGACGTCACCAAAAAATGAGAATTTATCTAATTTTCCTCAAAAGTTCTCTTCTTTTTTAGCTGTACTTTCAAATGTTTTTTATATATATCTCTATCCCAAATGTAAGGTTCTACTCTAGACAATGTTGTTTATTACACGTTAATATCCTGACTTTTTGCCAAAATATTAATATTTGGCAAATAATACGCAAAACGCTTTTACAAATTGTCATTTTAACTTCTCTGAAATTGAAATAAACTCACTTAAAACTTGTCTGCTAAATGGCAATTTACTGCCGATAATTTGATTAATAAAATCTCTAAATAGAAAGATTTCAGCAGCGTCGTGAAGACTCGTGACCGGTGAATTCAGTAATATGTGACCTTTATTGCGAACAATTGAAGCCGATCGGAGGTCCGCTATATCTCACTACTGACGAGAACTTTCCATCCTATGATGTTTTTGGCCACATTAACCGAAAACGAAAACATAAAACGGTTAATGGTTCATGGAAAATCAGATGGAAAGATCAGATGGCAAATGGTGAAAGAAGCATTGATATCACGGGTTTCCTGGTCCGTAGCTAGAGAATGGATGTTTAGTGCCGCTGTTTTCTTTACTGAGTTCCAGCCTCAGCTACACAAGGTGGCAATATCGCTGGTTGTTGTTAAAAAGCGACCAATGAATAAGAGTTTTTTGAAGTCGTACGCTTAGCAGACAACCGCGACAGATACCGTGTTGCTGTAAGACATCCTTACAATAAGGGGAAGCTAATTCGATTAATTCATGGGACACAAAACGTGTATCCTGGCATTTCAACGAAAACATGAATATTCTAGTGCACGTTTATGCCAACCAAAGCTTCATTATTCTTATTCAACTATTAAATGTATGAGAAAAATGCAAAGAAATGACGTTTTATAAAAATAAATTTTCTTCCAATAATATATGTATAACATTTAGATGGAATCAATATACGCACGGTGGCCTACAACCAAATTTAAATCAAAGTTGTTGCCACTCGGATTTTTTTTAACACGTTCTTAGATGTATACCGTGCGTGTAACGGAACGTTAGACATGGAAAGTAAGAATAACAACATCGCGTGTACCAGTTGACTAAAATGAAATAACAGAGCTGGGATACTTCGATACTTCAGTAGTCGAGTGCCGGCCGGCAAGCGGGTTTTACTATTGCTGGGTTGTCACATCTCTCGCGGTATATGGATATACATGCCTATTTCGCAATTACACGCACGGTATATAACCAATTTCCAAGATATTTAAAATCATTCATTCCAGAAGTTTTTTTTTTACAAGTATTTTACTTTTTTTGTTTAAAGACACAGCCACACAAAAAAGTGGTCTAGCCTGCAGACTAGGCTAGTGCGTCTTTATGTATTTGGACCGGCTGAAACCGAATCCGAAGTCAGAATTGTCAGATTGGCTCGTTTTTCACCCCTGACCTTAAAGAAACACCCCCTCAAAAAATGGTCTGTCCAGCAGACCATACTAGTGTATCCGTATGTATTTGGACCCTCTGAAACAGAATCCGAAGTCGGAATTGTCAGATTCGCTCGTTTTTCACCCCTAAAATGCACCCCCAAAACAAAAAAAGACTTCGGACCAGACCAGTGTATCCTTATGTATTTGGACCCGCTGAAACCGAATCCGAAGTCAGAATTGTCAGATTGGCTCGTTTTCCAGTTTCTCAGACCAATGTATCCTTTCCAAATACATAAAGTTATGGTCCGCCGGACATATCATTTTTTTTTTGGGGGGGGGGGGGGGTGTCTTTTTGGGGTTAGGTGTGAAAAATGAGCCAATCTGACAATTCTGACTTCGGATTTGGTTTTAAGGATACACTGGTGTGGTCCGCGGGTCAGACCACTTTTTTTTGTTTTGGGGCGTTTTTTGGGGTGAAAAACGAGCCAATCTGACAATTATGACTTCGGATTCGGTTTCAGCAGGTCCAAATACATAAGGACACAGTGGTCTGGTCCGCAGGCTAGACCAATTTTCTTTGTGTGGCTGTGTCATTAAACAAAAAATATAAAATACTCGTAAACAAAAATTTTTGCGACGAATAATTTTAAATATCGCGGAAATTGGTTCTATATACATCTAAAAATGTGTAAAAAAAAATCCCAGTGGCAACAACTTTGATTTAAATTTGGTTGTAGGCCACCGTGTACGAGATACTATTGAAAATACACTGACAGACATAAAAAGTGGCGCACTCGAAATTTTACTCAAGTTTAATGTGTCATAACTTCTAAACTACTTGATTGATTGTTACGAACCTTTTCTTATTTTGAAGAATGATTCTTTAAGATCATCATACAGGCCCAAATATTTTCATTGATTAAATTTTTATAATTCATACAGGGAAAAATAAAAGTAACTGTTTTATTGAGGAATTTTAAAACACCTTGTAGATTTATTCGGCACTTGGAATAAGCTCAAAATACCTTCTGAGTTTTAAGCGAAATTCAGATTAAATTTTGTTTTTTGATTCACCTCTTTATCTCGCTTTGTTTAGAAAATACACATGTTTAAGCAAAGTAATGTCAAATGCGTATTAACAAAATTGATATTTTGTTTTGTTTAAGAAAGCCATAAACAGATTAAACATTGTTCTAAAAGATGACAGTCAATATTATTGTGTCTTTTTTTATTTGTAGGATAGCCATGAAATATAGGAATGACAGTTGTTGTCAATATTTTAAACTAGAATAAAGTTATATTTTCTTTTTGTGAAACACTAAAATGAACCAGCGAAATAGTGTATATTGAAATAAATACGATAGTACAATACGGGTCGTTTTATTAAATTAACATGTGGTTAATTCGAGCCGGATTTTGAGGAACCTGTGGATTGCTGTTAGTTGACTGTTCAAACACTTTGTGGTGAGAAGATTTGAACAGCCTGAGAGACTTTACTAGTTCAAGAATATTGTGTGTACGACAACCTGGTGGGAAATACCTAGATGTGAGGGTATTAAACGTTGTAGTTGTGAAACAACGGAAAGAACATTGTTTTTATGTGAGTGGATCTGTTTTCTTAAATAAAAAGCAGGAGATATCCCAGTTTGTTTTGGGTAAAGAGACATTGTGAATACCAGCTGAGTCGGTATAAAATTGGCAAGTGCATTCGTGTCCAGTTTTAAGATTTGAGACGGCATCGACAGGGCCTACCAGAGGAGCATCGTGGCTGAAGGGCGTGAGAGGTTATGAGTATTGTGTAGGTGCAAGAAGAGCTAAGCAGTAATCACCGCACCGTCGCCATAGAGAAACAGCTTCAGCTAACTGCCAAGGCCGTCTTCAAATAATTGTGGGTTTTGCTGAAAACAGTTAGTATCTCGAATCTATTTGACACAAAATAAATAATCATGACAGATGAACAAGTCAAAGTTTTAATTAGAAAAAGGGGTTCTATTAAATGTCGATTAACTTTATTTAAGAAATATTTGTCTCAAACAGAGGATACAATTCTGGGGAAAGATTTTGTAGATGTAGATAAAGAGATTTTTGTTGAGTTAAAAGTGAGGATTGAGAAAATTGATAATTTAATTATAGAATTTGATAAAATACAAAATGATATAGAGGTTTCATGTGAAGAAACAGATTTAGATATACATGTTGAGGAAAGACAAAAGTTTGAGGATGATTTTTTCTCGACTCTATCTAAAAGTAAAAAGATCATTGAAGAGTATCAGTCATCAATTCTTGTAGATATACCTGAAAGTTTAGGGGATGTTTCCCAAGTTTCAAATGAACACCATACCAATTCTCTCAATTTTGGTTTGCGTAATATAAAGTTACCGCAAATAAAACTGCCTATGTTTGGAGGGGCATATGATAAATGGTTAGAGTATAAAGATACCTTTGAAAGTTTGATTCATTTTAACACTTCCATAGGAGAGATTCAAAAGTTTCATTACTTAAGAGCTTCTTTGGAAGGATCTGCAAGGCAAGTGATAGCTTCTTTAGAGTTTAGTGCGGGTAATTATCAAATAGCCTGGGAGATATTATGCTCAAGATTTGATAATAAACGGCTTTTGGTGCAAAATCATATTAAAGGTATTTTTGATATAAGTGCCATTAATCATGGTTTGAGGAATCTTATTGATAATGTAAGTAAACATTTAAGGGTATTAGAGAATTTGAAGCAACCGGTACAGTCATGGGATTCACTTATCATTTTTCATTTAACAACAAAATTGGACCGTGTGACATTAAAAGAGTGGGAAAGTTATAAAATTAAAAATGAGCTACCTTCATTAAATGACTTTAAAAAGTTTATACGAGGAAGGGCTGATTTATTAGAAACTCTTGAGATGAATTCTAAGGTAAAAGGTAAAGAATCTTACAGTAAACAGAAGTCTTTTATAGCATCAGAAAATAAATATTCATCAAGAGGTAAGAAAGACTTTTGTGTTGAATGCAAGGGTTCTCATAATGTTAGTGTATGTAAAAGATTTCTTGATTTACCAATAAATGTGAGAGTTCTTCGTATCAAGAGAAATAGGTTGTGTCTTTGCTGTTTTGCAGCAGATCATTTGAGTTATAATTGCACTGCAGGAAAATGTGCAAAATGTGGGTTAAATCACAACATTTTGTTGCATTATGAGTCGAGGGTCCTTGAGAAAGCAGAAACAATAGCTCAAGGTGTCTCAAGTAAAAAAGATGAGAATGTGAAGGTTTCAGAGTCTAACACTGCTAGCACTGATGTAATGTCTTTTTCAAGTAAACAAAATACTGGTTTTGGGCAGGTGCTCTTGTCCACAGCTTTAGTAGAAGTAAGAGATGTGTGTGGAAATTTCTATCAGTGCAGGGTACTATTAGATTCAGCCTCCATGAGCAATTTTATTTCTAATAAAATGTGTGAAAGATTAAATTTGCCTACAGAAAGAGTGAATATTTCTGTCACGGGCATTAGTCAAGTCTCGGCTAAAATTTCAAAGAGATGTGAGATTGGATTTAAATCAAGCCAGAGTAATTTTAATGACTGTTTCGTGCTTAGTTATTCAGACAATTAGCGATAAAATACCTACGTTTGAGGTGAATGTAACTTCATTTAATATCCCAAGTCATATTAATCTTGCCGACCCTGAGTTTTATAGGCCTGAAGAAATTGATATGTTGTTAGGAGCAAATGTGTTTTGGAAACTCATTCGGGTAGGTCAAGTGCAGTTGGGAGAACATAAGCCAACATTGCAAAATACATGTTTAGGGTGGATTGTATCAGGAGAGTTTGGGGATCTCAGTCTGAGCAGTCAAGGTAAACAAACTGTGTGCAACCTTAATATGAATGTGGAGGTGCAAGAACAGTTGGCTAAATTCTGGCAGTTGGAGGAGCCAGACAGTTTAAAACCTATAATTTCGCCAGATGATGAAGAGTGCGAACGGTTGTTCAGTACGACAACAGTACGAGAACAAGATGGACGGTTTGTGGTGACCATTCCATTCAAGGAGTCCGTTAATATACTTGGTAATTCTAAACAAAGAGCTTTGAGTAGGTTATACTCTCTAGAAAGAAAATTTGTAAAAAATGAGAAATTCAAGAATGCTTTTCTTTCTGAATATGAACAAGTTGAATATATGAGCAGAGTGAGTGATGTAGAGAATGATCAAGTGAGTTATTACCTTCCACATCATGGAGTAATTAATGAAAATAGTTCCACAACCAAGTTGCGAGTGGTGTTTGATGGTAGTGCTGCCTCAGATACTGGAGTCTCTCTAAACGAACTTCAATATGTAGGTCCTAAAATTCAGGAGGACCTGGTTTCTATGTTGTTAAGGTTCCGTAGTTATGAGGTTGCATTTTGTGCAGACATTGTCAAAATGTACAGGCAGGTCTGGGTGAGTAAAGACCAGCGACAACTGCAGAGAATATTGTGGTGAAGAAGTTCAGGTTTATAATCTGAATACTGTGACATTTGGTCTAACTTCTAGTCCTTTTTTAGCAATAACGTGTTTAAAGCAGCTATCAATGGAGTTTAATGTGAGTCATCCTCAAGCTGCTGAGGTCATTGCTAGAGACTTCTATGTTGATGATTTGCTGCCGGGGGCCTCATCAATAGGGGGAGCTGTCCTGTTGTGTAAGGATATCTCTAGTATTTTGCAGTCAGGGGGATTTGAGTTGAGGAAGTTCAATTCCAACAAAAAAGAGGTGATAAGAGATTTGAAAGAAACAAATCAGTCTGAGGTTTTAAATTTAGGTGAAAATGAGAAAACCAAAAAGTTGGGCCTTCATTGGAATAGTCATTCTGATTTTTTAACCTACAAGGTAGATCTAGTTTCAAGTGAGAGTGTGATTACTAAGCGAATTCTGTTGTCAGAAATTTCACAAATTTTTGATCTCTTGGGTTTGGTTAGTGCTAGTGTGATAATACCAAAAATTATTATGCAGAAACTTTGGTTATTAAAATTGTCTTGGGATGATGAGCTTCCAGACAACCTAGCCAAGGAATGGTGTAAGTTTAAAAGTAATTTATTCCTATTGAATACATTTTCCATTCCTCGGAGTGTTTGTGGTGAAAATGCTAATGTAATAGAGTTGCATGGATTTTCAGATGCTTCCTTGGTGGCGTATAGTGCGTGTGTGTATGTAAGGAGTATTGATGCATCTGGAGATATCCAGTCAAACTTGTTATGTGCAAAAAGTAAAGTGGCACCAATAAAATCGTTGACAGTACCAAAGCTTGAACTGTGTGGTGCACTTCTTCTTGCAAAATTGATTAAAGAGGTACAGTCTTCACTGACCTTGAAAATAAATGAGATATTTCTGTGGTGTGATTTCAGTGTGACACTCAGCTGGATAAGGTCACCTGCCCATCAATTTCAGATATTTGTATCTAACAGAGTGTCTCAAGTTCAAGACTTGACAGAATCTAAAAATTGGCACTATGTTAAATCTGAAGAAAATCCTGCAGACTTGGCGTCTCGAGGAGTTTTCCCATCTGTGTTGAAAAACAATAAATTGTGGTTCCATGGGCCAGACTGGTTATTAAAATCAAATGATGACTTTCCTATAGAAGAGATTTCTATTCTAGATGAACTTCCAGAACGAAGGAAAAATATGATGTCTTTATCTATTATAGAGAATGAACAGTTCTTACTATTTACAAAATATTCTGACATAACTAAGTTGTACAGGATATTTGCCTACTGTTTACGGTTTTTAAAGAATTGCAGATCGTGTGAACGTGATGCTGGTCCTTTGAGTTTGGTAGAGATAACGAGAGCAGAGAAATGTTTGGTGAGAATTGCTCAAAGGGAATGTTTCGGGGAGGAAATTAGTTTTCTTAAGAAGGGAAAAGAAATAAAGAGAGGTAAGATCTCTGGTTTAAATCCTTTTATTGATGAGGAAAATCTTTTACGTGTGGGTGGAAGACTCAAGTTAGGGCCTTATAAGTTTGATAAAAAGCATCCTTGTTTATTAGGAGCTAAGCACCCTCTTACCAAATTAATATTACAGTCAGAACATAAACAGCTCCTTCATGCTGGGCCGCAGATGGTGTTAAGTTCGGTGCGAGAGAGATTTTGGCCATTAGGAGGAAGGACTTTAGCAAGAAAGGTTGTGCATGAGTGTGTTTTGTGTGCAAAGGCTCAACCTACTTCTTTTCAGCTAAAAATGGGAAATTTGCCTTCCTCTCGTATAACTCCACAGCCACCATTTCACATAACGGGGGTGGACTACGCCGGTCCATTTAACATTAAAATTGCACAAGGTCGTGGTAATCGTACTTACATTTGTTTATTTGTTTGTTTTGTTACCCATGCAATTCACTTGGAATTAGTTACCGGCTTATCAACGGAGGTGTTTATTGCAACTTTTAGACGGTTTATTGCACGGAGAGGTAAACCATTTAAAGTATGCTCTGACAATGGTAAAAATTTCGTGGGTGCCCAATCAGAGTTGAGAGAATTGGGAAAATATTTGAGTGAAAATCAGGCAAAACTTGGGAATATAATAAATAATGAAGGAGTTCAATGGTCGTTCATTCCCGCTTACTCACCTCGTTTCGGGGGATTATGGGGGGCAGGAGTGAAATCGGTGAAATTTCATCTGAAACGGGTGATAGGCAGCAATTTCCTGACTTATGAAGATTTCAATACAGTGTTGTGTCAAATAGAGGCCGTCTTAAATTCACGTCCTCTCACGCCCATTTCTTCGAATCCTCTCGATCTTGATGTTCTAACGCCTGGCCATTTCCTGATCGGCAGAAGAATTACGTCTTTGCCGGACCCAATAGTTACTGATATAACAGAAAATAGACTTGCCAGGTTTCAAAGATTACAAAAATTCTATCAGTTATTTTGGCAACAGTGGTCTAAAGAATATTTAGCTGAACTTCAACGACGTGTCAAATGGAAGTCAGGAGCTAATCAACTAAAGGAGGGAATGCTAGTGATGATCCGAGAGGATAACGTTCCACCGCTGTTTTGGAGGATGGGACAAATTTTGTCACTTCACCCTGGACAAGATAGAGTAGCCCGAGTAGCAACTCTACAAACTGCAGAAGGCGTAATCAAACGCTCTTTTGCCAAATTGTGTCCGTTACCAATTAATTAGTGTTACTTATGTTATGTAATGTTATTTTTGTGTCATGAACTTTAATAGTTACTTATTCTATTTTTTGTTCATATGTTTAATAATATTCAGGTCCTCTAAATGGATAGTTTCTTATGTATTGGACGGGGTTCCTCCAAGGCGGGGGGCATGTTGTGTCTTTTCTTATTTGTAGGATAGCCATGAAATATAGGAATGACAGTTGTTGTCAATATTTTAAACTAAAATAAAGTTATATTTTCTTTTTGTGAAACACTAAAATGAACCAGCGAAATAGTGTATATTGAAATAAATACGATAGTACAATACGGGTCGTTTTATTAAATTAACAAATATGTTTTTAAAATCACAGGAATTCACTCGCTAATGATTACGATTTTTAATTCGTTTATGTAGAAAACATTGAAAACGTTTTTCTCCACGTCGGATCGAAAGTCGTGTTTGTGATTTTTAAGTAATGCTTCAGCAAATAACATCGGATTATGGCTTTAGTAGGAGATGGAAGAAGTAAAAGATATGCTGTCCGGGTCGTTGGTGTTCCCGAATCAATTGCACGTCGAGCAATTGCAAGATACGAAGAGACGGTCGTAGAAGAGCTGGATCACGTCATCATGGATGTACAACCGTTATTGATGATCGGTTTATTCGGCTTCAAACTTTACGAAATCGCTTTCATACAGCAGTGCAAACAAATATTCATTTAAGGTAAGTAAGAGGGAGAATTGTTAGTGATCGTACAGTAATTCGGAGATTGAAGAAGTCAATTTAAAGTCTAGAAGATCAGCAACTGCATCATGATTACTTGCAAGACATCTAAGAGCACGCCGCAACTTCGCTAGAGAACACTCAGATTGGAATGAACAAAACTGGTCCCGGATCCTGTTCGCTGATGAATCTCGATTCTGTTTGTTTTCATCCGATGGCCGTCAAAGGGTATGGAGAAGAGTTGGCGAAATATATGAGCGGAGCCTATTCAGCACAAAAGAAAGCTTTGGCGGAGGTTCCGTTATGGTCTGGGGAGGAATTTCATTAGAAGTCCGCACAGAACTTTACGTGCTCTCAAGGAATTCCCTCACGGCCAACAGGTATAACGAGAACATTTTACAAGACTATAATTCCATTTGCACCCTTTATAGGGAACGATTTTATACTGGTTCATGACAATGCGCGCCCTCACATTGCTCACATCGTAAATGAATATCTCGATGAAGTTGGCATAGACCGTATGATTTGGCCAGCAAAAAGTCCCGATATGAACCATATAGAACACTTTTGGGATGAAATGGCGCGAAGAATTAGGTCTCGCAATAGGGTTCCTGACACTCTGGATACTTTAGGAGAAGCGCTTACAGAGGAGTAGAATAATATTTCACAGATCAATATTTCAAATTTAATCAGAAGCATGCCAAGAAGAATAGAGACTTTAGTCAGGGCACGAGGAAGTAACACACGCTACTGATCTTTTTTCTCTGTTGAGAAAGTTCCACCTTTATTTTATGTAAGTTCGATTTCGTGTCGGTAATTGTAAAATGTAATCGTATTCTAATAAAATGTTTCTAATTGTACCTGTTTCACCTACAATACTGTATTTTCTAAACACAGCAAGATAAAGAGTTGAATCGAAAAACAAAATTTAATGTGAATTCCGCTTAAAACGCCGAAGGTATTTTGAGCTTATTCCAAGTGCCGAATAAATCTACAGGGTGTTTTAAAGTTCCTGAATAAAACAGTCACTTTTATTTCTCCCTGTATCAATTATAAAAGTTTAATCAATAAAAATGTTTGGACCTGTATGATGATCTTAAAGAATTATTCTTCAAAATTAAAAAAGGTTCGTGGCAATCAATCAAGTAGTTTAGAAATTATGACACATTAAACTTGAGTAAAATTTCGAGTGCGTCACTTTTTATGTCTGTCAGTGTAGATGAAAATTGCGTCTGATGGTGAATTTTAATTGCCTTGGGGCACGGGTTAGCGTTATCCGATCGACATAAAATTTTGTACATCTCATTTTTTAAATAATTTAAATCACTTTAGGGTTTGAGGCCGAAAAAATTGTAAGAAAAAAATTTCGATGAAAATTGCGTCTGATTGTGAATTTTAATTGCCTTGAGTCACGGGTTAGCGTTATCCCATCAAGTTAAAATTGTGTATTCTCTAAACTTTAGAGGGTGAGGCCGAAAAAATTGTAAGAAAAGAAATATCGTCAAGTATAGCTAAGGATCACCCCAATGTCCTCGGGGTAGTAGTAAATTTGTTTGAAGAATCCCCTTATCGCACTTACGCATTACATTTTTTTTCGGAAAATGATTTTCAGTAACAGGCTAAAATACACTTTTTTACTGTGAATCTAAAATACTTGTTACGTTGGTGGTGCTCTAATTTTTAGAGGTAAAAATGCAAATTATACAGACCAAAAGAATAGCTATATAATGTTGGCTATTTCAAATGTCTGACAGTCTCATTAATATATTTGTATTAGGTACATTTCAAAAGACGAAAGAAGAGAAGACTTCTCGTTGAAAGAGATATTATATTATGTTATCACTTGATAGTTCACTATCAACACCTAAAGAGAAATATATAGAGGCTAGTGCTAAGAGCAAAAGAGAAAGGAGGATACTCGATAAAATGATACGCATGAGGCCTGTAAGAGGTCTATAAGAGTTGTATAAAGATAATTATATTATATAAGGTTGCCAAACGGTAATCCCTATAGAGCATTATGTACGTGACTTAGTGGCACACAATTATAAAGTTACTAAGTCAGCACTTCCCGGCTGACTTGATAACCACGTTTATCGTTTATTATAATATTCATTTTCTATTCAGTTGTATCATAACTGTTGTACACTACACATGTATGAAGCCATTTTATGTGTAGTGAATTAATAAATCCTGTTCAAAAATTTAATTTTACTTTTTTAAAAAGTAGTTTCTCCTCCTAAGAACTATTATTGGCGCAGTCGTACAGATTAAGTCCGTCGGTTCGTGCATCGTGCAGAAATCGACGTGAAATTTCGATTTCTTTAGACTTAAAAGAACTTTACGTGTCGGACAGTGCATTGTGCAAATTTTCCATCAAGGAAAAACGACATAAAGACCTATTGCAAGTTGAATTGAGTAGATTTGCAAGGAGTGAAAGTGCGAAAGGATTATTAGCGAACCCCACAGCAGCGATCAACTCCAAAGGATAAGACGAAACCCACTATCAAAGTAAGTCGAGTTTATTCCTTTGTTTCCTACTCCTCAAATTTGTATTATACAGATCTGAGTCGAAACTAGTTGTAAGAAAGTTAATTTTGTTTTAATAATTTTAAATTGCCTATTGCACTACCATACAGAATACGTATATTTTTAATAATTTCGTAATAACATTTTGATTTATATTTGCGCTTTGCTAATAGAGAAAATCAGATTCCAACCGCACCACGTTAGAATATAAAGTGCTATATTGCCTATAATATTTTGTCGTATTTAACTAGTAGGTTGCAAAATACTTATAATTAAAAAACTTCAAAAATTATTATAATTATCTAATTTTATGAGCGACATCGACGAACTAAATAATTCATTTAACTCATTAAGTGTAAATAATTTAAATACTGCTCAAACAACAACAATGCCAGAAATAAATCCTAGCATTTTCAAATTATATGCCGATTCCATTCAAACATATGATGGATCCGAAATCGAACTAGAGCCTTTTATTAATGCTGTAGACGAGTTCTACGAACTTTACCATACCAATGATGTCGCCCTAAATAAAGTTGTCGAACGAGTTATTTTCGGAAAACTTAAGGACCGCGCTCGTATGATGCTAGGTTCCAGAGTAGAGCTAAATACATGGCCGTTAATTAAACCATTTTTGAGACAAAGCTTTGGAGATAATAGGTCAATAGACGTTCTTGAACAACAACTTTTTACTATGGCTCTAATGAAAAATGAAAATCCGTTAGAATTTTCTAGACGAATACAAACTGCTCGCAGTAAATTATGTTTTAAACTAAATTCAATACCAATTACAGAAATCACGGAAGAACAAAAGAAAATTTATGTTAAACAATACGAGTCACAAAGTTTAAAAGTTTTTCTTAGAAACTTAACCATTAGAGACTGTGATTTCATTAGATCGAGAAATCCAACGAAGCTAGAAGAGGCCATTAATCTTTTTATAGAAAACGAGAATTTTACGCAGTCACAACATCAAGCCCAAAACGTGTCAAAAAGTATTGCACCACAACCAGGACCAAGTTTTAATCCGTCATTTAACTTTAACGCAAATAAATCTTTCAATAAAATACCACCCTTTTTCCAAAAACAGAACCATCAACCACAAAATGTGTTTGTGCCTCAATACCAAAGCCAAAATTATTTCCAAAAACCGAATTTTCCAAGTCAACCAATACCCGTTCAACCCCGAGTAATAAAACAACATTTTCCAACAAATGCACAAACATTCGGACAACAGCGAAATGTAAATGTGTTTAAACCAAACCCTCAAAGACAAAATTTTAGCCAACCACAACCAATGTCCATTCAGACTAGACAATCATTTACGAATAATAATCAAAATTTCGCGCAACCTAGGCTTACCCCAAATCAAGTGAGACAACAGTTCCCTTGGGTTAAACAAACCCCTGTACCAAAGTACGCTGTACAGGAACTGAATGCCATAAGCGACGAACCGGAAGTTGTTTATGATGAATCGCAAAACTATCAGCTAACTGACGAAACATCTTTTAACCCTGAAAATAATATGATAAATCCCTTAGAACACGAATATTACGTAGAGCAGCAGGCGAATTACCAACAAGACATTGAAAATGAAAATTTTCAACAGGACGACCAGACAGACAGTCAGAGATAACATTTAACGCCTACATAAACGCGCTTCCCTACATTCAAACTTCAAATCCCAATCTAAAATTATTAATTGACACTGGATGCAACGTTTCGATGCTAAGACCTATAGTCGCTGAAAATTATTTCCCAAATTTCATTTATAAAGCTCCATCGCTATTACAATCAATCGGCCAAGCGCGTGAAGCAACCTATAAAGCCCGTATACCAGCTTTCAAAGAACTACAAACAAAGCAAGAGATAGAATTTACCCTTTACCCATTCTCAGAATATTTCGATGGTATTATCGGACTTGATGAACTTAGAAAATTAAAACTTCAGATGGACTTTGAAAACCAAATTCTATATAATGAGAAAATCCAAATTCCTTTTCTATACCGTGAACACCATACACAAAACCACATTACGGTGGAAATACCACCTCATCAATCAATAAATCGGTTGTTTTATGTATCACATCGGCATGGAGATATTATCGTGCCAGAGCAAAAAATATTTGACTTGTTTATACCAGAAACCTTAACTACCGCTAACTATTTTAAGGCTAGATTTGAAATTCAAAATAATACGGATGAGACACAATGCATTACAATTACCGAACCTTTTAAAATAACACCATATGAGAGCGATGACTTTGAGACATATAATATAGAAAACATTTTACCTGAATTTCACTCTCAAATTACGGAACCACACTCGAGTCCCACGAAAACTCTTAAAGATCTTATTAGAACTGACCACATGAATCCCGAAGAAAGACAAGCAATTTTAAAATTAATTGATAACTTTTCCGATATATTTCACCTAGAAAACCAGCAACTTTCATTCACGAATAAAATAAAGCATACAATAAAAACTACGGACGAAATACCAGTACATGTAAAATCTTATAGGTTTCCTCACTGTCACAAGGAGGAAGTTCGAAATCAAATAAATAAAATGCTAGATGATGGGATAATTAGGCCTAGTCAATCACCCTGGTCAAGTCCCATATGGGTCGTTCCAAAAAAGGCAGACGCCTCGGGCAAACGTAAGTGGCGTATTGTAGTCGACTACCGCAGGTTAAACGACAAAACAGTTGATGATAGGTATCCAATACCTAATATCGATGACATATTGGACAAATTAGGTAAATGTAACTATTTTACTACACTCGATCTAACCAGCGGTTTCCACCAAATCGAGATGTCGGAAGAAAGCATACAAAAAACAGCTTTTAATGTAGAGAACGGGCACTTTGAATACCTAAGAATGCCTTTTGGTTTGAAAAACGCGCCGGCGACCTTTCAGAGGGTCATGGATTTCGTACTGAGAGACATTCAAAATAAAATATGTTTGGTCTATATGGACGACATAATTATTTTTAGTACTTCACTGCAAGAGCATATTGCGAACTTACGACAAGTCTTTCTTAAATTACGCGAAGCAAAATTAAAAATTCAATTGGACAAATCCGAGTTTCTGAGACAGAACGTAGAATTTTTAGGCCACATAATTACTCCCAATGGCATAAAGCCGAACCCAAACAAGATCCGAGCGATACAACAATTCCCGATACCAAGAACCGCGAAGGAAATCAAATCATTCCTCGGACTGTTAGGGTTTTATCGAAAATTCATTAAAGATTTCGCGAAAATAACGAAACCTTTAACCAAATGTCTGAAAAAGAATGAGAAAATAACGCATGACACGGAATTTTTAAAATCTTTTAACTTATGTAAGGACATCCTGACAAATCAACCCTTACTACAATTCCCGGACTTTAGCAAGCCATTTATTTTAACAACTGACGCTAGCAACTTTGCTATAGGCGCCGTATTATCGCAGGGCCCTATTGGCAACGATAAACCAGTAGCGTACGCATCTCGCACCCTAAATTCTGCAGAGATAAACTATAGTACAATAGAAAAAGAGCTCCTTAGCGCAGTAAATTTTACAAAGTATTTCAGACCATACCTTTTCGGCCGTAAGTTCACCATAATTACCGATCACAAACCGCTGGAGTGGTTACAAAATTTAAAGGAACCTAATAGTCGCCTTATGCGCTGGAGACTCAAATTAATGGAGTATGACTATAATATCGTTTACCGTAAAGGCAAAGAAAATAGAGTGGCTGACGCCCTTTCCCGCGTCGAAATTCACCCTATCGATAATGAGAATCAATCGGTTATAGGCAACATAGATAAAACCGATGGCGACAAGATTCAAACCGATTTTCCTGAATTAACCCTTGACGACCTTATTACATTAGACGCTACATCCGACACAGAAGTGTCACCTAATGACCTAATTCAACCACCAATTCCAAAAGTTACACCCCTGGAACCCAAAATCATTATACGTACGAATACCCAAATACGTGCACCGAATATCCCTAGCAGTAACGAAACCGTTCATTCAGCCCGCGAAAACCCGATATTTGAGATTCCCATCTCAGAAGACCCTATAAATAAATTCCAAAATCAAATAATAATGGCGGTAAGCACCAATACCACACGCACACATGTAAGAAACTCAAAACCATTCAATAAAAAAAATCGATACGAGGTAACTTTACCCTACCGAGACCCAGAACAATTTGAAAAGGAAGTAGTAGAATTCTTTAAAAATTATATCAAACCCCGAACTACACATGGGATAATAATAGAACCTCAATATATTCAAAAGATTATTAGCATTTTGCAAAAACACTTCCAACATGCTAGCTATCTACTCGTACAAACTAATAATTACGTACTAGACGAAAAAAATAAAGAGAAACAAATTTCGTACATAAAATACCATCACGAAAATAAAACAGTTCACCGAGGAATTTCAGAAACAATAAAAGCCTTACGACAAAACTATTTTTGGCCGCGTTTAAACGAAGACGTTAGGGATTACATAAACGTCTGCGTAATATGCCAAAAATCCAAATATGAGCGCAGGCCTGATCACTTAAAATTTCAACCTACACCCATCGGCCATAAGCCCTTTGAACATCTCTATATAGACACATTTCAAATAAATAATATCAAATTTCTCACTATAATCGATAGTTTTAGCCGTTATGGACAAGCTTATGAAATCACCCTAGCAGCTAATCATATTTGTGACAATCTATTGAAATATATGACGCATTTCGGAATCCCCAATAAAATAACAAGTGACCAAGGATCCGAATTTAAAAATAGCCTATTCGAGGAATTTTGTAAAGTTCACAACATTGCCTTACACTATATAACAGTAAAAAACCCCAATAGCAACTCTCCCACCGAACGATTTCATTCCACTCTCCTGGAAGAAATGAGAATATTAAAAGACAAATTTAAAAAGGACGAACCCCTCGACAAATTAATGAGCTATGCTATTCTCGGTTACAACAATACTATACATAGTACCACCGGCTTTACGCCCTTCCAAATAATAAAATCCAACCCAGACATTAGAACGCCACTCGAACTTACAGACAGACTAATCATTAATCAATATTTATACAAACATAAAGAAAACGCCCATGTTATTAACGAACTAGTTAAAATACAAAACGAACGAGCAAAAGACTTGACGAATATAAATCAAACTCGTTCTGAACCAGCCACTAAACAACCCGGTGAAAAAGTATACTTTAAACTCGCCCCTCGTAGTAAACTTGCACCTCGATATAGAGAATTAACAGTAGAACTGGACGCCAAAGAAAAAATAGAAACAAATAAAGGGACATACCACAAACATGGGTTAAAACCACAACGAAAAATAACTCAAACAAATCCATCTGTTTCAGATGACGCTGACATCATTAATCTGGATAATTATCCTGATGAACCTGGGGACAGCTCAGATAAAACTGGAAAAACTAAGTAACCCCATACTTCCATTCTCCTTGGGCAACGCCCGGGTAACAATGCAAAAACATTCCTTTATCAAATACTTAAACTTAGACCATTTCATTAACCCCATAAAAAATTTAGAAATCAATTCAGAACTAATCATTCCATTGATAAATAAAAAAGACGAATTATACCCTCAGTTGCATAACGTCCATTCCCACCTAAAATACTTATTAAAGCAAACCAAAACAAAATTCGAGAATATTAGACCCTTGAGTAATTCACGTCAAAAACGCGGACTCGCAAATATCGTAGGGAAAGCATCTAAATGGGCATTCGGTACACTAGACTCCGAAGACGCCGAACGCTACGATGACGCCATATCAACTCTTGAATCGAACCAACAAGACATTTACCACGATCTCGAAAATTACCTAACTATTACCAAACAATTTATGAATGAAACGGTAGATACTTTGAAAAAAATAATAAATAATCAAAATGAGCTATATCATAGGGTAAAAGCTATTGAGCAGAATCTAAACAAATTTACACTGTTTATCAAAATTCAGAACATTTTAGACATAATGATTATAGATTGCATGTCGCTGATAAATATACTAGATAATATTCAAAATAGCATTTTGTTTGCACAATTAGAATCCGTTCATACAAGTTCATTACCAATCAATGAATTAAAAGATCTAATAAACCCTATGAAGGAACTATACCCCAGTGGTCTATATAACTTCACAAACATACAAAGTTTTTACGCACTTATTAAAGCTGAGATTTACTACAGCAATCAATTGATCTGTTTTGTCTTTCACTTTCCGGTACTCAGAGAAAGTATTTACAACTATTATCACCTTTACCCTATACCAATCCATAACCAAACTATCATCCCCCTGAAACCCTACATAATAACGAACTCGACATATCATCACTACGAGGATGCAGCATGCCTAAGAGTGGAGGGACTCTGTATCTACCACATAGAACAGCAAATATCTAAACAAGACTGCATACCAGACGCACTCTTGGGATCAACCCCAATGTCATGCAGCACGTTAACCGTCAACCTAGAAAAAGATATAGTGGAACAAATTAACAACGGCTATCTAGTAGCGATACCGGTGAGAAATATTACCATAGAAAAAAAATGTAACGAACATGGATTCATTACCATACAAGAACCCCATCTCGTCTACATACCCAAGAAATGCAGCGTAACAATCCACGGGTACACGTATAGGAACTCTATCGGCTTTACACCGGAGACACCTCTCGAGATACTACCTATCCATATGATCAACCCCGACTTGGACAGCGTCGAAGCAACCCCTTTACAACATATCAACATTGACAAGCTTTCGAGCCTACAACAAGTAGCTGAACGGACACACCTACATCAATTAAAAACATTTAACACGAAAAGTGACAATGACAATTTAATTCTTTATATTTGCTTAGGTATAGTAGTTATATTTGTATTGATATTTCTTTGCAAAAGTTTGTATGTCAATAAGCAAAAAATATACTCTTCCCTTGCTTTTAGAAATAAAAACAGTAAACATGTAAAAGCAAAAACGGATGTGCACCTAAGTGACCTATCTGATGACGCCGAAAAAACTTCATCCCCTGTTTTTTCGTCTTAGGAGGGAGGCATTATGTACGTGACTTAGTGGCACACAATTATAAAGTTACTAAGTCAGCACTTCCCGGCTGACTTGATAACCACGTTTATCGTTTATTATAATATTCATTTTCTATTCAGTTGTATCATAACTGTTGTACACTACACATGTATGAAGCCATTTTATGTGTAGTGAATTAATAAATCCTGTTCAAAAATTTAATTTTACTTTTTTAAAAAGTAGTTTCTCCTCCTAAGAACTATTATTAGAGCCCGCCATCTAGGGTCTTCAAGGGGTATATAGATGTAACTGAAATGTTGACATCAAGAATTAATATTACCAAAAGTTTTATAATTTGGTGATAGTAATATTTCGAGAGGCTTTATAAAACAAAAATTGTTCATTGGGTAATATATTATGCTTATCGTACCCTCCTGTTCTGTAATTGGGTATTTCACCTGTAGAACCGTGTATTTTAAATAAATAAGTAAATGCATAATAAGAGCGTGCTAATATCGAAAACCACTGAATGTGGCGATAATCTATGCACAAATTAAAAAAATTTCTAGTCAATAACCTGAGCCGACTGTGCTACTAAACTTTTCAGTTTATTAGTTCATCATTTAAGCCACCTCCGAGACCTTGATATATTCTTTTCGTACATACCATCTAAACTTTTTTCTTTAGAGAAGCGGATACATATAATGAGGCTCTAATAACAGGAAGCACAATAATAACAAATTCTTACTATTTACCCACAAAAATACAAAAAAAATATCCTAGAACATATATTAGAGAATAATAACATAGTCGAAAATTATACTACAGAACGAAAATGAAACGCTAATTACCTTAAAATTTGAACGTGTGCTGAGGGTCGTCATGAAAATTGTCTTTTTATGCTCGTAAAACGATAATTGTTATTAACGTCCCCATGTTTAAAACCATGAAATGAGATTTTTATGTATTATTTGAACTTTGAGATTCCCACGAATTTTTATTATAGACGCCTTTGTCTCGTTACAGCTAATGTAAGCTAGTAAGTAGCACAATAACATTCACTTCTGCCATAAAATAGTTCAACAGGTTAGATTTTTTGTTTTGTGGTATTTTGAATTCATCGGACATTCTGCTGAGAGCTTTTGTAGTACAGTTTTGAGTGGTAAAAATACGCGATTTCTCTAGCATTTGTCTCTGCTTATTTTTATTGCATTTTAGAAATGTTTTTTACTTAATTTAGACGTAAACTGTGGATCACAATGCAGGCAACGGAGAATTTCCTGGTAATTCTGCCGCTTCGCGCTTGTTTGCGGGCAGTATCATAGCGTTCTTCTTCTTGTTCTTATTGAATTTTTTTCAAAGCCTTAGCGACAATTAAAATAACATTTACGGTATGTTTGCAACCGCATATGTGCCATTACTAGGTAAGTACTATTGAGATGTAAGAAAGGATTTCTATAAATTTTAATTGGGGATCTTGCTGACTATGCATCCGAGAATTTGTTACATAGTTCAATCTGTAAACGATTTTAAATTAATTTTATTAATTATTATAAGTATAATTCAAGTTAGCATGCTTCACATATAATAAATGAATAATACGCAGTTCACATAGATAATATACCATGTTTCCAATAATGTTTCCGTAATTTTGGAACTTTTAAACTGTATTTATACCGAGTGTAAGAGGATCATGGTACTCCTCTCCTTTCTTCTTTAGATTTGAAGATGATTGAAATTTGGGATATTCTGTATACATGATAAGCGACACTTTTTGACATACACGTGATTATTTTCTCTCTTCTGGTTTCTCTGGAAGTGACACTAACTTTCGACTTTAAAATGGAACACCCTGTATATTATTGCATTTTGAATTCTGCATAATTTTCTGAATCTAACGATGTCAAATAAGTGACATTTCAAACGTCAATATTTTCTATCACATTATTTTTAGTTTTCCATTTAAGTGTTTACTTTATTCTAAATGACCCGTGTAATGCTAGAAAAATCGAAATCCCGTCAAACATACTAAATTACGTAATTTATGAGCAAATAAAGTACATCAAAATGGTTTTTGGGGCAAAACTCAATTTTTTCAAATGGAACCATATTGGTACCATTTATTAGTACTATTAATAAGGAATTTATTCATATGTCGTATTAAAATGTGCGATAAATACAAACAAAAGTAACTAACTAAGGTGGCTTCGAAAACAATGAAATATTTAGCTTGTCAAACATTTGCTGGTTTACCGGTATTTTTATTGTCTTTAAAAATTGTTTAAAATTTTTGTTAATTGTGTTCAAAATGCCGCAAATTTATACAAGAGATGAAGAAGTTGTCATGTTAAATATTTTAATGTCCTACAAGTCTGTTATTTTACAATAACCACCCTATTTTGAGATACATTAAATGAAAAATAACGCCCTAGGGCGTTATGAATATCTATAACGCCCTAGGGCATTATAAAATTATAACACAACCCAAAACAAGTAAATTATGATAGCGTTATTGACAAACAAAATGCGTTGCTATGCAACGGCGGCGTTTACAAACAATTTTGATTTTTACTCTCTTTAAATCAAATCGTTCTGAACATAACACAGCCACACAAAAAAATAAAGTGTCTTGACCCCAGAGACTGACTAGGTAGACTTTATGTTTTTTTTGTCGCTGAATTCGAAACCGGGGTCCATTTAATCCCATGTTATCAGGTTTAAGATCATTTGAAGGTCAAATTGAGATATGACCATGAAAAATTCCGTAAAAATTTATGTTTATGTTTTTGAGGTTGCTGAATCCGAATCCGGGGTTTATTTGATCCCATGTCATCAGGTTTAAGGTCATTTGAAGGTCAAATTGAGATATGAACATGAAAAATTCCGTAAAAATTTATGTTTATGTTTTTGAGGTTGCTGAATCCGAATCCAGGGTTTATTTGATCCCATGTCATCAGGATTAAGGTCATTTGAAGGTCAAATTGAAATATGACCGTGAAAAATTCCGTAAAAAATTTATGTTTATGTTTTTGAGGTTGCTGAATCCGAATCCGGGGTTTATTTGATACCATCATGTCAGAATCAAGGTCAAATGAAGGTCAAACACATGAAATTCAATAATACAATCTTTTTTTACCCCGGATTCTGAAAAAGCAGAAAATTTTACGTCCAAATACATCCTGAACGGTTTATGGAACCGATTTCTTAAGTTATTTGTTGGTTATCAAGCGGTCAAATGCTTATTTTCCATTTCTTAGCTGGTATATCGATTGTAAATCGAAAACTTGCGTCTATGACTAGTGACCTTTAAGTTTTTGTGGTCGTTTATCACGATCCCGGTATCCATTTGATCCATGATGTATAAACTGAGGTCAAACGCTATAATTCGAATGAAATAATTTTTTGGACCCTGAAAGATCATCTGCAGGTCAAATACAGATTTCTTTTGAATCTTTCAACTGAATTGTGAAACCGTCAGCATTAGCGTTACCCGATGTACACCACGAGGAGGTTGCGTGAACGGATTTTGTACATCATAACGGGCTTACTCCGTTGCCCACCATCACCGCGAGGAGGTGCCCTGGATGCAGACACAAGTGCTATGCTGATTTGGGTGTAAAGGTTGTTCCATGCAAAGAAATTTCATGATAAGTTGCAGAGCTAGAAAATGAGTTCCATAATTACAGTGGCATGGTGTGGCGATCAGTTCACTTGCTGGATAAATATAAGTCACACACCAGAAGCTTAAGTAACCAAGGAGGGGAATGAAAAACATAATATATTAGAATAACAATTTTTATCAAAAAATATAACAACATGTTTATTTAAAAATGTTAATTTAAAAACAACTTATTGGAATATATACATATATATATAAAAATTTTATTATTGAATTTTAACCCTGCTATAAATTGGTGACCCCGACAGGAATACGAATTTGGTACAAGAAATATGCAGACATTATTATTTTTCTAACAATGGGAACTTAAAGTACGACGAGGACAACAAGGCAGCTTAAAAGGAAATCTTAATAATTGTAAAGCAAAAGTTAAACGACAGCACAAAATAAAGAATCAAGCAAGAAATCTCTCTTAAAATCCTGGAAGATTAAAACTACAACTAAGCCTGATATTCCGCATGAGTCCAGATTCAGATTCGTAGACTTGGAACAATATTCTCCTAAATCAACTAGACGGCTTTATTTATCCGGTAAGTGAATTGTTTTGCCATTGATCATTTATTCTTCGTTATTAAAAGGAATCATGTCAGTCATTCAACGTTGACATCTTTAAAAAATTTCATTCAAAAAATAGCAAAAAGCATAATTTATACAATCAATTAATCATTCAATCAATTAGTCATCGATTTATAATTTCATTGTTTTATAAATGGCACCACCAACAGATAATATTTTATTAGATGACATTCAAATTTCATCAGGTGCAGGGACATCTCATGGTAATTACGTCGCGACCATTAAATTACCACCTTTCTGGGTATCTAAACCAGAAATATGGTTTACTCAAATTGGGTCGCAATTTTCTATTCACAGAATTGTTAGCGATCGTAAAAAATACGATTATGTCATTGCCAGTTTACCCCCTGAAATTATTACCACGCTGTATGACGTTGTCACTAATCAACCAGAAAAAGATCTATATGTCAACTTAAAAAATATACTAATTTCTCGTTTGACCTCAAGCGAGGAAAAGCGGTTGGAGGACCTACTCTCTGGTTCCCAAATGGGAGACCAAAAACCATTCGATTTTTACCGATCAATGCTATCAACGGTCGGAGGTTCCCATGTGGTGAGCCAGGAGCTCCTGGTCAAGTTGTGGAAGCGGCGACTACCCAAAACAATCTTCATTGCAATTACGGCGTCGGGAAGAACTGAAATTAAGGAGTTAATCGACATTACCGATCGTATATGGGAGTCGTGTCAGAATTCTATGACTTCCCTTACCTCGAATTCGATTTGTAACATCAATCCAACAGTTTCTACATCTAGTTTGATCGCAACATTTCAAGACACGTTAAATCAAGTCTTACACAAACAAGAAATCTTTACATCTCAATTACTTGCTATTGAATCTAAAGTTTCTTCAATTCCTTCCACTACTCCTACAGTTTCTGGCACTTATTGCGATAGTTGTAGAAGTCGAATCGACTCAAGAAATCGCAGAGGCTCAAGGCCCCGTTCTAATGGGTCGCTTGCGCGTGACGTCACAGGTCCCAGACCTTAGGAAAAACAAACCGCTGTCATTAGCTGTCAAATGGCGACTGACTGAACCTCAAAATTAAATTTTTCGTAATCCTAGAGTTTTTATCGATATTATATCATACAAAATGGCTAGTTTTTATTGTATTAATAATTGTGGAAGTGTGGCAATTCGAGACAACATCAGTTTTTATAAAATAACGTCGATTTACAGCCAGAAGAGGTTAGGTTAAACAATTCCAGGCAATTAAAAGAAATGCTTTAAGTTGTTGCATGCTAATGCAAGAATGATTGTGATAGTAATAACTGCTGCTCAAACAAGCAATGAACAATCCATGGCAAAGAAAATTAACGTTTTATATTGGTTTGTCTCTATTTTTAATAACTATTTCTTATTTAAATTTTAGTTGAGCGAAGCATGAACTGCGCAGAGGGAGAGTATATTTAAGAGAATACAAGTCATAATTAACAATTGACCTACATAAAACAGTAAAATACATGTTAAACATTTTATATAATATATTATAATAAAAAATTTACAAAAATTACAATGGTTTGCGTAGGCCAATCTATAGGTATATAAGGTATAGACGAGGGGTTAACCGTTGGAAGAAATTGTGTACATCTTATTATATACCTACTTCAAATAGTTTACAGTAGATACGTCAGTCTTTCATTGTTTATTTTATAAAGTGTCTTTTTCACAAAATTTACAGCAGTTAATCTCCAACCATAGCCATGTTCATTGCTAAAAAACTAAAAGGAAAGATTTCCTGTTAAGTGGTGAACATGTTTTGTCTAGACTGGCAACACAATCCCAGTGAGCATTAAGGAACCATCTGAATCTGCAATAGTCCAAGGAGTCAATGGCTTTTATTCATGATGCTAAGATTTCATATCCTGAATAATTTATCTCTGCATTAGTAATTATTTATAAAACATTTAATTAGGCAAGCATATATGAAAAAAATGGTTGATAACTAATTCTTACCGTTGTAACAAGCTTTTATCCTGCAAATTTCTTGCAGAGTACTTCTTTTACCTAACCACAAACAGCTTCAAGACTTCTCAATACCTTGAATTCGTCCTTCTGTTTACGTAATTCTTTCAAAAATCAAATAATTCGCAACATCCTATGTGTAACATTTGAAAATACATCAATATTTGTATTAAAGTATTTTTTTCTCAAAATATAAGGATTTAATTCGATGGCAGCCGTATACCTAACCTCTACATCAGGAGACAATTCTGCAAAATACGAACTAACCGTCATCCTGACGAACAAAATTGTTTATATAACAGTATTAAGAATAGTTGTAGATGTTAAATAATCCAACAACAAGTTCTTAAATGGCACAAACACTGCAAAATTCACTTTAAAGAAACACGTTTAATCGGCGGATTTCTCAATGACAGCTGTTTGTTTTTCCTAAGGTCTCAAAATCTGTGACGTCGGCGCACGCGACCCATAGTCGAAGTGGTACCAGCGTTAGATATAATCCTTCTAATGCCAAGGTTTGCTATTACCATCAACTTTATGGTCGTAAAGCATTTAAGTGTCTCGGAGATTCGTGCACGTTCGCCAAAGATGTCAAAACCGACAATCAGAGATGACTAAATGTCAATAATATTTTGACAACTGCCGTTAAAATTTCGAATAGTAAACCTCGTCTCTTTATATTTAATAATACTAATAAAATTGAATTCCTCATTGACACGGGCGCTGATTTATCAATTATACCTCGGAATCTATTAACGAATACTAGGAGAAACCCTGATGTAGTACTAACAGCAGCTAATGGTTCAGTTATAGATAACTTCGGGAAGAAATTTTTGAAAATCGATTTAAACTTACGTAGGTTATTTCCTTTCGTTTTTAATATAGCAGATATAAATATCGCCATTATCGGAGCAGACTTTTTAGTTTTTTTTAAAGTTGTTGAGCTTCACATTTGGAGTTGTGAAGCTCAACAACTTTAATTATAAAGAACAGAATTTTTGCTATGAGAGAATAAGTAATAAAATTATGAGGTTACGCTGTTATGGGATTATTGAGCAATGTGGTCATTCGAGTAAACGGATTCATCAGCTTTCATCGTCTGTAATCCTCATTTTATCAGGTTTTTAAAGCTATTAGGTTATTGGGTTATTGAATTTTGAGGCTACTGAATTCAGCAGATTTGGATTTAGGTCTTTGGACTTAAAAATGTAGTCTAAAACATCTCAAAATAGTTTAATACCTCCATATGACATTTATTATTATTATATGAAACCCAAAGTTCGGTTCGACTCAGATCAAGACGTATTTGGACGTAAGATTTTTTGTTCTTTGAGAATACGGGGTTAAAAAATTTATATCATTCGAATTATGGCGTTTGACCTTCGATTGACCTTGGTTTATACGTCATGGTATTAAATGGATACCGGGATCGTGATAAGCGACCACAAAAACTTGAAGGTCATTAGTCATAGACGCAAGTTTTCGATTTACAATCGATATATCAGCTAAGAAATGGAAAATAAGCATTTGACCGCTTGATAACTAACAAATGACCTAAGAAATCGGTTCCATGAACCGTTCAGGATGTATTTGGACGTAAAATTTTCTGCTTTTTCAGAACCGGGGTCAAAAAAGATTGTATTATTGAATTTCATGCGTTTGACCTTCATTTGACCTTGATTCTGACATGATGGTATCAAATAAACCCCGGATTCGGATTCAGAAACCTCAAAAAAATACATTTTTTATGGAATTTTTCATGGTCATATCTCAATTTGACCTTCAAATGACCTTAAACCTGATGACATGGGATCAAATAAACCCCGGATTCGGATCCAGCAACCTCAAAAACATAAACATAAATTTTTTACGGAATTTTTCACGGTCATATCTCAACTTGACCTTCAAATGACCTTAAACCTGATGACATGGGATCAAATGGACCCCGGATTCGGATTCAGCGACCCGAAAAACATGAAGTCTACCTAGTCAGTCTCTGGGGTCAAGACACTTTATTTTTTTGTGTGGCTGTGTAATAGATGTCAAATTAATAAATCGTAAATGTCAAAAAAAAAAATCGAAGTAAATAACAGACTTGTAGGACATTAAACGTTGAAGGCACCACGGGTGTTATAGGATAATGACGCCCTCGGTCGACTTACATTCCCTTGAGCCAGAGGTCCTCGGGAAGTATACTGCCGACCTCGGTGCGTTATTATCCTTATAACACCTTTGATACTTTAATAACTAATTGGGAATATAAAAAAAATGCCGTAGCGGCTAGACTCCTTTATGCCGAACGATATCCTGATAGACAATGTCCAGCGAGAAATTATTTTAAACGTCTTAAAAATCAATTCCGAAGAGAGCCCAACAATGATCTCGAAGAAAATTTCATTCGACGGAACGCAAATTAATGTTTTGGCTCGAATAGAAGTTGATAAGACTGTTTCTTTAAGGCAAATTGGGTTCGAATTGAAAATCAGTCACCAAACAGTAAGCCGAATTTTGCACAAATATCACTATAATAAATCTTTTAAATACCAATTGCACCAGCACTTGTTCGAAAATGATTATGAACGTAGGATGGAATATTGCAATTGGATTTTGCAGAATAACGTGCAGCCAAACAATGATTTTTTGGGAATGATTTTATTTTCGGACGAGTCTAGGTTTACAAATTTGGGATTATTTAACCGACAAAATATTGGTCACAAGAAAAGCAACACTTATTACATTGCGGTTCGGTTCGGTTTCAATGTTTGGCTTGGAATAATCGGTAGTAGCACCATTGGTCCAATAATATTTGAAGGACTCCTGACTGGTGCCAGATACTTGAGACTCCTGCAAAATGAGATTGAGGACAGTTTAGTTAAGTTACCTTTGAATTTAGGACAGGGAATGTATTTTCAACAAGATAGCGCTCCTCCACATAATTCAAGGATAATAATTGGTTACCTTCAGCGGGGATTCGGAGAAAACGTAATTTCGACGAATGGTTTTGTGAGGTGGCCTCCAAGGTCACCTGATTTCTTTGTTTGGGGTCATTTAAAAAATATTGTCTACGCAACCGCCGTTACAACCCGTGAAGACCTGGAGCTACGAGTAATACGCGCAATTAATAGCATAACAGCAATTGGCGAACGATCTTCGAGAAATAGCTATGTGAGTTCAGAAGTGCATTGACGTTAATGGACAGAATTTTGAACAATTGTAATGTTTTGTGTTCATTTTTTATATTCCAAAGCCACCTTATGTATAACAAGATATTTAGAACAAAATTGTATTTTCTTATTTTCCCTTAGCTGTAATTTTATTTGTATTTATCGCACATTTTAATACGACATATGAATAAATTCTTTATTAATAGTACTAATAAATGGTACCACGGTACCAATATGGTTCCATTTGAAAAAATTGAGTTTTGCTCCAAAAACCATTTTGATGAACTTTATTTGCTCATAAATCACGTAATTTAGTATTCTTGATGGTATTTCGATTTTTATAGCATTACACGGGTCATTTAGAATAAATCGGAACCATCATGGCACACTTAAATGGAAAACTAAAAATTATATTATAAAAAATATTGACTTATTTGATAACGTTAGAATCGGAAAATTATGCAGAATTCAAAAATGTAGTAATATACAGGGTGTTCCATTTAAAAATCGAAAGTTGGTGTCACTTCCGGCGAAACCGCAAGTGAAAAAAAAATCACTTGTATGTCAAAAAGTGCCGCTTATTGTGTATACAAGGTGTCCCAAATTGCATAGGCCAAACTTCACTAAGCAATACAACTTTTCCGTTCAAGTAATTCTTCTGAAAATGTTTTTTTATGAATATTTTCGAAACGTCTAAAGATAAACAAATGATAATTTACACAGGAATTTAACTTTTTATGCTTTTTAAGACAAAATGACAACTATGTTCGAAAATCATTCAGCGGGTGAAACTGGGGGGCTAGATATAATTTAGCCCCGACTTTATTGTGTTACACTTTTACATTAATTTATGAGCAGAAATTAAAAATTTGAAGTTTTCTACACAAAAAAAGTGTTTTTTCTCTAAAATTATCAGTTTTTGAGTAAATCTTATCTGAACTTTATTAATTAGTAACCATTATTATCAGCATTCCTGGTAAGCAGGAGTGTGCCATGATTGTAATGTTTGTAACAAATGAAAAATAATCTAGCATGCAATGCCAGAATGACAATAATGACATTGTTGTTTTTTGTGTTTTCTGTAGTTCATTGTTCTGTAGTTTTATTATTTCCTTTTGGAAAAAGTGTTCTATTGAAAAGTAAAAAATGGTCATGTTTAGTAATGTGGAGTACGCAGATATTCATTTTATTTATGGATATTGTAATGGAAACGCGAATGCCGCGGTACGCGAATATCGCAAAAGATTTCCTAATAGAAGGAAACCATCTAAAGATGTTTTTATTCGAACCCACCTAGAATTTAGAAATGTTGGACTTAAAAGAGGTCCAAGAAATGAAGAACAGCGAAATGGGCCATTTAAAAATATAATTTTGGCAAGATTTAACAATAATAATAAATTAAGTATCAGAAGAGCGGTCCAACAGCTGCGTGCGCAAGCTGTGCACGTTTCCAACATAATTTTGGCAAAATTTAACAATAACAATAAATTAAGTATCAGAAGAGCGAGCGGTCCAGCAGCTGCGTTCGCAAGCTGTGCATGTTTCCAATAACAAAGTTTTTCGGATTCTGAAAAAATACCACAGAAAAGCTTTTCGAATGCAGCCAGTCCAAAGCCTTCAACCAGGTGATCCCGGAAGGCGTATCAATTTTTGTAATTGGTTTATAAATGCCATGGAACAAGATCCCGATTTCGGAAGTAAAATTATTTGGACTGATGAAACTACCTTTAACCGTAATGGATCGGTCCTCATATAATTCTCCCTAGGACATTTCAACAGGAGTTTAGCGTTAATGCATGGTGTAGTGTTATAAACGGGACTTTTTGTGGGTCCCACATCCTTTCTCCCCATTTAAATGGACCATTATTTAATGATTTTTTAAATAAACATTTTTTTCAATATCTCGAGGATATTCCTCTTAATTTAAGAAATGAATGCTGGTTTCAAATGGACGGAGCTCCTGCCCATTTTGCTATTGAGAACCGTTTGTGGGTAAACAATAATTATCCTGAACGGTGGATCGGTCTATTCGGTGCAAGAGCCTGGCCACCCCGTTCACCGAATTTAACTCCAGTTGATTTTTTTGTCTGGGGCTATTTAAAGGACAAAGTCTACGCAAACCCTGTAAACACAAGAGAAGAGTTAATAGAAAGAATTCTCGAAGAACGTGAAAATTTGCGGGCTCATCCTGATTTCATTCGTAAAGCTACACACTCTGTACGGCGCAGATGTCAGAAATCTGTTGATGCTGGCGGAATGCACTTTGAACAACTCTAGTAATTTGTAATTTACCTTACTTTAATCTAATTCATTGTTGTCTAATGATGTAATCAAATTTTGTTTTACTGTCATTGTTTTTTCTGTTCTACTAAAATATTCATAAAAAACTATTCCCAAATAAAGTTCAGATAAGATTTACTGAAAAACTAATCATTTTAGAGAAAAAACACAAGAGACTTTTTTTATGTAGAAAACTTCAAATTTTTAAGTTTTGCTCATAAATTAATGTAAAAGTGTCACACAATAAAGTTGGGGCTAAATTATACCTAGCCCCCCCCCCCCCCAGTTTCACCCGCTCCTGAATGATTTTCGTACATAGTTGTCATTTTGTCTTAAAAAGCATAAAAAGTTATATTCCTGTGTAAATTATCATTTGTTTATCTTTAGACGATATTCATAAAAAAACATTTTCAGGAGAATTACTTGAACACCTTGTATCTCGGAAACTAAGCACTTCCCGACCAATGTTTATAAGAACTTTTTTTCTTATTTTGAAAAGTTGTATTGCTTAGTGAAGTTTGGCCTATGCCATTCGGGACACCCTGTATAGGATATCCCAAATTTCAATCAGTTATCTTCAAAACTAAAGGAGATGATCCTGAGACACCCGATATAGTAAGAATTGAGTAGTGTCAGATTAAAAAATTAATCGCTAAATGACAATTTAAAGTACGTACAGCTCTCGCCGCGAGCTTTTAAATCATTCGATACCATGATCCAAACGGATGCATCATGGCATGTACGATGAATCAAATCATGATACAAATGGATGTATCATGCTTTATTTTTCACAAAATCATGAATTAATGATATCATCAAGTTCTGTGTGTTTTAAATGGTTTTCTGGTTTTCAACGGAGGAGGTTCTCAATTCGACCCCTGCATGTTTTATTTATATTCTTTTCTTCTTTTTTTGGTATTTTTTTTTATATCAAGCTAAGTCTAATGTAAAGTGAGTAAAAATTGGAAACAAGATTTTGTTATTGAAAATTTTTGCAATATTTGGCGAAGGCGCCGCGCAAATTTTGTGGAAACTGCATTAAAATTGGTAGTGGGTATTCTACGAGTAGCTGATACCGAATCTGATTTAAAAAATTAAGAATTTTAAGCGGTCAGTACAATAATACAACATTATTGTAGATGCACCATTATTGTAGATTTACATGAAATTTGTTATATGGAGATTTCAGGATTCTCTGATAACGAGCTTAGATTAAAAATTCAAAATGATGGATATGTTAGTTTACTATGTAGAAGCTAAAAAAGGAGGTCACTAAAAGGGCGATAAGAAATTTTTCAAAAATTTTTTGGTATATAAAAATACTGTGGGGATTTAGCTTTAGCTTTCCTTTATCTTATAAGGCTTTTTGTGGTGGAGCTTTTTACGCATTTTGTCACTGTTTGCAGATTTATGAACTAGTTGTGTATTCAATTTTGCATTTTTTCCTTTATTTTAAAAGTAATACCTAGATGTGCGTCAAATTAGTTTTGCCCACTTGAGAGATATTTCTCAACCTCTGCTTAAAATTCTTCATTTTTTTTTATTTTAAAATCATAGTGTGTGTCAAATTTGGCTTTGGCTATAAAATAAATATTTTACAACCCCTATATCTCACCCCCTGGATAAAATTTGTAGGGTTTTCAATTTCTCCCTTCATAATCAAACCATTATCTATGTGTCTGACAAATTAACACAACACCATTAAAATTAAATGGCCAATCGCTCACAGTAGTGCTTTGGTTAACTTCTGTCAAGGTCTTTTCTTCCATTTCAAGGTGTCGTGTTCTGAGGATTTAAAAAACGTATTAATGAAATTTCAGCCCTGTATCAACAGTACAGTTGAATTAATTATTTTCGGCAACAAAATTACACTAGAAATTTTATTGTTGATTTTTATGTATCATGATCTCCTGATTATGAAAAAAGTATTTGTGCCCAAAAATTCCTGTGCGCCAAAAGTTATAATATGTACTTTTATCTGCTTAATATTTATTATACTAGTATTCGAATGAGAATGTGAAAAATACTAGCTTATGTGAAATAAAATTATTAAAAAATGTCCAATATGTTTAGCCAATATGCCATCTTGGAAAAAAAAATAGAAAATACCAAAAATGGCTGAAAAAATCAAAATTGAAGTATTTTTTCGATCATAAGGAGCAATTTCACCAAAGTTGGCAAAAATAAAACGCATTTATGGTCAAATATAATGCTTCGAACCCGGACCTAAGTCAAATAGAAATACATTTTTTTAATTCTTCGTCAAGTATCAATTAGGCATTGTGCGTCACTTTTTTTTTCAATTGTAGGTTCCTTTAGGTACTTTGAGGGGATAAAGTTCAATTTTTTTTAATTTAAAAAAAGATACATTTTTTTACAATTTTCAAAAATGCATTTTCTTTGACTCTCATTTTTTCCACCCAATTTTCACCGAAACAAAATGAATGGTGTAATCGTAAATGTTCTAGATAAGCTATCTATATTTTATACAGATTTTTTCGTAGCATTTTCAACAATAGTAATTTTTCATAAAAATTAAATTTCTGAAAGAAAAAAGAAAAAGAAAATAAAAATTTCAAAACTCAATGACTTTCAGGCGTAACAAACAGTTTTTTGGCCCTAACTTTTTACCTCTGCAAGAAAATCGGAAAATTTAAAAGACACTTTTTAAGAAGAATAAAGTAATGAGCAATTTAGCATAATAAAGAAATATTAATCTTTTATTATGAAATTGTTAACAACAATTTAATTTTTTGTTCCAATAATTAATTAAATAATTTTGTGTTTCTCTGCTTGGAAGCGGCCGTTTTATATTTGTTATTCTTTCGTTTGCAATTACTGAACCTCATATACATAATCAGCAACTAAAAAACATTACTTACAAACATTTCATTATTTAAATACGTTGGTTTGATTTGATTTTATTTACCAGCGTATGGTAGACATTGCTGCCACTTCCAGGCAACATACCGCCGGCGCCGGGCCGGCTACATCTAGACTGGGTTGGATTTGGGTCATACTTGTTGTCAGCAGCGAGAGCCACAGCGCCATAAGCATGGTCTGGAGTAGTGATGTATCGTTCGTGAACTATTCGTTCATATTGAACGAATCTTCCAAAAGACCTATGAACGATTGAATCACTCTCCACGACCTTATCGTTCATATGACCTGGCTGAACCACTGAATATACTGAGACAATAAATATCACGACGGTGAACTAGAACCAATAAATAGAATGAACATTTGAACTGTCAAAAAAAAATTATAAAAAAGAAATAGCGACAAGGGCGCCGTTATATTTGTAATTCCGAGATATTTTGCAAAATACATTTAAAAAGATATACTTTGGCAAATTTAAGATCTGAATAATAGCATTATTATTCAAAATGTTTCCCAATTTCGATGAAAGGCATAAACGCATAAACTTGAGAATTGACAATGACTTTAAATGATGTCGTACCTTTTATTTAAAAAAAAAAATACTAATGTATTTTCCGCAAAAAGTGCTTAGTACAATGTGAAAAATACCATGGAACGATCCTTCACTGCATGGGAATGACCGATCGAATTGTTTCGAAAGATCTCATCGCGAGCACATCTCTAATGTGTGACCATGTCTTCATGTACCATGTCGTTCAACGTTGATATGAACGAATCTTCGAGAACGGATCATTTGAGCGATTGATCCGGTAAAACCTGGTACAGGGCCGTAGGATGGGAAGTGTAGGTGCTTGTGAGATGCGTTGCTGCATTGTGTCGTGATATGGAGTATTTATACTTTTCTTTTTGTATTTTTGCTTATACAATTTTTCTTCTTCCAAGTCTTCTGTTTCCTTCTTTTCTGATTCTGACAGAGTACAATAATTCTCTGTGGGATTCACTTTTTTCCCTCGTTTTTCTTTTCTAGTATGCCTCGTCCTTTCCTAGTTTGTTCATGATCCTTTCCATTGTTCTTCTCCACGTGTTGCATGGTTTGCCTATTACTTCCACATCCAGTGGAAGTATAGTAACGACAAAAAAATTTTTAAAAATTTTTATTGTTCAAATAGGCTTAGAATGTCACGAAACGTCGAGATTTTAAGTTTCAACGAAAAAAAAATTTCCGTCTGTCGGTCTGTCTGTAACTTTTTTTGTGCGCACGTTTACTCTGGAACCGTTTGAGATATTGACTTGAAATTTGGTACACATATGTACTTTAACGAGATCTAGAACTAGATTATATTTTCATCTTGTTCCGTCGAAGGGTTGGGGGGTAAATTGGGGTAAATTTGGGGAAAATAGGTAAATCAAGCAGGTAAGAGTCCATAAAATTGGTATTTAGTATATACAAGAGAAGCTAAGGTCCCAAAAAAAGTTTTGGCATTAGCCACCCCCATTACCACCCCCACCCCATTATTAAAGGGGATGAAAAAAAATTGTGATTTAGTGTGTGTACAAGAACCAGAAACCTCAAAATATTTTTTTACTTCATCCATCTCCACTACCACCCCCCATCACCACCCCCACCCCGCTACCGATGTGGGTATCGTTTTATGGGTTTTTGGAGTAGAGGATTTCAAATATTATATTATTAAAGTTCCATAAACAATTATTTCCACATACAATTTTTTTTCGTTGTGATTGACTTGGATAAAAAATTTGGATGTGGAAGTAGTGATTCCTTGGGCAGCGGTTTTTTTAGTTTGTTACTGTTCAGTATTAGCGCTTTCTTCAGTTATGTTATGTCCCTATTTTTGACATGTTCCTAGTACTTCATTGTGTACATTTCTGTCTTTTGTAATTATTTTCCCTTCTAGTAATGATGACATTTTATGCTGTCCCTTTAATCTAATTATTTTTGCGGGTAGTTGGTTGATGTTCCATTAAGCTCTTCTCGGGCTACTGTTGGTTTTTATCGTTGCCGCGTTTTTAACTACATCTGTTATCGTTGAGAGTAAGATGGCTATGTACAACCTCTGGATCAGGCCCCCATGGTGTTTTTTTTTTTTTTCGATGAACGGTATAATTGCCCTTGTACTCTATAAGCCGTTTTATTTCTTTCCTTTAAAGTTTCTCCCCTTTTCAGTTGTTGGTCAGATATGTTCCTAAATATTTCAATTTATTCACTTTTCTTAGGGAGTAGTTGTCTATTTTATATTCTTCTCCGCTGGTCGGACTCTCTTTTGTTGACGAGTTTATTTTCAGTCTAGATATATCCAGATGTGGTTTCATATTTTCTAAGAAGTTTAAAATCTCCTGCTCTTCTTCCTTAGGATTAGAAGGTCATCGGCGTATGCTGGTACAATCTGGTACAATATTTCTTTTTCTTCATTATTTCTGTAGGTATTTCCTTTATTGTGCTTTGTATCACTTGGTCTAGGTCTGTGGTGACAGCTATTAATTATAATATGTTTTACGCACCCAACTTCTTTCATAACCATTTAGTCATAACAACGTTATTTTTATAGATGATGAAACGAAAGATCATTAAATGTACTAGTATCATGAGCATTTTTATAATCATAACTCTAAGATACAGCGATCTAGTTAATTAAAGATCCTTTTATAATCTACAAAAGTTCCGTATGGCTTTTTTGTGTCTATAAAATTGTTAATTTATCGATTTTTTTCATTGTGTATTTAAGACATTAAAAAACTAGAGGCGCACACCTTAACTTTTTTGAACTTTCATATTTAAGCAAAAGAAAGATAACACAGCCCCACAAAAAAAAAAAGTTCAGACCAGCGAACCAGACCCATGTATCCCTATGTATTTTCGGTCGCTGAATCCGAATCCGAGGTCAAAGAAATTCGTACACCCCCAAAATCTTGAGCTAGAGCCAAAAAACACCCCTGGACTGGGGTAAAAAGAATATTAAGCTACGAGAATAGTGGTTACATCCTAATCTATCGAATTATACAAATTAAGGTTAAACAGCAGCGTACATACAACAGATATGAAACACACCCCCAGGGAGGGGTGAGAAATCGATCGAAAACATCAATGAGTACTGAAAAAGCTCGAAATGTCTAAATTTTGTTAAAGTGATAACAAACTTCATCAGGTCCAACGTAATCTTCATAAACTGCCCCTATAGGGTTGAGAACAACCACCTTCAAGTTTAAAGGACACGAGAAAAACAAGAAAAAACGTAAAATCCAACAGGATTTCTATTTTCATGAATGCTATGATGCTGAAATTGCGTAGTACTCTAAAATAGAACTAGAAACTTACGTATCATTAACGCCCTACAGTGTCAACCCTCAGAGGGTGTGAAAACTACCCCCTAAACTAAAAAGTTACAGTATAAAAATGTAGTGTAAAAATTCGAAACACCTGCGTTGTGTGGAAGTGAGAAGAAACTAGACTATGTTCGACGCTATGCTTGAAAACCAGTCCCACGGGGTTGCGAGATACCACCCCTATATCTGTAGAATGCTGGAAAAACAGAGAGAAACTAACCGGATTTACATTTTTATGATTAGCAAAAATCGTGATGCACACTTCCAGTGTCCTACGGATATAGGGGTAGCATCTCGCAACCCCATGGGGGTGGTTTTCAAGCACAGCGCCGAACATAGTCTAGTTTCTTCTCACTTCCACACAACGTAGGTGTTTCGAATTTTTATAGAAGTCACTGTAACTTTTTATAGATAAATCTTACATAGGGGGTAGTTTTCACACCATCTGAGGGTTGACACTGTAGGGCGTTGATGGTACGTAAGTTTCTAGGCCTATTTTAGAGTACTACGCAAAATAGAAATCCTGTCGGATTTTACATTTTCTCTTGTTTTGTGTCCTTTAAACTTAAGGGTGGTTGTTCTCAATCCTATACGGGCAGTTTATGAAGATTACGTCGGATCTGATGCACTTTAACAAAACTTAGACCTTTCGAGCTTTTTCAACAGTCACTGCTGTCTTGGATCGATTTTTTTATAAATGGGGGCTAGTTTTCACCCCTTACTGGGGGTGTGTTTCATATCTATTGTATGTACGCTGCTGTTTAACCTTAATTTGTATAATTCGATAGATTAGGATGTAACAACTATTCTCGTAGCTTAATATTCTTTTTACCCCAGTCCAGGGGTGTTTTTTGGCTCTAGCTCGAGATTTTGGGGTTGTACGAATTTTTTTGACCTCGGATTCGGATTCAGCGACCGAAAATACATAAGGATACATGGGTCTGGTTCGCTGGTCTGAACTTTTTTTTTTTTTGTGGGGCTGTGTAATACAAAAGATTTTATTAAAATCCATTCACTATATTAGAACCCTACGCTTTTTAATCGTTTGCAGATTGGACTACTAGGTACTATGGAGACGTAAGAAAGGATTTCTATTAATTTTAATTAGAGATCTTCCTGACTACATCCGAGGATTTATTATAATGCTATTGAGTTGAATAATTGCATGCGGCATACAATTATAATGTTAAGCAAAGCTTCTTAAGAGACACGTCTCCACTACCGTATATACCTACATATAATTTAAACAGTTTTGAAAGATGATATTTACGGATATTACCGCAACATTACAATTTGTTTGTTTAGTGTTATTGTTTGTATGTAAACTACGTTTTATGATGCTGTACTTATTCAACTATTCTCCTATTTTATGTTTAAAGGTGATTTATTAGCGTTAAACATAAATCGTAGAAACGGTGTCAACAGCCGCTTATAATAATTACGAAATTATTATCTTGCACTTTCCTGAATTTGTAGTTATTTGAATATAATATTTTATATACCGGGTATGTCATTATATTTTTCCATATTTTAATACCTTTCATATTTTAAATGAGTTGAGATAAGAATGTGCGGTTTCTAATAGACTGTTTTAAATAATTACAAGTTTGTTCCTGCCTACTTTCAGTTTTTTTGGATCTCTGAAAATTTTCTGTACATTAAAAATTATGGAAAATTCAGCGTATGAAAACGTGTTGCCTAGAAGCTGCTTGAGTTTATTTTGATGTGATTTGAGAAAAAGTGCCCGAGACGCAGTAGAAGGTACTTTTTCTGTCAAATCACATCAAAATTAACGAATGCGGTTTCTTAAAGGCAACACGCTTTGAATGCTGAATTTTCAGATTATTTTTGATATACGAAATATATTTATTAGAATATTTTCAGAACAAAACATAGAACAAGAAATATTTTTTATTTTTTATTATTATCTGAATTAATATTTTAAATTATTACAATGAGAAATGCAATTGGTGTAGGTTATAATGTGGCCTTTTAACTGTCAAGCCCAGTGCAATTTCTGTTATGTAATATCACTAGTGCTTAGAATTTTATCGGTAAAATTTTTGCGAACGCTTTGTTTCCTGATAATATAAAGAGTGTAAATTGACAATTTATTATCTGATTAAATCCCAAGCGCTTTAGCCGGAGGGATTTAATCTTTGATAATAAACTGCCAATTTACATAAATTATATTACCTTTTGACAATTATTTAGCTTGAGCAAAAATTTATAGATAAAATTTAAACGCACGAGTGGTATTTGGGGAGAATATTTCACGAATAAATAATTCATTAAGCACATCTTCAATATTATGTTTTGTAATTAATTGCCTTTAGATGTTTTCTTGTCACTTTTTAGAGTATGCTGACCTTTATTTTTAATGTTATCATTTACGTCACATAAAAATGCATTTCCAAAGCGGATTCGAAAGCGACTCATCTAATAAGAAACAAAGAAGGCATAAATGATGTAATGACATTGACAATCAAGAAAAGTAATATACGTTAAACCATAGGTATTATAACTCATAGACTGGTCTTCACTGTAAAGTTCTCGGACACGCTTCGACCAAGCGAGACAATATTGAATTTTACCAATATCTGGCTTTTACGTTCTAAGGTTGCCGACATTAGATGAAATTGTACCGTCATCTAATATCACTAGCTTAGAATTAACTTAACTGTGCATACAGTGAATTTTTCAAGAATTATTATATTAAATGTTTGTTAATGTATATTTATGTATTTAACCCTTATTTTTAACATAAGAAATTTAATAATTAAGTTTAGGTTTGCTTGTTTAAGAAGCGAGAACTTTAAGTATAACGAATTATAATGTATAGTGCTAGTGCAGAGTTTTGATTTTCCGCATAAGGTGTTGATACCTATTTCGTGATGAACTACCATATGTAAGTACATTTGTGTATTTAACATGAAACAATTGATTTTTCTGCTTCGGAGGCATTTGTATTTAATTTTAGTAGTGAAAATTATTCAGTAATTACGGTAGGTATTATAAACTATTGAAAGCTGTGAATTAACTTATATAGGTGCCACACAGCCTTGGCTTTAACATTGGGAGTTGTCAACTTATATGTTGTTTTTATTTTATTTTTATATTATTAAATTACTACCTATATGATACAATACTACAATTTAAAATTTACGTTAACAATTAGCAATAAGCTAGAGAAGATATTTACAGATAAAAAACCGCTGCCCAAGGAATCACTACTTCCACATCATGATTTTCTATTCAAGTCTCTCACGACGAAAAAATTTTGTATGTGGAAATAATTGTTTATGGAACTTAAATAATATATTGTTTGAAATCGTCTACTCCAAAAATCCATAAAACATCGGTAGTGGGGTGGGGGTGGTGATAGGTGGTGGTAGTGGGGTGGGTGAGGTAAAAAAATATTTTGAGGTTTTTGTTTCTTGTACACACTCTAAATCACATTTTTTTTTCATCCCCTTTAATAATGGGGTGGTAATGGAGGTGGCTAATGCCAAAAAAATTTTGAGACCTTAGCTTCTCTTGTATATATCAAATGCCAATTTTATGGACTCTTACCTGCTTGATTTACCCCATTTACCCCAATTTACCCTTCGACGGAATAAGATGAAAATATAATCTAGTTCCAGATCCCGTTAAAGTACAAACGTGTACCAAATTTCAAGTCAATATCTTCAATGGTTTCAGAGTAATAGTGCGCACAAAAAAAAAGTTACAGGCAAACCGACAGACAGACAGACAGAAAATTTTTTTCTCTCAAACTTAAAATCTCGACGTTTCATGACGCTCTAAGCCTATTTGAACAATAGAAATTTTCAAAAATTATTTGTCGTTGCTATACTTCCACTGGATGTGGAAGTAATTCAAAAGCACGAGTTGTCCTATTTGCCGAAAACATTTCACGAAACAAAATGTCAAAATATTATCGCGATATTTATCGACACAAAAAATTAGAACGATAATTTTTCGTGTTGGTACTGTCGATCTAGGTTAGTTTACCACTAATAATGGCATTTGATCGGTGCAATTTTGTCAAAAAACGGGCTCTCGTTGGCTATTACGCTAGTGAGTGAAATAATCGGTGTAATTTTATGTAACATTTTCACTTGGAATGCAATTTTTGCTAAAAGTTGGATCTTATTGGACCAAATTTTCAAAATCTTGCAAACATTTTTTTTTTAAATGGAATACCATGCAATTTTTTACACGCTTTTTGAAAGCTATGCTCTTAAACTGTCCAACGACGTTTAGCTTCTTAAAATTGTTTAAAAACTGATTGAGTAATTAATTTTTAAAGGCAATCCAACAAAATCATAGATTTTTGAATGACACAACGACTTCAAGTATATTTTACATCGATGATATAGCGTCAAAGCTCTAGGCACAAAATTCGGAAGTACGACGAAATTTGAATTTTTAGAAAAAAAAAAGTTAAAATTGTCAAGGACCATAAAGGAAAAATATTTCCATTTGGCGACTTCGTCACGAGACAGGAACACCGGAGGATGATTAGAGAAATATGGTTTCGTGTCGGAAGGCGAAATTTGAATTTTAGCGAAATAATGGATTACCCCATAAAAGTACTTATGCGGATAACTCCATAGAGGCAGCTCGGGAACGATGCCGAGATCAGGGCCGGCCTTAGTTCCTCAAGCAACCTCATGCGAAATTTTGAAAAGCGCCCCTTTTTCTCAAAATTGATGAGCGGAGGAGGTAAAATCCAAAAAAAAAATGTTTTCGCCCTCATCTCAAAATTGATGAACGGGAAGATAAAATCAAATAAAAAAAAAATTATCTTCCCCTAGCACGTGGCGCCCCTTATATTAAGTTCGTGCCCCCCCCCCTTGGAATACGGCGCCATCGTGCATTGCACGGTCGCACTTCCACCAAAGGCCGGCCCTGGCCGGGATCAACCCTTATCGGATTATATGCCGTCAGTAAGTTCTCGCAAGGGAGCGGGAAAGCCTCATAGAACTTACATATTGCCGTAAAATGCCTTTCAGTTGACAGATTCTTGTGAATGATATGATCACTATTTCAAACTATAAAACTAGCCACGAGCAAACCAACATTTTAGTAGGAAAATTTCACAGTCAGTCCAAGTTAAATTGCACTCGTACTCATCTAACGGATTCCTAGTACGTACTCTCAATTGTATGGTGTTTGAGATACACCTCATCTAAAGGAGGTGTCCGCTATTGCTATGTTTGGTAGGTTGATTCTTACATATTGTTAGATAGGTTCTTGAACATATTTACTGTACACTTGAATGACCCCAATAAATGGCACTAGTTGAATTTTTGCACTTTCTTGATGGAATAATTAACTTTAAGTTTAACTTTTCGGAAGCTTTCGTGTGCTAAGTCGACAAATGAATGTAAGGAACCCTCATACGGTTCACAACTCTGTTATTCTGTTCTGTTCTGTCTGTTATAAAAAGTGATTTTAAGTATAAGGTGAAGAATGACTTGTTTTCGAAAAGCAATCCCCTGAAAGGGGGTTGGCACTTTTAAAGTATTTCTGTGTGCTGAATCTGAATTTTCAATTTAATAAATTTTTTACCACGTAGATTTCGAGTAAATGTCAAAAATTGCCAAAAAAAACGTATTTTGACGAAAAAAAAACGGGATTTACTCGAAATCTAGGCTGTAGAAAATTTTTTAAATTGAAAATTCGGATTCAACACACAAAAATACATAAGGCATGATAGTTTTAGTCCTTGCAGCAGAAATATTTTTTTTCTTGTAGACCTTTGCACAGACCTGTCCACAGGTCTACAAAAAAAAAAAAATAAAAAAATTCTGCTCCGAGGAGTGAACCTATCATTCCTTATGGATTTTTATGTGCTGAATCCGAATTTTCAATTTAAAAATTTTTTACCGCGTAGATTTCGAATAAATCCCGGTTTTTATCATCAAAATACGGTTTTTTGACAAAATAAAATCGGGTTTTACTCGAAATCTACGTGGTAGAAATTTCTTTAAATTGAAAATTCGGATTCAGCACACAAAAATACTTAAGACATGATAGGTTTAGTCTTTGGAGCAGATTTTTTATTTATTTTTTTTTTGTAGACCTGTGTTATTATTGAGGGGAGGAAGATGATTTATTATGTTTGAATAGTTTCGACGTTTTCAAATCAAGTTAAGTAATAATTGTGCCAGAAATGATGAATTCGGTTAGTGAAGATGAACTAATATGTAACCACCAGAATGAAGACAAGTAGCAAGTAGCTAATGATACAATGCATAGTTTACTACCCGAAAAATCGCAGAACAAATGTAAAAGTGTGTACAAAAATTAAATTTTACAGTTAATTTTATTAATAAACAAAATTTTCTCAATTTAATATTTATTGTTATAAACGTAGATAAAGTATAGTATTCAACTTGCGGTAATGGTAATAACTCACTTGATGAACTACAGCACTCGCCTGCAGCTTGTGCTGTAAACTTCATCTGCATAAGTTATTACCTACATTACCGCTCGTTGAATAATATACTTACTATTATATTTGAGCAAAAATTTTTCAATAATTATGAAAGCATAAAGCATTTCTTTAGTTTACCTGATTATATAAACAATTTTGTTAATAGGGGATACTCAAGAGAAAAGATTAACAAAAAATTAGTTATTCTCTTCTTCACAATATATAAAACAAATGAGTTTCCTGTCCTAGACAGAATTTTTGGTACTAAAACGTGCGTATTTATAAGAATTCATCATCTGTGTAACGATGACACTAAAACATGCCTCTGCAATGTTTAATGTATTGAGTTTAACTGCATCCATATACTTTTTGCCAGAATATAAATGCCTTAAGTAAAGGAAACTCATATTTATTAATATCTTTGGGTAAAAATGTAATTTAGTACAACTTATATGCCGCTCTATAATGACTACTAATAATGCTGAAAAGATTTATGCTTTCCGTTGGATTGTGTATTTTACACTTGTTTTATTAACCTGGTGTCATTATTAATTTAGGTCATTTTGATTTAATTATTATTTATATTTGTAATTATAGATAAATGATTGTGCTACAAGAAGTTTGTACTAATACTAATTGAGTTGAGTTAATTGTTTTTTTAAGAAATACATTTATGATTACTAGAAAAAGTTACGTAAATGTTTAATAAATATATTTATTCCATCTCTTCTAGCCGCTTCTACTTTTTACTGTTCAAGAAATATAGAATCTTTGTAGGTAATTCCTATCTTTATTCGTAATATACTTTTCATAAACCATACCAGTGTCATAATAAAATATTTCGTGAATGGTCTGTTTCCTATCCATTTATTATTATAATCTTCGCAAATATGAAATGATGCCTGTATTGTATTTGATCGGCACATTTCTGAAACCAAAAATGTCGCTCGTAGAGAAAAAAATCATTGTGTTAGTGAACGAATTCACAACTTTCCAAAATTCCTCTCTGTCTGCCCGTCCGTCCATCCGTCCGTCACATTTTTATAAACACGATAACTTGGGGAAGGAAAGAACGATGGTATTGAAATTTTGAGAGCAAGTTAGTATTATTAGAGTAATGGAAAGTAATATAGGTACTGGTTACAACACTCATAACATCACTAGTGAACTATATCAAAGCTATGTCGCAAAAATTTGATCAATTCAAGTCTGGTGATAATTTCAACAAAAATTGTAAATATTTTTTGTTTAGATATTTTCTTAATATAAATAGGGAGTTCGAATTGTGCTTCCCGAGCGAGCGGACGCGTCTTAAAAATGCTCCCATTTAAACGCGAGTACATCAGATAAAAGACCACTAAATTTGATAAAACAGGTGAATTTATAGCCCAAAACATTCCGCGTAAATTGATATGTGATAACAAAAGAACAAATTTGAAATAGAATTAATATTTGAAAATAACTAATATAGAGTTATTTAGTGGCAGAACCGACCAGTGCAGTGTTATCCATAAAGAAACAAGCTTGAAGGACCAGGAAGTAAATAACGGGAATATAAGCTAAGTATACCCATTTTCATTTTTAAAGTACCTATCCGCCACCCAAGTTTATTTATCCAAGGTTATTTATGTCTTAATGACTAACAAGAAGTGTCTATCACAAAACTATCGCAGTGTTTTTTAGGTCCAAATTCTAGCTATATACAAAGTGTAAAAGATATAATTTTAAAGTGTTAAGTGAGTGACATAATTTGTATTTGTATTAAAAAGAGTGTGTTTTGGTGGTGTTGCATATTCTGCATTATAAATGCTGTAATAGACTGCTGAGGGGCTGATTTAAACGACTTTCTTAGAAAATCTGAGAAGTGATTTTATACCTAAAGCCTTGAAAATATCGACAGCTGTCACTATACATTTATGGTATTATTGAAGTGTATTATTCCTTAAGATAAACAGGGTTTCTTAGATAAACAAGCCGTGACTTGAGTAATAAATGGACATAGCAGAGGCGTACTATTGGTAAAATACGCCGGGGCGCTGAACCTCTTGCAGTTGAATGGAAAAGCACAGATTTTCCTAGGAAGTGGTATCTATACACAAGAATGATGGATCGAGCACAAAACGTAGGAACGAAAGATCACATGGTAGGCACAAAAACGGGGAAACGAGCCAGGGGCGTCAAAGCGGGGGGATACAGAAGAAATGATAACACATACACGAGAAGAGGAATACCACAGCAACAATGGAGAGATAAACTGGAGAAAGAAGAGAAAGCAAAAAAGGAACGAAAACAAGTACCGGACTATATACAAAACAACATAGATTATTCCACCCCGTTTCATGCTAGCATCTGTCAACGAACCGAAACCCTGTTAAAATCAACACAGCATCAACAAGGAAAAGACAGGCGTTCATCGGAGACCTGAGAAAAGACGGTTTCTGGGGTGCGCAGGAGACGATAGCAGCAACAGCAAACTTGAAGAGGAGGACAAAAATAATACACCAGGAGGAGGGCGAAATCATAACTTTTCACCTCAACAACCAACAAGAAGATGACGCCAATTGAGACTATGTACAGGAAGCAGGGAAACAACAGCGATAACAAATTTTGAGCTGTCAGGTGGGTGATGGGTGTTTGAAGGGCAATACATACCTCGGGACGTGCGATTAACAATTTTGTGAGTGGTGACATAATCCAGACCTAGGTACAGCCTTTTTGGTGTAATGCAATAGAACAAGTCAAAAAGAGAAGATAATGGAAGGGAATAGAAGCATCACAGATAGGGATTGTTGATCTTTGACTTTTGTTGGTGTGTGGTTTAACAGGAGTGTGTTTTATGATACTGCATGTTCTTTGCGCTGTGGGTGTTATAATACAGTGTTGAAAATCTAATTTCAAATATTTTCTTAGGTAAAGTACCAAGTGATGTTTTTCAGGCCAAAATTGTGCTCGTTGCTTAGTGAAAAACTCTACATTAAATTCTACACTAAAAACAGGGAGACGAGGTTACACGTGGAAAACAACAACCGAGAAGATCATGAACAAACTACCAAACATACTGGGAAAGAAAAGCAAGCAGAAAAATAAAATGAATTCCACAAAAAAATCGCATATGTACTTTACCAGAACCAGAAACCGAGGAATCAAAAGACTTAGAAGAAGAAGAAGATTTGTAGAAGCAGAAATACAAAAAGAGGAGCACAAACATGCCACATCATGACACAATGCGGCTACGCATTTCACATATACCTACAGACATATACTCTACCAGAAGCAGAAACGAAAGAATCAGAATACTCAGAAGAAGAAGAAGAAAATCTGTAGAAGAAGAAACACAACGCAGCAACGCATTTCAAAAACAACTACACTGCCCACCCCACACTCCTGTACCATGCGTCATGTGGCTCTCGCTGCTGACAACAAGCATGACCCAAATTTAACCCAGCATCGGAAATCGAGGAATCAGAAGACTCAGAAGAAGAAGGCGAACCAAAAACACAAAAAAGGGAGCTTAAACGCTCCCTCACGACACAATGCGGTAACGCATCTCACAAATACCTACACCTCCCATCCCACATTCCTTTACCATGTGGCACTCGCTGCTGGCAACAAGCATGACCTTAGTTCAATCCAGCGTGGACGTAGCAGGCCCAGCTGTATAATCCTTGGGAGTGGCAGAAATGCCTACCGCACGCTGGTAAATCAATCAATCAATGAATCAAAACTACAATATATTTTATTTTCACTGTTTAACGGTACAAGTTTAAAATAATCTGCATTAATGTATTAATCTGATTAAAATGTATAAAATATATTTTAGTTTTGCATGAAAATTATTAACTAAAATTCGGTTTCAATAAAAATTTTAAACAAGTTTCTATTTTAATTGCATTAGATATAGTTTACTTTTTTGTAACAGAAGTTGGTCATTTTTTCCCTATTGTTTCAGTAATCATTCGCGCAGTAGATGTTAGGTTGGTCCGGGCATTGGTGTTCGGGTGGAACAGATAAAATATTATTAATTGTCAATGAATTTGTTTTGATATGATTTGGTTGACACTTTTGACTCGAAACCAAAGAGTCGCGGGTTCGAGACACAAATAAGTTGGACGTAGTTTTTTTTTTTCCTTTATTTTATACTGACGAGTGTTGCACCAACTAAGCTGATATCATAGAATAAAAAAATGCCTAAAATCAACATTATTAAAAAAAAAAGAGTACCCTATAGAATGTGCAACAATGGGCCTTTCCCTCCTTTTTTTTAATGAATATTTGAGAAGTTCTCTTTAAAAAAACTCACCCATATTTTTTCTTTTTTGCGAAATTTGCTTCCTTTCTACAGAAAAAATTATTGTTATATGAATTTAAAATTGGCGGCATTATTTCTCCACTAATGACGCATTCGGCGGACGGACCAATCAGTATACTCTAGCACCCTTGGTAGAGGTCAAGATTGGCAGAGTATAAGGTGACCTCGTAACTCACGATCTCCACCAAAAAATGTCATTAGCCAATGAGCAGCTGGTGTGAAATCACACCAGATGCAGAGCCTGATTTAAAATATTGTAAGAATTTGTGTAATGTTAATAATTAAGCAAAGATCTCGTAACTGAAACGAGCTCGCAATGACCCGCCTGAGGTAGGGAGTAATTACCTCGTATTTTGAGTCGCCGTTTTGCATGGTGGTAATCAGGATAATTTGTAGAATATGACACTACAGGTCGTAGTATTCTTCTGGCGATATTTCGGGCCAGTACGGACCGTCCTTCTAGAAAGACCACTACTACGCATTCGAAGAACAAGGATAGTCTGACTTTTCATCCCCGCACTCACTTCTCGCCTAAAAGCTGAATACCAGAGAACCTTATACTCTACAAATCTTGGGTAGAGGCTACGTATGAGCAGATTGTACGTATCAGTGTTTGTCTCTTTCTAACAAACACTCAATCATTCGAAAAGCATGGGCTGGGCTATGGGGTTGAATATAAGCAACATATCGGATTCGGGAAGACACAGAGTTTGTAAAGACCATTTTAATGTAAGAATACACTTTCTTGTAAAAAAAAACATAACTTATCTATTTATTTAATACCCATTTTATTTCCATCAGTGTTGCCAAGTGTCAGTTATTTGTTGAGAGCCGACATGTAAAGTGTGTTTCTTCTGTTAATTATTATCATTTTTATTATAGTAGGTGGTATTATTCAATGGAAATTCATTATTTTCAAAAGCGGAGATAAAAAGTAGACATTCTTTAGTGAAATAATTAAAGCATTTCCTCTAACGTTAAACATTCATATACATTAGGCAACATGGAAATGGTCTCATCGGCAGGTTTCCAGACGAGATGTAAAATTCAGAAATGTCAACAGGTTCGGTTAATGTTCGTATGAAGCTGGAAATTGTTTAGTTTTGATTGGATAATAATAATACGTCGATGACCTAATTTAAGCGCGTTTACTTGTTTGAAATATGGAGTAAGTTTAGTTAGTTTTCCTGTATCGTTACTTCATAAGTTGCAATAGTTATTGGCAAACTCTTTTAAAATTTGAATTAAAATAGAACTTTTATCACGTAAACACTGCTGTAGAGTTGTTTCTTACTGTTAATTCTTAGATTTTGTTTACAACAATACAGATTATGGTATATATGTGGTTTTTTATTTGTCTAAAGCTTTTGGTAAGGGCACGGTAGATAAAAGTATTCTTTCAACAAAATTGTCACATTGGAATAAATGGTCTACTACAGTGGATCGGTTGAAAACTGATAGAATTAACTGGAAGATACGATATTTATAATCATCTGAGTGTTTATTTTATCATTGAAAATACAGTTAGAATATTAGTGACAGATTACATCAATCAAAAAATTATGTTACACTAAGTAGTATTCATACATACTAACTATCATAATACACTCAACTACCAAAATTGCGTGTGTCTTGAACCGCGGGGAATTCAGACGTCGCTAACAAAAACATAAATATATAAATATAAAAGTCAATTATAAAGGTGTTTACTCTGAATAATGTAGGGTTCAATCGGGGGTTCTTCAGAGCACTATACTACTATTTATCTTACTATGAATGATGGTTTAATAAAAGATACTTTCACAGTTATAAGTGTGGATGACTCCACCCGCTCAATAATTGCTGATACTGTTGATGGAATTAATCTGAAAGTCCAAACTATTCTTAAGAATGTAATTTGCGATGTCAACGTAATACGTTAATATTAAATAAGAACAAGACAAATTTTTTACATTTATATTTTAGACGATATACTGGAGAATTATTCGTTTCAACACGAACACAAAATTGCTAGGTACACTTATTAATAATACTCTGGCATAGGAACTACATATTGACCATATGTAATATGTCAATTAAAGTATACTTCGATTAAAAGAGACTCTAAAACTTTAAATGAAGCTGTATTATACACGATGAAACTCACACATCAATACTATGGCTTAAGTTAAAGCCACTGATGTTGACAGAATATTTATTATCCAAAAAGTAACTTAAGACTAATTTTTAACATGCGCTTAAGAGATACTAGCTTCTTATATGTTGGTTTATTCACATTCATATGATACCAAATATAAACACAAACAAATAGACTATATTATATCTTCTTCTACTACAATAGTAATTACTTACTTCGTACAATAGTCTAGTACAAATATTATGGATCACCCGTTATAAAATTTAAATTCAAAATTAAGAAGTTAAAGTAATCATTGTCTAAATGTTAGTTATGATTTTCTTTTAATTTCCTGTTTTTCTTTCTGGTATTTTCTACCACATCTTTTCTTCTCATCTCATCTCTTCTAAAAATAATGTCGGTTCAACCTACAAAATACTAAAATTATCCAGTACATTACTGGAAAATAACCTCTACGCTTGTGAAGTTTACGTCAAAGGAATAGTTAGAGAGTGTTTTTGACAAATGAATTAATGCATTTTGCTGACTTTCCAAACCCGAATCTGTTTCCTTTCTCAAAACTTTATAACAGATGTCTTATATACTGTGTATATTAAATATACAACTTTAAGAATATGTTATGTTATATTTATTATCCATAGATACTTGCTACTTATACAGAACTACTGATATAGCTCGTAGTTTTATTTTAAACGATGTCAAATTTGTTGCTCTTCTTTGAACGCATGCAGTCCCATCTAGTATTAATAGACATTATTAGTAAATATGATGCAAATATGTAAGTCACTTTTTGTGTCAACGTACTTTTAGCCATGGTGTCTTTGGGATATGAATGAAAACGATAAATATAATGTTTATAATGATGCATTAGAATCCAAGGTAGCAGAAAAGGACTATTGAAAATACTTTGTCATCCTTCATGTTAGTTTTTTGCTACATTAGTTTAATCTGAATTTCAGTAATACACCAACTAATAATAAAAACCAAATTGATCGAACTACCATTTACCTCAAGAAATTCTTTTATATTTCTTTATTTAATGTGTATTTCCCAAGAAAAAGGATAAAAACCATAATTTCACCCATAATGACCTTATTTAAGTATATCTAAGACATTTCCAAAAAAAGTTAGACTACCTTTGTTATTTCTTGTTGTGGCGAATTTTCATCTATTTTATCTGTAGAACATCTACAAGATTATTTATTCAAAATTTTCAATACTTGTTTTTATTAAAATTGCACACTTAGGAAATGTGTGACACATTTTATTATAATCTTGCCCAAATTTCATAATCAGCTTCTATCTTACCTGGCTTGTTGCTATATGTTCTAATGCGATCGGAGGAGATTCATCGAAACATGGCATTTTAATTACGTCCTTCTTAGGGACGTTAACCAAGTTTTTAGATATCTATGAGAATACTATGCGTATCTCTGTCAACTGCAATGATCTGCAATTTGAAATTCTCATATAATTCACTCGTAGTCGATTTATCTCTACAGATGAAGCATCTCTTCTTAGAAGAGGGCATTTTTAATTAAAATACTTACACGCTCTTTAAAATAGATGAACAAATCATTCATTGTCTTTGAAAGTAATGGATTTAGCAAGCGTACAACAAAGCAATGCGGTCTTCACCTATGGACGAGCTAAATAAAATATTTTTAATCAACCGCGATTAAAAACGTGCTAGGAAAGTAGTTCCAAGAGTGCTAAAACGACTTTTGTCACACATGCATAGGCATGGCTGTATTCAGAATGAAACGCTTACTCGGTATTGCGACCGCAGAAAGTCGACAGCAGCCTGGTGACATTGATTGTTACAAATGGTATCGATTATGGGTAATTATCAGGCTTGGTAATCGGCTAATTTCCTACATCTTTCATCCGGTGCGGCATCTTAAATTAAAACTGAGGAAATTTACTGTTAAATTTGACAAAACGCCACTGATTTTTTTAAGTTCATAGGCTAATTAAAGTTGATAAGTGGTTTCATTAAATCGGTTTTTTGGACTCATCTCATTATTCTTAATAGGATGGAAACGTATTTATATAAATTAGCTCATTCTACTCTTTTTGTGTTGCAATGCGAGGATATTCTCCGTAACTGTATTATGAGCCACAAGCTCTTACATTAGAGAAAACTTGCATAATTAGTTGTATAATAAACATGCACTAAGGTGAAAATATTTTAAATAGTCTGGTTTTATGGCCAGTGCGTTTATGATGGGCGATGCTAAGTTGTTCCTGTTGAGAAAACCGAGATTGTAGACATGAGCTAATAATTATTTTCTGGTTTCATATTTACAAAATATAAGAACAAAAACTTTTCTTTGAGAACAGAATAAAAACCGTTCTGTTAAGAAGAAATAAAAAAAAGCAAAATAAGAAAATAATCGAAAATAAAGTTAAAAGGTTGCCGGCGTTTGTACACTTCTTACGTCTTATCACAATATCAAGGATAGTTTTTAATTTATTAAAGTGTTTTTGATACAAGTGTGTTTGATGAACGCTTAAAAAATATTGCCAATTAATTCTGCAACGTAATTAGAAGTAGGGTGTGTTGGGTGTTGCTATTATATGAGCGTAATATGCTGTAAGTGCTTTCGATAGTTTTGCATATAGAGCTGTGTGGGAGTGAATCTGATAATTTTAGGAACTAGGGTATAGTGTATTGACATGTAATATGAAATATATGCATTTAATTTTTATCTGTTGGATTAATAACTTGATATACACCGTAACCATTAATAACCATCTACTATCATAATCATTATTAAAAGAAAAACCAAGGATATACCAACTAACACTATTGCACTAATATTCAGCTGAGTGTTGTATAATTATTTTATAGTGGTGGAAAAATGTTCTGTTGTGTTTTATTAAAGTACTATTACGAACTACTTGTTTCTCTCCGACAATTTGGTGATTGGAAATGACCTGAATGTTCTTACAACATAATTATAAAACCACTTCATAAAAACTCTATTATCTATCCACTTGTAAAGGTTCTCGATATATCTTTTATAGAGCTTCATATAACTATGCGAGTATTTTTATTTTGTAACCATTACGTAAATACTGGTTACAGAGCAATCATAAAATTTATCTCTCCTTTAATGGCATGTTACCAGGTGATATAAACGTTCTTACAATTAATTATGAAGCTGTTAAGCTTATACGGATAACAGTTCTTGTTAAATACTCTTATACAGAAACTTTATTAAAGTGTTTTATCGGACTCCAGTGAATGTATAAAGAATTTTTATACAGCCGGAGGTTTACCGTTGCAGCATTTCACCTGGTGGTTATATTTACAAAACTGTGGAGAAAATTTAGTAATGTATTTGTTATAACATGGGAAATGCATCAGTTCTATAGCTAACGTATTTAAAGAGCATAAGAATAATCAGGATGATGTCAACAATGAAACGTAGTGGAAAAGATTATCTTTATTGGCAATATTGAAATCTAAATTTGCACATAACAACCGGAGATAATATGAAGCCATCATACATATATAATTACCGCCAATCTAACCAAAGAGCTGTAAGGCTTTATAATGGCTGCGTAATACACTGTTGTATAAGAGACCCCACTGTGCTACTATGCGAGCTTCATCGTTTAAAACCTGCATAAGAAGCTAAACTCTTCTCTAAAATAAACCACGATTTATTCCTATAAACTAAAAGTGTATAGTAATTGCATACCAAGCCGAATTGTTTTATAGCTAAACCTACGGCAGTTTTCATACAACAACAGAGAACATGTCGCTATATAATAGCTGCATAATGAGTTAAATTGCTCTGCAATATAAGCCGTAGTAGTTTTAATTTTGTCGCTATATAATGGATACCTAACAAGTTACATAATTCTATAAAATAACCTGTTACAGTATACTATAGAAAGTTGGAATAAGTATAATTACCGCCAATAAAATCCAGTTACTCTCTAAGACACTTCGCAACTGTCTCTATGCAACTAAAAGAGCTTAGTAACAGCTGTTATAAAACAAATAGTTTTGTAAAAGCAGTTTAACACTTCCACAGAGGTACTATTTTAGCCACTATATTTTTCAAAGATGTAAGGTTTTAGGTGTGGCATCCATCTTGAGAAAAATTCACATAAGAAAATTAATATTCTATTAGCACACATTATTAAACTATTTCACACGTACTTTCAATTACGTACTATATTTTAAATAATTCATTTATGGAAATAAATAACAGTTTTAAATATATAGGAGTAAATATTTTGAAGAATTTTTTTTTCATAAATCTTAATTTGCAGAAATTCAATGGCCATTGTTATTTCATCAGATATCATAGCATATATTGACAGTAAAATTTAAACCGCAAATTAATTTTAGTTTTAGTAATCTCATGAAAATTGAACTTTCAATGTACACATATTGAGTCACAAAACAGGCAAGTCGAAGAAATATTTGGATATATTTCCATATTTTTTAAGGGTGGCGCGGCGGTGCCATGCTTAAGAAAATGATTTCGTAATTCATCAATTTCTCCTACATTCCTGAACCGATAAAAAAAATTTTGATAAACTTTTAGGGACAACTTTATACAATGGTATTGAAAAGTAAAAAAAAAAATTTTTTTTTTGATTTTCACACAAGTAAAGTTTAGTTTTCAATAGCCTAATACCATTGTATAAAGTTGTCTCTAAAAGCCTATCAAAAATTGTTTTCAATAGGTTCAGAGATGTAGGAGAAATTGTCGAAAAACGTATACGGCACCGCCCACCTTGAGTTCATATAATAATACAACTGTTATGAAACACACCCAAAAAAAATAATTTCCAAAGGTGAAAAGCGCCTATCCTAATGTTTTTTGAGCCTCTGATTCCAAATATGATGTCAAGAATATATGTTTCACTGCTCAATTTTTCACAAATTGACATTTCATCCCTAAATTCAGGGTTAAATGGCTATTAAATCTAATAGAACGGTACACGTTGAAATGAAACGTTTGAATCGTTTAAAATGGTTCTAGTTACATACTTCCAATGCTCTATCGTGCTACGGAGATCATGGTGGTGTACTTTTTCCCCAAAAAAACTACTACTACTCCTTGTTCGGGTTTTTCCATACTACGCTTGACAGATCGAGGTTATTACTGGGAGTATTAATAAATCGAGTATCTTTTGACCAAGAAACCCCCCCCCTCCCGAATTACAAAACTTTCCGAAAATACTAAGGGTTGAAGAACGGTTTCCCTCCATTTTTGAGAGTTAGGAACACGACAGTTGCAATACTTTTTCCCCCACTCTTTTGGAACTACCCCTAATGAAAATAAATTACCCCTTGTTCAGATTCTTGACAGATCGGGGTTATTACAAGGAATATTGATAAATCGAGTATCTTTTGACTAGGAGACGCCAAAACAACCCCCGGAGGTTGAAACTAACCCCTCTCTGAATGACAAAACTTTCCGAAAATACTAGGAACGGACTGAAGAACGGTTTCCCTTCATTTTTGAGGGCGAGGAACACGATAGTTGCAATACTTTTTCCCTCGCCATTCTAGAACTACCTCTAATGGAAAGATTTTTCCATACTACGCTTGTGAGGGCTTGATAGATCGGGGTCGTTATAAGGAATATTGATAAATCGAGTATCTTTTGATCAAGAGAAGCCAGAACAACCCATCGGGGTTGGAACCACCTCCTTCCTGAATGACAAAACATTCCGAAAATACTGCAAAAGGGCTGAAGAGCGGTATCCCCTATTTTCGAGGGCGAGGAACACGATGGTTGCAATACCTTTTCTTCCACCTTTCTGAAACTACCTTTAAATGAAAGAAAGCTACCAACTTTTTTGTATTACGCTTGTGAGGCCTTGACAGATCGGGGTTATTACAGGAATATTGATAAATCGAATTATTTTTTTACTAGAAGACGCCAAAACAACTCCCGGGGATTGAAAACACCCCCTTGTTGAATAACAAGACATTCCGAAAATACTTGAAAGGGCTGAAGAACGGTTTTCCCCCGTTTTCGAGGGCGAGGAACACGATCATGTTTTCTCTTCTACCCTCCTCTACCCTCCCTCTAAACTGCCCATGAATTGTTATTCAAGAATTTCTCAACTTTCTAGAAAATATGCAAAGAACAAGAAGTGTTTGAAAATTCTGTTTTTTTACAAGCTGAATACTGCAGACATTTGACATTTTCGGGAACAGTGTTTCGGAAAACAGTGGCTCAATGTTCTATGTACTTTTGAAATATGCAATAAGAAATAGGGCGTGAACTTTTTTTTTAATTACCCTGTTTTTATCTTATTCTGTATATCGCATGCCGACTTGTAGAGTAGGCTAGATAAAAATGTTTGTCTGTGTCTATTCGATATATCTCCTCTCGAAATGTGTGTATATATCTATCATGCGTTAAACTTAGAAGAAGCGACTTGTGCTTCTTCTTTCCATGTATCAAAGAGAAAATCGTTGAAAGAATTCATTATTTTTTTCTAATGGTTCGCAGTGTTTTCGGAATGTTTTGTCATTCAAGGAGAGGGTGGTTCCAACCCCTGGAAGTTGTTTTGGCGTCTCCTAACCGAAAGATATTCGATTTATCAATATTCCCTGTAATAACTCTGATCTGTCAAGCCCCCACAAGCGTAGTACAAAAGAATCAGAATGGGGGGTAGTTTTACCATTTATTTTGGCGTCTCCTGGTCAAGAGATACTCGATTTATCAATGTTCCTTGTAATAACGACAATCTATAAAACTCTCACAAACGTAGTATAAAAAAATCAGAAAAAAGGTAGTAGTAGTTTTTTGGGGGGGGGAAAGTACACCACTATCAAGTCCGTGGTAAGATAGTACGTTGGAAATATTTTAAAAGATTCAGAAGTTTCATTTCATTTCGTTCTATTAGATGTAATTAGGTTAGATTTAATAGCCATTTAACCCCGAATCCCGAATTTAGGGATCAAATGTCAATTTGAGAAAAATTGAGCAGTGAAACATATATTTTTGACATGATATTTGGAATCAGCGGCTCAAGAAACATTAAATAGGTGCCTTTCACCTTTGGAAGTTATTTTTTTTGGGTGCCTGTGTTTTTAATAATGTTTATGATAAATTAATAGTCTTCCACAACGACATATATTTTGTTAGTCCTCATTCAGAACCACTCACTACTGGAAATTAGTACGTTTAGAGGTAGACTCTTTTTAAGTCTATTATTTTGAATTCTTTTCCCTAGTTGTAAGTTCACGGTAGTGCCACATTTATTAATATTGTTGAAAAAAATCTTTTGCACTTTTTTTAATAAAATTCTCTAACACTGGAATACCGAGTTCACGATGAATTACGCATGTTCCAGGGAGCATTGACAGCAATTCTAAGGATTTAGTTTTGGACACCGATGTATTTGAAATTTTTAAAATATGTTGTCAACGAGCCAAACCAACTTTATAAAACATCAAAATTAAAATATCTAGTAATTTCTGATACTTGGTAACTTAGCAGTTAGTAAATACCGGAAGCATATTCAAAAATAAGGCAAAAGTTTAATATAGTAATGGAAAGAGATATTGTGAAGAGGCCAGCAGGATAAGGTGGATCGGTGAAAAGGTTGCTGACAAAGCAGCAAAAACCGATAAAAACTACCGACAAATGCTACCACTGCTCTCCTGCCTCGTTCGTTCTACTATATATAATTTTTTAACTATAATTACTATGGTGAAAACTGATTATTTTTCATTTAATTCATTGGGTGTAAATATGTATTTAATCTAACCGGCATTGAAAGTGATGCTTTAGTCCTCGAAAAAAAGAATTAAATTAGTACTTTTACTTCTGGTGCAAAAAACAAAACTGAATTAAATTTTTAAATTTTGTTTTCAATATAAATGGTCGTCTGGCGATGGTAAAACAAATATTTTAAGTTTAAATTTCACTAATAATTAACTTGATGATATCTCAATGACTTAAAATTATAATTGTTTTTCTGCAAGAAACTTCTCGCAAGTCATTGAAGCAATTAATTTGGAAAAAACTTGCGAACAACTTGCAAAACCGTCTACCTTTTTTGAGGAAAGAAGTGCATGTCATTGTGAGGCTTAAAGAAGTTGATTATTCTTCATTAATAAAAAGGATATATAGTAAGAATTACTACACTACAAATAAATGTCGCATAAGATGTACATTAAGGTGGTGCTTATTTCTGATGTTCAGATTTCTCTCGAGACATCTCCACATTTATTCTGTTAGTTGAAATTTTTTTTTCTTATTCACAACGTCTCGTTTTGTAATTCATAAATTATTCTAGTTGGCCTATTATTGCTGTATGGCACCTCTGACAGCATATCGATATCTATAGCGAAGAAAGAGGAAAATAAAGAAGAATCTGAATGTGATGGTCTTGGCTTCGGTCTTTTCGATGACTAGAGTCTCTCGCCTTATTGCTTGTGCAATCACGTCAAAGACAAAGCAAAGTTGAGAAAACGAATGTGTAAATTCTTAAGGTTAATAATTTTTACATCAGATTATTCGTTTGTGTCTTGTCTATAACTTACTTCCTATTGTTTTTGCAAAAAGTAACAATTTGTTAGATCCTCCAAGTTTAGGTCCTTTGCTTTTTGTTTCGTTTAATTGAACCCAAGTCTTGCACAAATTATTTTCCCTTACCAATGATATAAATTGGAGCGATGTCCTGAAGACACTTCTATATTTTGTTTCATTCTCAAGTATAGTTAAGGACCACCTTAAAGTACACATACATAGCAGTAAAAAATGACTGACGAATATAGGTATCGAAATGGATTCTATTTTGGAAACGAGGGTTACTTAAGTACTTGAAAGTACTAGTTTCAATTGTAAATCACTTCCTGTATCAAATATCTACAAATTATTCTACTTAAGGAATGATTTAGTTAATTAAACAATATTTAAAACAATAAAGAGCTGTTGTCTTTAAAATATTCCCTAACCGGTGTTAATTACAACCTAAACACAAGAAAAGGAATTAGGAAATGCACACGAGATTTTTTACAAAGATAATGAACACAGTACGGTGTTATGCCATAAAATAATTTAGCTCAATGAATATTAAATTAAAGCTAAATTGATTCTGTAAATTCTGTACCGTTGTTTTTCTGAAGTAAAGTGTTAATCGTTTATGTACCTTATAATGAATACCTTAGGCGTTTTCTTTTGCTTCTAACGTTGAATCACGATCACAGGATCACGACGCAAGTTTCCGGACCCAATTCGACATGTTCAGAACATGTCGTGACAAATGCATATATTGTATGATTTGCAGGGGTGAAGGAATTAAAAATCGTGATCTTGAAAATTGTTCAATTGGGGACGAATTGCACAATGCGTGCCTAAAGTACTGTCCAGAAAGTAAAAACTTCGTTGTTCTTTACGTTTCGGAAGAAAGTGATTGTCTATAAAAAGTTTTTCTTATCTTACTAATGAGATTCGTATAGAAATATTCAATATGCAATACAGAGGGTACACCAAAATTATGAAAAAACAAAGGAGTTTTTTAGAATTAAAATGTTATCCCAAATTAGAAAATTTAGTTGTATATTCCACTATTATTTCTCTCACTAATCGATTTTGTTTAGAAGTAACAATTGGACCAGCTGTAAATATTATGGTTTTTATATCACTTAGAACTTGATTTGCTTTTTAAAAACTTTTATTTTAACTTTTACAAATTATTTATATGATTTTATATGGTTGAAAATATGTAGATATAATTAGTACAGAGATTAAATGAATACTGAACGCAAATGCGTCTGTTGGTCATATTTATAAGGTTTGATATCAACGTAGGCACAGCATTCTGGGAATTGTTGCCGTGCCAGCGTTTCACATGAGAAGTCTAGGAAGTTGTTATCGCTTAGGTGATAAATGTATTAAATTATATCACGTACCATGATAAGAATATAAAGTTACTTATTTAGATAAGATACTTAGATATTTGAATACATTGATGTGGTTTGTTTAGCATATAACAACTCCCTTTCTTTTTGAAAAGTCGGTGTTATTCACCGACTTTTTGGGAAAAATCGGTCATTTCTTCCTCTTCTGTAGGTAGATGAGGTCTTCTTCTCAGGAGGGTGCCAATTCTTTTCAGCATCTCATTAGGGGTGGCGTCCTTGGATTCCTTACAACCACAGCATCTTTTCCTGCATTTCCAGGCGATGAAGGCGGCTAGGAGACAGATGGACAGACCAATAACTGTATACATGCTTAAAGAAAAATGTTTAGTTATAAATGGCTCGTTTATTAGTTTGTCTAAGTCTCTAGAGTATTGCTCGAGTTTGTGGTTGGCTATGTCTAGATTTTCGACATTTAGATGATCGAACTGGAGAGGTTCCAACTTGGGTAGCTGGAGTTTTTCGGGAATGTCACTACAACAGTCATAGGGTATAACCACTGGATGTGAATTGTCCGTAATGTTGATGGTATTGCGGCTTTCCGCTTGCACTTTTGTTATACCGACAAACGCGTAACAGTCCGGGTGGAGTTTTAATATAGAGTTCTTATTAACACTGGTGATTTTTGTGTCCATTTTATTACAGTTTATGGTGATGTGAATGAGTTCAGAGACAATTATTAACCACACATTGCCTTGTAGTTTCTGAACGTTATAACCTTGTCCATAGACGAGGGAACTTACACAGTTTTCTGGGATTTTTCTGAAGTTTTTCAGTAGCTGGGCTTCGCATGCTGCACTGCTGTCGATCGGGTAGGCGTAGAGGTCTGAGCATAGTTTCTTATGGGAATCTAGTTGTTTGCATGTACTCAGGTCCTTGACGGGGATGTACATTAGTGAATCATCGTTACGCGCAATGAATTTTTGTGAGAATGACAAGACATGGTGAAGGCCAGTTCTGTTGTCTAGGATAGGGATAGGATACAAATGATACAGGGTATAGAGTTGTTGTTCTACTAGTGGTATTCTTAGAACGAAAACAAGATCTGATTTTGATTGAAAGGCTTCTAGTTCGATAATTTCTAGGTATTGAGGAATTTCTGAATATTTTACCGGTAGGGGTAGATTATTTTTTACTAAGTTTTGAGAGATTTCCTGAAGTGCAGTAATCAAACTTTCTGGTGAAATAATTGAAGAGTGTATTATTTTCAGACGAGCAAATGTGATCGCGTTCAAAATGTCATCAAGGTTGCTCTGGAGGTACAAGTAACTTTCAGTCAATTTTTCACATGTTTCGATAAATTTTAGTTCGGCTTGAACCAGTGCAACTCTATCATTTACTTTATGCAGTCCGATTTGAATCTTTTTCATATCCTCGTTAAACGTTACGATATTAATTTGCATATTTTGGATCGTTTCGTTAAAGGTTTTTACGACGGTAGAGGTAACGGATATTTGATTTTTCAGGAGGTTTTCTATTTGATGTTGATCTTTGTTTAATTTGTTAATACTGTCTGTGAAGAATTGTCCATCTTCCGCATCTAGATTGCCGGTAATTGCTTTAAATATACTACCTGCTCCATTTAATATACCGCGCTTGAATCGTTTGGTGTTAACAAAGATTTCTTCAAATTTTACCTTAAGGGAATTTGATACTTGGTTTAGGAGTGTTATGTGTGTTTTGACTTTGACTAGGAATTCTTTCGTTTCGCGTGTATCGGGTGTGAATATATTTACAATTGATTCTAAAATTTTGTTGTTGTTGATAAAGGCTTCTTCGAGGCTTGATAGATTTTTATGGACTAGCAGAGTCCATTTATTATTGGAAATTATTATCCTCGTTTCGTCGTGGTAATAGACTCCGACGGTGTTATTGATGGGTGTTATTTGGTACTGGGACATGGCTGCTCCGATCAGCAAGGTGAACCTGTAAGGCAATTTAGGCTTCAATATATGGTTTTAACCTGTCAAAGTTAGCTTTAGTTTTTTGTTTTGTTTTTTTATTAAGGAGGGTGGCTGAGTTTTTGTGAAGTTCTAAAATCTCAAATGGCCCGTTATATTTATTACGTAACTTATCGGTGATTTGGGATTCTTTTAAATACACCTTTTGACCAATCTGATATTCGGGGGTTTCCTTTGAAACGTGGGCGTCGAACCGAACTTTCGCTTTTTGTTTTTGTGTTTCAGTTCTGGCGCGCGCGACTTTATAATAATAAGAGAGGCGATTATTTAAGTCTCTGACGTATTTCGTGACTAGTTCTTCCTGATTATATAGCGTTTCAGGTGGTCTACTAGATGTGTGTCCGAAAACTAACTCGTAGGGTGTAAATCCGTGAGTTTTATTAGTAGAGGTATTATAGCATATTATCGCGTAAGGGAATATGTTGAAGGGGTGTTCGTCAGGGTGTTCTGCCACGTGTGCTCGGATCATTTCCAACAAGGTAGCGTGGAACCTTTCTAAGGAACCATTAGATTGGGGGTGTCCGACACTAGACTGCGTTACTTTGATGTCATAGAGGAGACATAAATCTTTTAGGATGGCGTTATCGAATTCTCGGCCATAATCGCAATGGATTCGAAGGGGTGTTCCGAAGTGCTGGAAGTAAACGAGTAGAGTGTTTGCGATTGATTTTGCTGATTTATCTTTGATAGGATACGCTTGAGTGAATTTTGTAAGTTCGTCGCGTATAGTAAGTGCGTAATTTTTCGTTGGGACTTCTAGGACGTCTATGTTTATACGTTCGAAAGGGGATTTAGGCGTCTCCGTAATTACGAGAGGGTTATCTAAATTTTTGCGACAGATTTTTGTTTCTTGGCAGATTTTGCAGGTTTTTATGAAATTTTCGACGTCTTTTGTCAATCCTTTCCAATTGTATTTCTCTCGAATACGACGAATAGTCTCATTTATTCCGCGGTGGAGATGGGCTTTGCCAGTATGATGCTGGTCGATAATAATTGGGATTTCGTCGTCACTAGGTGTTCTAGTAACGTTTTGACATATTTTGAGTTTCACGTCTTTTTCCGATAAAAGAAATGACAAAATTTCAAGAATAGGGAGTTCGACATTGTTTTCGATACAATACGTTTTGGAGTCGTCGAACTCTTCACGACCTTTGTATAGGGAGATAAATAGATTTTGGATTACGGTTTCGGGGTCGTATGGTAGAGCCACGATAAAGTAATTTCTATGTCGCACCGACTTACTCGATAATTTATTTAATTCTAAATCTCGGAAGTCTGCGTTTTCTTCGAACAAATCTTCAAGGATTTTATAATGAAAATCTTTGAGATTGTTTTGTTGGAAAAAGGTCACTATATTTTTATTGGTTTTGTCCAGGAGTTGCCCGTTCGAAAATTCAATTTTAGAATAATCGATAAGTGACTTTGTTTTATACAATTTTACGAAAGTTTCGAATTCGTTCAGGACATCTTCTTGTTCGTTTGTTTCCGTCGTGTCGCTTGTCGTGTCCTGACTATCAGGATCGGGTTCTATTGGAGTTGAGGGACTTTGAACGGGGTACGTTACTAGTTTTGATTCTGCTTGAAAGTTAGAGGAATCTTGGATGTGATTTATCTTTATGCGGGAAAGAGCGTCTGCATTTTTATTAATGCGGCCGGGTTTATATTCGATTTCGTATTCGTATTCTTCAAGCTTCAGTCGCCAACGTGCTAGGCGGCTACCGGGGTCTTTTATCGAAAAGAGCCACGTTAAAGGTCTATGGTCAGTTATTAGTTTGAACTTTCGACCAAATATGTACGGACGGAAGTGTTTCACGGCCCATACTATAGCTAAAAGTTCACGCTCTATGGTTGAGTATTTGGTTTCGGCTTTACAGAGGGTCCTTGAGGCGAAAGCTATTGGTAAGTCTTTGCCAATGGGGCCTTGTGAGAGCACGGCGCCGATGGCGAACGCGCTTGCATCAGTGGTAAGTAGAAACGTTTCGTCGAAGTTTGGGTAGATAAGTACTGGGGTCGAAGTGAGGGCTTGTTTTAATTCCTCGAAAGATTTGTGACATTCTGAGTCGAAAGCAAAAGGGACATCCTTTTGTAACAATTTGGTGAGGGGCTTGGATAGTTTCGCGAAATTACTTATAAATCTGCGATAATAACCTGCCAACCCGAGGAAGGATTTAATTTCTTTCTGGTTAGTGGGTTGCGGGAAGTTTTGGATGCACTGTACCTTATCGGGATTTGGTTTAACTCCTTCTTTAGTTATGAGGTGACCCAGGTATGCGACTTCTTTACGAAGAAACTCGCATTTATCAGGTTGGATTTTTAAGTTAGCGTTTCGAAGGCGTTTGAACACTTCTGTGAGACGAGAAATGTGTTCGTGAACTGTCGGGGAATATATGATAATATCATCCATATATACCAGACATCTCTCGTTCTGAATGCCCATGAGGATGTTGTCCATAACCCTTTGGAAGGTGGAAGGGGCGTTTTTAAGGCCGAAGGGCATACGAACGAATTCATAGTGCCCGTTGTCTACGCTAAATGCACTTTTCGGGATGTCTTTCGGGTCTATCTCGATCTGGTGGAACCCAGAGGCCAAGTCCAATGTTGTGAAGTACTGGCACTTGCCTAATTGATCCAGGAGATCTGAGATGTTGGGTAGAGGGTATTTATCTCCTACAGTTAACTCATTGAGTTTTCTGTAGTCTACAACCACACGCCATTTTGGCTTACCCGAAGCATCAAGTTTCTTAGGGACAACCCACACTGGAGATGACCAGGGGGAGTTAGAGTGACGAATAATATTTTGTTCTAACATTTTGGATACCTGCGTTTTGACTTCTTCTTTGTGTATCTGGGGGTATCGATACGATTTTGTAAATACCGGTTTCGCGTCATTGGTATCTATCGCGTGTTTAATTTCATTGGTGAAGGTTAGTTGGTCACCTTCAAGATAAAAAATATCCGCGTATTCTAGACAAAGTTGAGTTATTAATTCGTTTTCTTCCATGTTTAGGTGGTCTAGACGGAGTTGGTTTTTTATTTCATAATGTCTGTCTACGCAAGTTTGGGAGGTTTCTTCGTCTATATAATTCAGTGAGAAATTTTGGATCGGCTCTAGTTTTAAATTTGAAAAATTAACGGTTTTGGGTACCGCGTTTACGTTTAATATAGAGGTAATAAATTCACCTTTATCGTCTATCTGAACTATCGCGTTAGGAAGTCTTACCTTGTCTACTTCGGTAGCTAGCAGTATAGCTTCCGTATTGGACAAGTGACATTTAAGTTTGGTAATTTGTTCTATACGTGGTTCAACTGAAATTATATTTGATATATTACGGGTGGTATCACGATTATCTGGATTTGGGTAATTTTGTATGTTTGGCAGACCCTGGTCCGTGACTTTGTGGATCGGGATTGTTTTGAAATTTGTTACAAGTTTTTTGTTTTTTATATCCACTATACAATTGTAATGTTCTAAGAAATCAGACCCTAGGAGTCCATCGAATTCTATGTCAAGATCGCATACATAAATTTTAAATGGTTCATTGTTGTCAAACGGGATAAAGACGGCTTCGTTAATATTTATTTTTTGGTCAGTTATGCCTTGGATCGTAATGTTTTCCGGACATCTCCTACTATAATTTTCACAAATTTTGGGTTTGAATATGGATAGTCCTGCGCCCGTGTCGATTAATAATCTATGCGTGTTAGTAATGTCATAGATATAATACAAATTTTTGGATTTGACAGACAATAAGGGGCTTATAGGAACTGTTGTTCCGGGAAGTTGAGATTTGGGTTGAAATTGTCCAAGTTCATTTTGCCAAATTGGGTTTGTAGTACTGTCATCTCGGAGTCTCCGGTTTTGTGATAAGGCGGGTCCGACTGGGCATGTGGGCCTGATCGAAAATCCCGATTATATACAGGTGTTGTATCGAAAGTCGATTCGTCCGTGTAATAATTTTCGGAGGGACTATTAGCAGTATAATAGTCTTCGTTGCTGTTGTCGTATTCCGAAGTATTAGCTGTATAATAGTTCGGACTTGCGTAGGGGTTATTATCAGTATAATATCCCTCGTTAATATTTTCGTAAGGGTTATCGTGAACGTAATAACTTTGATTTTGTTGCTCTAGGTTTTCGGGTTCAGTATTTTGATTGAGATGAAGCGTTTTTCTATTTGAATTTGGTCTATAATAATTAGGGTTAGGTTGAATCGCAGGTGGTCTTGCATTATTGAAATTTGGGTTTGGTGCAATGACGGGTGGTCTTTGTTGCTGGAAGTTTTGTGAGCTTCCAGGATTTTGGTTATAATAGTTAGGTCTTTGTTGTTGGAAATTTTGCGAATTTCCAGGATTTTGATTATAGTAATTAGGCCTAGGATAGATTTGGGGAGTACCAAAATTTGGGGGTCGAGAACTTTGTTGTCTCTGACGACATTCATTAGCGACGTGTCCCGTACGTTTGCAAAATGAACAATGTCTTGCAGGTAAGGGGAAGTTTTGGTTACGCGTGGGAGTGATTGCACTATTGTTGCGATTGGTTTTTTGAGTTTCAAAATAGTTTAATTGGAGTTCTTTTCGAACTCTCGTTATTGCTTTTAGCATATTCTCGGGGTCGCTTGCCCTAACAACATGCGCGAGTTTGGGTTCTAGTCCCGTGAGTAGGGTGTTCAAAACCATACCCTCGGTTAATTGCGTTTGAGCTTGTTTTTGCGCCGCCGTTAACCGCTGTTTATGAACAGAAGCATGCATTTTTGCTTCGTGGGTTTGTAAGCGCGCAATAAACGTAAGCGGAGATTCACCGGGAAGCTGCCGCATTCTTTGTAAGTCCTGTATTAAGGAGGTTAGGTCTCTACTATCTCCGAAATGATTTTCTAAAAGAGTCTTAATTTCTTCCCAATGAGTGGGATTTCTAGAGTTCACTAGTTCAGCTGCACGACCTTTTAATTTGTTTTTTATGTGAACAGTTAAGAGTACCACCTGATTACCAATTGACATGCCAAAAGCAGTTCTGCATGAATTTAAAAACGTATTTAAATTTATTTGATTACCGTCATATTCAGGAATAATTGAAAATATTTCGCTCAATTTATACGGTTCAACAACGTCTGGTTGAGGTTGAGGTTGAGGTTGTGGCTCGTGCTGTTGTTGGTTTTGTTGTTGTTGGTGAGCCATATTTCGAGTAGTTACTGGCATAAACTAATTTGAATTTGAAAACTTAGATTTATTTTACTTATAATAGCAATGGACAACAGAACTGTTCTTTTCCACGGACAATACGCAAGAAATGATGCGATTATTATTTTAATTAAATTTGCACTAAAAACGAGATGATTCAATAAGTACTTACACGTAATAAATCTTCATATGTAGGTTCTTTCTTGATTTAGGGATTGGAATCCGCCGCCCGTCGTCAAAGGTCTCCTTGTTCCGGCGATCCTTTCCTGAAGTTAGGCCCTTTTTGGGGTGTTCCTTATTCTTCGGGGAGGTTTTCGTTGGTTAGGCTCTTCTTCCAGGCGTTATTACCAATCCTACCGACTGCGCCACTTTTATATCACTTAGAACTTGATTTGCTTTTTAAAAACTTTTATTTTAACTTTTACAAATTATTTATATGATTTTATATGGTTGAAAATATGTAGATATAATCAGTACAGAGATTAAATGAATACTGAACGCAAATGCGTCTGTTGGTCATATTTATAAGGTTTGATATCAACGTAGGCACAGCATTCTGGGAATTGTTGCCGTGCCAGCGTTTCACATGAGAAGTCTAGGAAGTTGTTATCGCTTAGGTGATAAATGTATTAAATTATATCACGTACCATGATAAGAATATAAAGTTACTTATTTAGATAAGATACTTAGATATTTGAATACATTGATGTGGTTTGTTTAGCATATAACATGGTTATATTTGAAGTAAAATAGATTGATTTTTTACCGAAACTAGGAAAATTTACCGTACTAACCGTTGAAGCAGAAAATTTTCATCGTACAAGTATTATGACCTACGTGACCATTATTTCTCTTTTGGAGTTATACAGAAAGGGAGAAGGGAATGGACAAGAAAAAGGAAAGGGGAAGAAAACGGGAAAGGGAAAGGCAAAGGAAAAATAAGAAGAGAAAAAAAGAAAAGAAAATAAAAATAAAAAAGGACTAGAACATGACGAGAGGAGAAGGAAAATGAGGAAAATGAGGGGAAAAGGAAAAAGAAAAAACAAAGAAGAGAAAAATGGTGCAAAGGAAAAGAAAAACGAAAAAAGTAAAAAAACGATAAAGAAAATACAACGAAGGAAATGCGGTTGCTGTAACAACGCTAGATGATATTGAAAATTTTCCTTCAGTATCTCAGAAGAGACGTGCAGAGAACGTGAATATATGCTCGCAAACAGTTTTCAATCAAAGGTTCAGAACGATGACGCCAAACGTTTGGATTTCTGTTTATGTCTAGGTCTAGGAAATAGCGTGTAAATTCGACTGCCAGTCGGTAATCGAGGAGACCATATAAGTACCAAAGTGTTTTCTCTTTGAAAATTTTTTGGTATGGTGGTGGGATAGGGAGGAGGGGGGCATTTTTCTTTTAATAGAACCGAACCGTGCTTTGTTCCAAATATTGTTATAGTAGGACAGTCAGTTGTTGGTTTCTAAAAATCATTAAGGGATGACACAATGATATGCAAGTTTTATTTTCTTTTTATTTCAATGATTTCTCAGTGTTTTTAATTTCAAATCAGCCGTCGAGCACTCCGCTTTCAGCGTCAAGCGGACAGTGACACTCACTGCGCGGCTAGCCCCCCCCACCACTACTACCAGCAGTCTCGCTACGGTGTTACATTCATTTAAACATCGTGCATGTTTTCAATAATAATAGAATAACAATAATGATAATAATAGCGATTTTTTTTTTTGAAGCCAGTCGCCCTTCTCTCTGTCTCCGATGCCAGAGAGGGTACGCTGGTAATACCAGAGACCACACCCTACGCCGTAAAGTCAGTGATCACTGGGTCCGCGAATCGTGTGCTCTGAGCAGGCGTAACGAGCCAAGGATAACGGCCTTCTGCATTCTTCCAGCTAAGATTTCTGCCGAGTTTCGGCATGCCGGTATCGTCTTCAGTTCCGAAAACAGTCTATGCCTCACCCCACCGAGGGATCCTATAATTAATACCACTAGCTTAACGGTGTGGTCTGGATAGAGTCTGCGGAGTTCGAAGAGAAAATCTCGATATTTAGTCCGTTTTTCCTCCTCTTTCAAAACAATGTTTGTTTCCGCTGGAGCGGAGAACTCAAAAACAAACATTGTCTTGGTTTGGTGGTCGAGGAGGACTATATCAGGTTTATTGGCCTGTATTTGCCTCAGGGTGGGAAAAGAGTAGTTCCAATCCCATACGTGTGCCGTAGATGATAGTACAGCACCCGTAATGCTCCATCATGTCTATGGATATAGGCCGAGACAGCGTATGCCGGACAAGCCGACAATAGGATATGATTCACGACCATGAAAATGCAGGGATAGGAGCGTTTTTATTTAAGATAGCGATTATTATTATTATTGCTATTATTATTATTATTATTATTATTATTATCATTATTATTATTGAAAACTTGCGCGATGTTTAAATGAATATATTAGGCAGCGAGACTGCTAGTAGTTGTAGTAGGGGACAGACGCGCAGTGAGTGTTACTAACCGCTTGAGGCTGAAAGCGGAGCCGTTCGACGGCTGATTAAAAAAAATCAAAAACACTGGGAAATTATTGAAATAAAAAGAAAATGAAATTCGCATATCATTGTTCCATCCCTTAATGATTTTTAGAAATAAAAAAATGATTGTCCTACTATAACAATACTTGATGCAAAACACCACTGAAAAAAAAGTTCGTTTTTTTGTTAATAACTTTATTAATTATGAACGGATCAAGATAAACCAAAATTCGAGTTTTCCGTATTTCCTCCTATAATAACATATCCAAAGGACATTTCTTAATATTTATAAAAAACAAAATGGAGACACAAGTTTGTAACCCTTTAAAGAGTAGTTGGGGGTTGAATTTGGCAAAAATGCCTGCCAACCAAGGTTAGTGTTTTTTAGTGCCTGTTGAATCCTAAACTGGTTGGGCAGATGTTCTTTTCAATTTTTAACCATTTTTTGTCAAAATTTAAAATTTGGTCCATTTTTCGTTACTTTGATGGCAAATTGCTCAAAAACCGACCAATGGAAATGTCTGCCACTACAGTACAGTACTGCACACGCTAAAACAAACATTTTGCTCCGAATTGGTCCGGTAACTAAATCTTTTTTTTTTTTTCAATGTCTGGTTACCGCTCGCCGACCGGAGTGTAATTGGGGTATGTGAAGTATATATACTAACTACCTATGCGGACAGATATCGGTGACCATTCGATTAAAAAAAATGTCCCTCCCTCCCTATCCCCCACCATACCAAAAATTTCCAGAGAGAAAAAACTTTCGTACTTATATGGTCTCTTCGATTACCGACTGACAGGCAATAACCTTTCATCGTCGAATTTGCACGCTGTTTCCTAGAATATAGGAGAAAAGTTATAAGAAAACAGAAGTTTTAAAAAACTCTTATTATTTTCTAATGAAAGTACTTTCAACGCTAATGAAATAGTAAATGTTCGGAATTGTAGACGTTAGACTAGATGGCAGAAGACAGTATTCCAGGGAAGTAACCAATGGTGCACCGTTTTATATAACGGTATAACTGGACCAATAAAAAGCTAGTGTTATACTTTTCCATTCATCTTAAAATGTAAGAGCGCTTTTTCTATTATTTTGCGGGAAATTAGCTTTCAAAAATTAAGATTACTTATTAGATGTTCGACACGTATGTATAAGATCTTTCTGTTCCGTTTAGTTCAATATGTCACCTGTTTAATGACCATCATACTTCTAACACCTTGTATAGTTTCAAAGATGTGTGTAGTTCTTCATTGGCATTTAATTGTTCTTCTTTTGATTAATTACTTATGTTCTGCTTTTTATCCTAGTCCATTGAAAACTAAAAGCAAATTTTATAACCAGACAACGGAAGGGCAAACTTTAAGTAGCCAATTTGCAAACAATGTCGAAAGTAGTCTTGGAATGTTAATATGATTTTATAAAACGGGAAGAGATTGTATACTCGATATGAGCTAACAGTTACAGTTTATTCATAGTGTAATGAGTACTAAGACTGTAAGTGGTCGCATCCTTTTAGAAATGGGAGATAACATTTCTGGTTTTGTAGATGGAATTAAATATTACATATGTTTTTGTGGGGTTACTTGTATGCAAGTGGAGAGACGATATATTCCACTTTATTTATCTTTAAGGAATTTTACTTTGGAAACTTGAACTAACTTGTATATACAGGGTTTTTCACGACAAACTGCATACTACTAAGGGTGATGGAGAAGCCCTTGCCTAGTCATAGACTACCACAGAAATATGTCTGTAACGCTTAATTACTGAGATACAGAGTGCAAACTACTTATGGCCAAAATTTCTTTTGACCAGAATTTATTTAATTTCATACAATTTGGGTACTTATCACAGTTGATATGTTACCATTAAGGAAACTAATGAAGAAACTAAGGAGAATGGAATAGATTACACAGCTCCACAAAATAAAAAAAAAAGTGGTCTGTTCCTGGAACTCCATTGGTTCATCCCCATGTATTTCGACGTGCTGAACACGAATTAGGTGACCGTTTAGCTCTATCTATCACCCATTATTTTTTTGTAAATCGAGAAAGTAGCCCAAAGAAAACCTCATAATTTAGGTTATTTTCGGGTTTTATGGAGCTAAATGGGCACCTTATTCGTAAGCACGTCAAAATATATAGGGATTGTACTGGAGCGGATCTGGCGAGAAAAGGAGGAGTTTTGAAACCAACTTTTTAAAAAAAAAATTTTTGACAATTCGGTTACACGCGTTCTCTTTTGTCATGTTATCAACTTAGTTCAGCTTAATCACACGGGGTGGCGGAGGAATTCGCATTTAAAATTCGCAAAAACACGTTTTTCCACGATAACTTTGTTATTATTGACCTGACGAAAAAAAATAAAATTAAAAATTGAAGATCTCGCGGAAGCGCATAATCTGGTATAATTTTTTTCAAATCGAACGGTAACTTTTCGTGAATTTTTTTTTTGAAAATACTCGTTTTTTTGCCCTAATACTAATACACAAAAAAGTAATTCCTTAATTTTTTTACGAAAAAAAGAAGTTCGGGGGATGAGATTTTTTTGAGGTAGGTGAAATAGACAAGAATTGATGGAGCCGGAGGATTGGGGTGGTGGATCAATTAGGGGAGGGGAGGGTGGTAGGGAAAGGAAAATTATTCAACCCCCTCGAACTGTTTTCCCTGTCGTGCGATTCTCAAAAACCAAAATGGAATTTGTTCGTTATTACGTCTAACTCGCTTAACTCGCTCTAACTCAAAAACGGCACAATGGATCACTCTAAAATTTGTATCGTGTTATCACTATATATTTATTAACATAATGTGTTAATATGTAAGTCAAATTTTAATAATAAGTGTAGAAAGCATTATTTTTTTTCTAAGGCTATGACAAAAATTTGCATTTTCAAATGTAACATGCGGGAAACTTTTTTATCTTTCGAAATAGGTACCGAGTGTATCGAGAAGTAACGAAGATAAAAGATGGACGTAAATTTTTTATTTGAAACTTTTTTTTCTAGAATTAGCAGTTTTCGAGAAAATTGCAAATGAGTGATTGTTGGCCAGATACTGCAAACGTGCGGAAATCTAATAGCAATTAATTGCTTACCTGTAAGGAAATTTCTCATCCGAGCCCTTTCCTTCGTACTCAAAAACGCATTTAAAAAAAAAATGCAGAAGGTTTTTCCCCTCCCACAAGTTTGTTTATTTGAAAAAAATAAAAAAAAATATTCAATCAAATATTAGACGTAATAACGAACAAATTCTATTTTGGTTTTTGAAAATCGCACGACAGGGAAAAAGTTCGAGGGAGTTGAATAATTTTCCTTTTCCTACCTCCCTCCACTCCCCTAATTGATCCACCACCCCAAACCTCCGGCTCCATCAATTCTTATCTATTTCACCTACCTCAAAAAAATCTCATCCCCCTAACTTCTTTTTTTCGTAAAAGACTTAAGGAATTACTTTTTTGTGTATTAGTGTTAGGGCAAAACAACGAGTATTTTCAAAAAAATTTTTCACAAAAAATTGATTATGCGAAATTTTTAATTTTTAATTTTACTTTTTTTTCGTCAGGTCAATAATAACAAAGTTATCGTGGAAAAACGTATTTTTGCGAATTTTAAATGCGAATTCATCCGCCACCCCGTGTGATTAAGCTGAACTAAATTGATAACATGATAAAAGAGAATGCGTGTAACTGAATTGTCAAAAAAAAAAAAAAATTAAAAAAGTTGGTTTCATTTCAAAACCAGATCCGCTCCGCTATTGCCCAATGGAGTCCCAGAAACATACAATTTTTTTGTGTGTAGCGTAGAAATTTTAATCAAAATATCGCTTCTACCCGGAATTAATTATTGTAAAGCTGAAAATTTCCAGGATTGTAGTTTTGGTCCAGGACAACACGTAGTAAATAGTCCCCAACTCTCCCCCATCGGCTTCCCTGTTTTTTCGGAGCACCAACGGCTTAAGTCGCAAAAATTGCAGAGCTGAATATAAAGTGCAACAGGAAGGTTGTTACTGTTCCGATTTGGATCGAAATGATCATAAAAGATTAGGAGAAGCATATCCTTTCATATTTCAGATGTTCCATGCATATTTTTGTTCATAATTTTCCGTTCTAGTTCTGTCAACATTTCAAAAATTTAAAAAAATTTAAAAAAAAGTTACAAAATTCCGAAATGACGCCATTGCGGATAAATGAAGGCTCGGAGGGGAAAACGAAAACGTACCCCAATAAACATTTCTCTTCATACTTTGGGCTTTCCATTGGTATGTCTACCTTCTCTGTAGCGTCACCCGTTACGGAATTACTCCACTCTGAGTGTCGCAGCTGCGACACTCGGACATTTAAGTGCGTTCATTGTTGCGTCTATAACGTTTAGTCTAAACAATCAAGAAGGCGCAAGACGAGCTATACCCTTAATTCTTTAACTTCGACAGTTCCCTAAGTGTATGCATTGGTTCATTGGTGCGGCAAAAATGAGTGATCTTGGTTAAGCCATGTAGCACAGGAATTCTAGTTTTTGACCCGGAATTAATTATTGTAAAGCTAAAAATTTACAGGATTGTAGTTTTGGTCCAGGACAACACGTACCAAAAAGCCCCCTAATCTTCCCTGTCGGCTTCCCTGTTTTTGCGGAGCAACAAGGGCCTAAGTCGCAGAAATTGCAGAGCTGGCTATAAAGTGCAGCAAAAAGGTTCTTACTGGTCCGATTTGGGTCGAAATGATCATAAAGGCTTCGGAGAAGCATATCCGTTCGTATTTATTTCACATACTCCATGCGTATTTCGTTCATAATTTTCCGTTCTAGTGCTGTCAAAACTTCAAAAATTGAAAAAAATTCGAAATGGCTCCATTGCGGATAAATGAAGACTCGGAAGGGAAAACGTACCCGAATAAACATTTCTCTTCATACTTTGGGCTTCCCATTGGTATGTCTACCTTCTCTGTAGTGTTATCCGTTACGGAACTATGCAACTTTGAGAGTCAGAGCGCGGCGGCCGCGCCCGCTATGTGCAAGGTAGAACGGAGCTGCCCTGGCTGCGCTGATGAGACCAGTTGCGAATCCTGTTTATATATTATTGGTCTTTTATAAGATTTATTGAATGAAATTTAACTTGTCAGACTCAGAAAATGACTTTATTCGGCTAGACAATTGACATTATTGATCTACTGGGAAGTAGGGTCGTCCGGATCATCATCCATATCCACGACTAGCAGTTTGTGCAGCTGGATTCTCTACAGGTTCGGCACATGATGCTGCAGTTCAGACCAGAGTTCCTGCACTCGCACCGGGTACCGCAGTCCCTCTTGTAGGCACAAGAAATTAGCCGTAGTAGGCTATCGGGAGCTGGCTGCTTTGTGGTAGGAACAGAAATCGGAACCAGGCCCTGGAGTCCTGATTTCCACCCCCGAAATGTCGCTGCTACCATTAAAGGTTCCTTGCTACCATAAAAATCCAGGCATTCATATGAAGAACATAATGCATATCATAAATTATATTCTAAGAAGGACATTAACAAGTCACTGCACTCTATGAAACTGAGTTCAATTTGTATATTCCACTGAGGAAATAAAATGCACTTCAGTTTCTTATACTCCACTCGCAAAATTATTTTCGTGCAGTGTGCAGTGAGTGCAGATTTTTGATACGAGCTCTGGCAGCTCGTGCAATCGTGGAGTGCAATATGGAGTATCACAAGGTTCCGTTTTGAGACCAACTCTGTTCTTACTTTATATAAATAACACACTTCAATATATGCATGCTGAGGATCCACGTTTTTTTTTTAATGCAAATTCTGAAAATACCGCCCGGAAAATTTTTCATAAGCTTACTTTTTTGGCAGACAAAAATAAACTTTGTATTAATTCTGATAAAACTACTTTTATTTTCTTCTAAAATCCACAATCTCCACAGTAACTTAAACATGTGCAATTAATTTTAATGAAAATACAAAAATGTTAGATATTATATTAGATTGCTTTTCTACGACAACATCGAAATATGTCCATTAAATGATCGTAAATTCAATCGTAAACAGCTACATTTTGCACAGAATATCATATTGCATAGCGGACCTGACACGTTATGATTCATACTGCATTTGTCGCCTAGCAACCGTTTCATTATGAACCATTATGCGTTAGGAGGGCGGTCAACTGTGCGGCGACTAAAGTGACGGCGGCTTTGAAAATATGACACTAGCGACGGGATATTTGAATATATCAGTATTTCTGTCAACATTTTTATAGTTACATTACAGATTTTTGCATATTTCTTTGTACTAGTCAACCATCCTAAGTTGGCAGATAGCCGCCCAGAGAAAGAAGAAATATCGTCACTGTTGGACAGAGACAAACAAGGCTCTTCAGCTAACTAGCTAGCTAGCTAGCTTAAGAAGCTTTTTAAGCTGAAGGTTCTTCAGCTAACTAGCTAGCTAGCTAGCTTAAGCAGCTTTTTAAGCTGAAGAACCTTGTTTGTATCTGTCCAACAGTGACGATATTTCCTCTTTCTCTGCGTGGCTTCCTGCCAACTTAGGATGGTTGACTAGTATCAATGTTTATTAGAATATTAAACGTAAGTAGTAGGTTGTCGTAGAAAAAGTATAGTATGCATCACTCACAAAATGGCAATTTTACACTCATATGAATTGCAGCACGAGCCGAAGGCGAGTAAATTCTAAGTAAGGAGGCACATTTTATCTAAGTGTTTTTGGTTAAATCTTCATATTCTGTAGTTGAAATTTTATTAAAGCTGACAAGAAGGTATATTTATTTAACAACGTATGAATGTTCTAATAACGTTTTACTTTTAGTATCTACTAAAAAACATGAGTTAAGCTGTCCTCTTATTTGGCATGGCTAGTGCCTGTAGACTTTTAGAATTAGTGACATTATTGAAAACATGTCCTCAAAACTTTAAAACGCACTTTTTATTCATGAGTCGCCAAACAAAATCAGAACGGTTTTTCTATAATAGTACCAGATAAATTCGAAAATGTTAATCTACTTGAACTTGTCAGAGGATACATAGCACTTTGACCGACCAGGACCAATTTCGGTGGTCAAATATTTAGGTCTAGAAAATTCTTCTTCATATATGGGTCATTGCCTTTGCTGTCTTTATGGCAAATGCAGGAGCCAATATGGAAGGAATTAAAAGACATGAGGGTTGGCGCTCATAGTGACGGAGGGTTATATTGATGTTTGCAAATACCAAAATTAACGTTGCAAAGAAGATCTATGGCGAAGTATCTCGTGAAGAACCTTCGACTTGCAGTATCTCTGTAGAAGGTCAAGAAATCTAAAGCATTTTGGAAGTAGTAAAGAAAAGCAACGAAATTATGGGGATGAATATTTAACAATTATTGTGCTATAAATATTAACCATTATTATAATAATAAGCAATAGTATTTGTTATATTTAATATTAATTACAATGTAAATATACCTTCAATGTAAATCTAAATAAATTTAAACTGTATTTTCCTAGTTCTATAAAGTGTACTTAGTGACCACTAAACTAGTACTTTATAACTTAGTCGTACGTAAAAACCATTTAAAATCAAGATTTTATTAAGAATGCACTAAAGAATAAAAAATATGTTTTCAGATATTACTATATTTTCAGCTCATATGACTAAAAATAAAAGCGTGGGGTGACGATAAAGTTTCACTTTTCTCTCACGTAACAACGTTAGATAACTAAAATTTTTAAAAACTTTCCCCACACGTTTATTCTTATTGTGGTAATTTCTGAGTTGTGTCCGTATAGCTTAAGTAATCAACGTTTTCAATCTCTGTGCTGTGAACGTGAAATTTAATTTAAACTTTCGATAAAATTGATGCATTATTATGTTATATTTATTAAGCCTTTGCGGACTAGTGGCTATCCTATGGAACCACCTACTTATATGAATTTTGTGACAAAAAAAGTTACCTATTCTCTTTTTCTTTTTCATTATTTAATATTATAATGTTGAGAATCGTTTGTCAAAAGTTATTTGATCTTATGTAGTACAATGATGTCTCAGGGTTCCACGTGTAGAGGTACGCAGCATTGAAGATCCATATCTGAATCCCGAACTGTCCATTGGAACAAAAATTGGATAATGATAGTAATACTGGTGGACAATACATTCACCATGAATATTTTTTCCAATTCAGATAGGATTCTAGGAGTAGACATCCCTAACGTATATTGATGATAATTATAAGGTTCATAATGGCTATAATCGTATCCCTTGTCGCTTTTTATGAGTCCTGAAAGGGTTAAATTGCCAAGAAAGTTAATTTTTGGTGGCTTTTATTTTCTTACAAATTAACAAATTATCATAAAGTTTCGTCATCCGCTATTCAGAATTTTATTGCGAAGAATTTTATTGCGAACAATTTGCTATTTTTATTTTTGCGATACGATTTCTAGGACCAGAGATAATAACGAAAATAGCAGAAAATTTCAGTATTAAAAATAATTTGTTAAAATGTTACAAGAAGCAATGTACCAATTTAATACAAAACTGCTCATAGTACTTGTTATACGTAAAACAAGTTCAAACAATAAAATTGCTGCAACCAGAGAATTCCTTATTCACTTATTTTGATACTTAATATGACTCCACTAGTAATGTAGATGATATATCAATTTTACCCTAAAATGTTAATGAGGTATTTTAGAAAATTTGCAGTCGGTGTTGCCGAGTACCTAATAAACACGTTGCAAATTTGTAAAAAAACTATTATAAAGAGAATAAAATTTGCAGTCATGTGTTTCCGACTATGAATGTCTATTAAACACGATAACTTGTAATCAGTGGAGTTGTCTGTTACTTTGTGATATTCCATTATAAGTATTATAACAAATAACGAACACAAATTCTTTTGTTAAATATCACTATATTCTTCTGTTTGCAACTGCAATTTCGTAGTATATAATATACATTTTCAAGCACAGTGATTTACAAATTAAATTGTGGGGTATTTATACATTACAAAAAGATTATAATACTAATTAGTTATGATTGAACATAGCTAATTAACATAATTCATTTTTAATGTATACATATAAAAGGATTAAGCTAATTAGTTATGATTGAACATAGCTAATTAACATAATTCGTTTGTAATGTATAAATACCCCACAACTTAATTTGTAATTTACTGTGCTTGAAAATGTAGACTAGATACTACGAAACTGAACTCGCAAACAGAAAAATATAGTGATATTTAACAAAGAAACTTGTATTAATCATTTGTAACGATAAATTGGTGTTCAAATTAAAATTTTTATCACGAATTTGTTACGTATACAAAATAGCATGGTAGAATACTTTCTAGTGAACCTGGGCCATATTCGTCATACAGGGTGATCGTCAGAGGCGTGGAAACTGTCGTAATTATATAAACTATATGTTATTATTTTAGAGTACCGTGTTCCAAAGGGTTCGGATTAATAACATAAAAATATAAAGATTTACAAGTTATCTAAATATACAGCGCGTCAGGTTAGAGTGAGCTTTACGTAAAGTATATAAATTTTACCTTAAAATGTTATTAAGATATTTTTAATAAGACTACTACAATGCGAATGGAATTTGCGATCAGGTGTTGCCGAATGTCTATTAATCATGATGATTTCTGACATAAAAATTGTATATTATGTAGAATTGCATGGTAGAATACCCTTATTTAAATTGAGCCATTTCTGTAATACAAGGTAATTGCCAGAGTCACATAAACTGTCTTGCACAAAAGTGTATCAAATTTGTGAACAGCAAAAAAATAAATAAAAACTTAGGTATCTTGGTCATATGTGGGAATAGCAAACAAAATTTTCAAAATAAAAAATTTTCAGAAAAAAACGGAAAGAAAATATGATTAAAGAAGATAAGCTTTTATTTAGTTTACGAATGTAATTCTGTGTATTTATTGTTCACAAATTTAATAGAGGTGTAACTTCGAGAAAAATAAAAACCGAGCTACCGTTTTTGTGCTTTTTACTCTTACAATTAAGTCTACTATACGCCCCCAAAATTTAAACGTAGCGATATGGGACACCTTGTATATAAACTGTTTTGTTAGAGTTTTAGAGCAAAATGTTAGTAACATTTTTAATTACGCACAAACAATGCTGAAATGTATAAAATATCGAAACTTCAACATACTCTGTGTCTCTAAGGTTGGAACAAACTTTACGTACATTAGGTGATATATCAATTTTACTATAAAAGTACAAACTGTATTTAATATTACTACTTCGAAGCGAATGAAAGTTGCCGCCTGACATTGCCGACCGTGAATACTTATTTCCACAATAAGAATAAAATATTTTCATCCAGATTTTCTATTCCAAGTCTCTCACAAAAAATAAAAAATATATGTGGAAATAATTGTTTATGGAACTTTGGTTATTGTACATATACCAAATCACATTTTTTTTTACTTCCTTTAATAATGGAGTGGAGGTAGTAATGGGGGTGGCTAATGCCAAAAAACCTTTTGAGACCTTAGTTTCTCTTGTATATACTAAATATCAATTTTATGGACTCTTACTTACTCTATTTACCCATTTACCTCAATTTACCCCTCCAACCCTTTAACGAAATAAGATCAAAATATAATCTAATTACAGGTCTCGTTAAAATACATAAATAAATGTACCAAATTTTAAGTCAATATCTCGGTTTCAGAGTAATCGTGCGCACAATAAAATGTTAGAGACAGACAGACCGACCGACAGACAAAATTTTTTTTTTTGTTCAAACTTAATGCCACGCTTGACTGCAACTTCTACTCGTTTCATTACTGTACGGAGAACACACAATTTGTCTTATGTACTATTTGCTGTATAAAATCATACTAGAGTATAGAGACAACAATAAAGAATATAAAAATTTCGAGTTTCATCTAAGTAAATAGATAAAGTGGGCACTCATGTCCGACTATGTGGGACATTGAATATACATAAAACACTAATAGTTATAAGAAAACATTTCTTGGAGTATATACGAGGCGAATGCTGATGTAGTCCATAAATAAACCTTATTTGTAATGTTTATACTTATTTTGACACCCATCTCATATTCCAGAATTGGTATGTTTAGTTTTTTAATGCTTTATTTGGAGATAATCCCATTTATTTTCCAGGATACTTTTACTAATAGTATTATCGCTGCACTTGTTCATGACGTAAATTTTTCTTACATATTTTTTATAAAACCAGTTACATTCTATATTTTTTACATTTTGATATGTTTGTTGTTAATGTTAATATCATTTCGTATTTATCATAATAAAGGCATTTGTCTTTGTACACATTCACTTGATGGCAGCTTGACAATTTCTGTTATTTATTGATTTTATTAAGTTTCTTTGTGTCACGAATTCTTAAAAATGAAATATATGAAATAATTGTTGATTAACTTATACTCCAGTAGTCTTGTCTCTTGCGTTGGCCCAACTCTAGAGTATGTATTTTTCTGTTATTAACAATTAAAGTTGAAAAAAGCGATATCAAAGAACTTAATGATAACTTTTTTGCACATAAGGAAAAAATTAAATACATTTTGGTATGTAAGCGAATCGATTTTCCGTCTCAATAAATTTAGTTCCTTATTTTTCAAAATTCTCAAATACACAAATATACAAAATGCTATACTGCATCATTTTTTAACCAATTGAAATATATTTTGTCTACGATTGTTAAAAAAAAAACTAGCATTTTTTTGAAAAAAAGTAAAAACCATGAGAAAGGAACATTGTTCACTACAGCGCATAACCGAATCATAAGAGTTCACTGAAAAGAATTGAAGCTGTCTCGTCTACGACTCGTGAGATTGTAGAAGAACTTTACGCACAGCGTCTCATGGAGGCGACACAAATTTATTTATTATGGACACCACGTGCATCTCCCCTTGATTGTGTATGGTTGTTTCCACTCCCAGTCGAGTTCTATATGTTTAAGAGATGTTTGATAGACGAGAAAGGTAAAAGCCGTACTTATCGTAGATTGTTAACTGCCTTCCCTCTCAATGTTACTTCTCTGGCGATGCACTTTAGCTTATTTATCTATCACTAATGGATCTTGTGCTTAGAGATCTCTGATTCACTTTTATAGAAAATCCCTCTCGAGCTTTCGTGAGCCGATCGGTGTATTGAGTTACAGACCTGCGGGGTCAGGAGACACCCGATACTCGACGCCGATCTAACACACAAAAGCCATCGAGGGAAAAGACTTAGAGATAATCATTCAATCAGTAATGAGTTCAAATAATGCTATTTATTGATTAGAATAAAAAATAAATACAATAATGTTTATTGCAATAGCTTATCTGAGAGAATATATATATTTTAATAAATCACCTCTTCAAGTAGGGTAAGGACGAATACCTCTCATACAGGACGTTAATAGAAAGCGAGCAATGGCAATCAATTGTTGAAAAGACTCACACAACTTCCTCAGAAGATTATGAAGGCACTTTGGTTTTGGGACTGACTGAAAATAATATGAAAATATTTTAAATTTCGGGATGCTCGTGGCTTTAAGGTTCCTTTTAGTGATTATGTCATTCATCTACTATTTTTACTAATTACGCTACGCGCCCTTGCCACATTTGTCGGTCTCACCTTTCCAATACGTCGCCTCATCACAATTTAATTGTCATTCTTTTGAATGATATCCACAGTGACCAATTTCCCTGTGTTCGTGAAACAATAAAAATTAATTAAAAAATATTTTGAAAATATTAAATTCGACGCAATTTCGAATTTTACACCTTAGGGACATGGTCGTCACCGAACGACGTAAAAATATGAGTCAAATTTTGGCGTATTTTTGAATTGGCGCCCAAAATGTACGCCAAAATGAAATTTTAGCGTACTTTTTGGAATTGTGTGTCTTCGTTGTTCCTTACGTTTCTACGAACGTATATGAGTCCTTTTGTGTCAGTCTTTGGCGCTGATGCCTTAAATATGTTTAGTTATGCTCTAATTGTCTTTTTAATAATTTATTTTTCTTCTGGGATGTTCTACAACATGAGTGAAAAAAAAAGGGGGGAGGGTCAATAAGGCCGGTTTTCGGCCCCCCTCAAATTTGGCAAAAAGAAAAAAGAAAATGTTTTTTAACAATCTAAGGTCAATTTAGAGTCAATTCGACCACAAACGGAACCAACCCCACCCCCCTCTTGGGGTCATTTCAAGGTCAAATTATGAAAAAGCCATGAAATAAACCCGCATTTTCGGAATGAGTAGGCTTATTCTGGGACTTCAATTTAATATATATATATAGGTTTTTTGGGTCGCTGATTCCGGATCCGAGGTCAGTTTGTCTACAGTGTGTCCCAGGATAGATGTAACAAGAGGTGTAATAGATCAAAAATTTTGGAATTTTGGAATGGTATGTGGGGATTGAGTCCTGCTTGTTGTAAAACTAAAGTATACCAAAAATGACTTGATTTGGTGTTCTACAGGGTGTTTATAAGCAAAGTTGTAAAAATCACCACTAATGAAGTACCTTTATTTTTCAAAATATGAAAAAATTACACTAAGAAAAGTTGAAAAGAATGCAATTTTATACCTTTCAAGAATATAAAATTATTTTTTTGAAACTTCCCATTTTTTCAATAAAGTATTTTATTTTGAACCATTCAATTAAAACTGCATAGAAATTATTTTTTGCGAATTAATATTTAAAGTTATGTAGTAGCTAAAAGTAGATGATTAACATTTGCTCCTATACAACTTTAAATATGAATTCAACTCTTAATTCGCAAAAAATGGGAAGTTTCAAAAAAATAATTTTATATTCATGAAAGGTATGGAGGTATAAAATTGCATTCTAAATAACTATTCTTAGTGGGATTTTTTCATATTTTGAAAAATAAAGGTACTTTATTACTGGTGATTTTTACAACTTTGCTTATAAACACCCTGTAGAACACCAAATCAAGTCATTTTTAGTATTCTTTAGTTTTACAACAAGCAGGACTTAATCCCCAAATACCATTCCAAAATTCCAAAATTTTTGGTCCATTACACCTCTTGTTACATCTATCCTGGGACACACTGTAGACAAACTGACCTCGGATCCGGAATCAGCGACCCAAAAAACCTATACATATATATATATTAAATCGAAGTCCCAGAATAAGCCTACTCATTCCGAAAAGGCGAGTTTATTTCACGGCTTTTTCATAATTTGACCTTGAAATGACCCTAAGAGGGGGATGGGGTTGGTTCCGTTTGTGGTCGAATCGACTCTAAATTGACCGTAGACTGTTAAAAAACATTTTCTTTTTTCTTTTTGCCAAATTTGAGGGGGGCCGAAAACCGGCCTTATTGACCCTCCCCCTTTATGCACTTGTTGCTATTTTTTTTAAATGATATGTTTTATTAGCAATATGATGCTTTTTATTGCAATAATACTCTGTGAAAAAGAACAGGGAAAGTCGATATTTCTTTTTTTGATGTCAATTCTGATAATAAAAGAAATGTAGTTTTTGGACGTGTTATAATATATAATCTACAATTTGAGCTCTTACTCGTTAAAATCCGTTAATTCTCTCATGACGTATGGACGTTATTACTTCTAATGTTAAAGCAATATAAATAAAATTTTGGGTGAAAACTTTTGATTACATAAGATGCTTCTGGCATGTATTTAGAAACAACTTGGCGCATTTGAGAATTTTGAAAAATAAAAAAAAAACTGAATTTGCTTATTGAATTTGTTTATAAGAAAATATGGACGACGCACAGTGGGATATTAATACCTATTCTTTAGTAAAAATTGTTCCGATGTAGTTTTCAATTTCTTGGCTTAGAAATGTTAAGCCTTACCACAGGCATAATCAATACTAATGATTTCCAAAAATAAATAAATAAATAAATGCCTATGAATATCATATTATATATAATCATCCTCACTTAATTCTTCTTCTGAAACATTTTCAGAATCTGCTGGATGCTCTGAAGGTAGAAGCATTTTCATATATTATCTAGAAATTTTTGTGTTGTGTCTGTGAAGTTCTGTGTCGAGGTCTTACGCTGGATAATAAAGGATCCGATATGAGTAAGAGCATGTTTATCACATCTATGTTGCAGGTCTCTCTACTGAATTCCCTGGAAAAGCTCAATCTATATTTCCTAAAGTGTTTGTTCCGGGCCTCTGAGGCTTCTTCTGATAGTTTTCCAATAGGAAAATGGGAAAGTTATGTTTTATCTGAGGTTCATTATCCTTTGGACAATTCAAAACAGTCAATACCATTTTATTCAAGAATTCCATCTTCTTATCGTAACTTCTGTCTATGCACCCCCAATGAAATTATAAAATTTTTTCTTGACAACTGCTTAATGGTTTGACTGAAATCACTTCCACAGCCTGAAAAGAAAATAAAAACTTTTGGTATACCTACGTGTCTTTATATTACAAGTATACAATTTTTGAAGAAAATATAAAATCCGAAACCGTGTGCTTCCGGGAATTTTTTTGATGTTGATAAATCAACTGTAAAGTAATCTTCACAATAAAATTAAACATGACGTTTGGAAAGGTTTGGAAATACAAACAATTCAATTTTGTAAACACGTGTTCTGGTAAAAATCATTATGAAAACGTAAATATATATTTAAATTAATATATACCATTAGATGTTGATACCATAATCTCACACTGGTCACTAAATATATATGCCAGAATAAACGAAACTAAATAATTTATTCTGTGATAAGTACTTTCACTACCACTACCACTTCGAAAGCTTTGAAACAACCAATGATTCCCTATTACTTTTGCTTATATTTAAACTACAAGGATTGGGGATAATTAGGGCGAGTACTTGGGAATTCTCAGAAGCAATGAGACTTGGAAATTCCAAAACCGATTTTTTTGCCAGGTTTTACCGTCCAATACTCCACTTTGCGACGACTCAAAATTTTATAAAAATAACTCAGGACAACTGCCCTATTCCAGTGTTTCTATCATTTGCATTTATTAATTCGTTTTTAATAACTAATTATTTATTTTTTTATTTATTAAGAGTTCAGTGGTAATGATCAATCAGTGAGGAAAGAAAACCTTACAATTTTTTTAGTATATAAACATTGTTTTTTAAGTGCAACATATAAACAGAGCTCCGATTATGACAAAATTGGTGCTTTCTCTGGAGCTCTAGATAACCAATAAGTACAATTTTACGTGATCAGTATTCAAGTACACGTCGTGATAATTTGTTATAATATCACAACTACACAGGGAACTAAAAATGTGTTAAGATACCCTGTAAGTAATATACTCTGATAATATGTAGTTAAAAATTATTGAAGTCATAAATGTTGTATAGAATATTAGTTTTAGAACATTTACGGTGAGGGAGGGGGTGGTGGTGGGGTGAGATCTGACAAAAGTTTGGATATTTTAGCATAACTATGGACCTTTCTCATGGAGTCATGGTTACTTCTAAATTTAGGATAAACCTTATCAAATTATTCAGTAAGTAACGAATGGTCTATATATTATATGTATCATCCATAGTTCACTAATAAAAGTGAAAAGAAAATCCTAGCTGAACATATTTATTCGTTAAGTTGGCAAATGTAGCGTATTTTCCAACACTTAATTACTTAAATGCATTATTTATACTGTGACGTGTTTCCACCCTTAGGAAACTACCCCTTGCAAAATCCGTGGGTTTCAAAAATTATAACAAGAGATTGTCCACTAACACACTTTATTAAATATTTACTGGATACTTCACAATACTATTGTTAATTTAAATACACTTTACTGACTAAAAATCACAATGTTTATCACTTTGTTTCTCTTTGAACTCTTAACCTCACTTTCTATACTTTCTGAACTTCTGAACTACTCGCTGAGAATGCGGTCGGTCTTTTATACCTAAAAATGACAGATCTCGATTTTTCTGTGATGATGCCACCATTCTCTAGATAATTCCAGATGCCACCAGAACTAACTTCTGGTAGGTTTCTCGAGTAGGTGCAAATACTACTACTTTTTAGTAACCAACATAACCTTAAATTTTAAGGGGTTGCAACATATTACACTGCCCCCTCCTTAAGCCTGAACGTCCCGGTCAGGCAATTCAGCCTCTTACACATACTTCGCCAGTCTATCCAAGTGTACGATCTTCATCTTGGACTTTTTGTTTCGTTGAATACGATAGACGACATCATTAATTCGGGTAATAACAGTATACGGTCCATCCCAAGGAGGTTGAAATTTCGGGGATCTCCATTCCTTCCGCTGTGGGTTGTACAGCCAAACCAGATCCCCCACCTTGAATCCCCCTGTACTGGCATTCTGATCATAACGAGCCTTCAAGCGGTTACTAGTTCTGTTCATCTGCTCTCGATCATTCTTTGGCTGTTCTCGACTTCCATTTCTGTAGTTGCTCATGGAAAATGGTTCCCCACGGGCAGCACAATTCTTACACTTGCGACACCAGGCCTCCACATCCTGGCGACTATTAACCCAATAGAATTGTTCCCGTGCTCTACTCAATGTCTTGTTTATGCCGAAGTGTCTGCTCGACGTTTTATTGTGCGCTTTCTGGAGTACTTCTGGTACACGACACCTGGGAATCACTAGACGCATGGCAACCTGCTTCCCATCTGGGCTTTCCCATGCTCTCCTTAAAAGCCCGTCTACGACTGTAAGTTTATCCCATTGTGACCATAAAGCCTTCAGCCCCACTTCTGCGTCGGAAACATCCTTCCATGCTGGACGCGTTCCCTCTTCTTTTGCTCGCAACATGGGTCCGATTTCTACATCACGCAATTGCTCTTGCCTCAGAGTTTTCTTTGACCAACTGTCTGGAAGATCGACCTTGACAGTGTTGACTTTAACCATGTTCGGCAATTTTCTCACCTGAGGGTAGCGCTTGCAATCTTCCTTGTCTGGTTTTCTGGATAATGCAGGAGTTTTGACTGCCTGCGTTGTCAACAGCCTGGTTTTCTCGCATTGGTCGTTCACTTTTGACAGAATAAATTGTTCGTTCCCAATCCTTAACATTCGCTTCCCTACGTCAACAATAAATCCATACTGTTCCATAATGTCCAGTCCCAAAATGAAGTCATCCGTAATGTCAGCCACGATGACCCTGTGGTCGAACCTCAAATGCCCAATCTGCAAACCCAGGTCTACTTCTCCATGAACCGTAGCCCTGTCCCCCGTAGCTGTCCGGACGATCACTTCTTCATTTTGCCTCATGGTAATCTTTATGCCCGATATAAATCCTGGCCGTACTATTGATGACGTAGTACCTGTGTCGATGGTAAACAAACATTTTCTTCCGTTCACATATCCATGCAACAACAGACTGCTTGCGATTCTTCGAAGCTGGGAAATCTTTATTTCTCTACTGCATTCCCTAGCCAGAACAACCCCCTTGGTACTGTTTTCCTGCTTCTCTTCAAGATTCACAGCATTTACTCGACTCTCCGAATTCTGCTGTCGACAGTCTCGCTTCATGTGTCCTACCTTGCCGCAGTTGTAACATTTAATACCTCCACTCGGCTTTCCTTTATTTTGTTGTTTTCTCTGCTCCCTAAGATCATCCACTTTGTTCAATAATTTGGTAAACATTTTCTGCATCTCCGTCAACATAGGGTTCTGGTTCATTTCTGGTTGCGATTCTTCGAGAGTCACAGCTCGCACTCTCGACCTTGGAGTATCTCTGTAGGCGGCTTCTACTTCAAGTGCACGCACCAAAGCTTCGCTACTACTTTGGTGTCTTGTCAGCCTCAAAACTCTGAAATCTTCGTCCCTTATACCATCTAAAAAGGCCCCCACGGCTAATTGTTCCTGGAATTCTTTAGGTGCACTTGGATACGCCAGGTGTGCCAGTCTCTCTATCGCAGCTTCAAATTCTTGTAAACTTTCCCCAGATTTTTGTATCCGGGATTTCAGCTGAGCCTGGTATAATTGGGCAAGGTGTTGATCGCCATACCTCAAGTCCAATGCAGCTTCCAAGACTTTGAAGTCCCTTTGTTTCTCCACTGGGATAGTCTGAAGTAATTCTGAGGCCTGGCCCCTTAACGCCAGAACTAATGCCATAGCCTTTTCCTCGTTATCCCAGTTATTCGCCGATGCTGCTGCCTCGAATTGTCTCTTGTACGTCGTCCATGAGCTTTGGCCATCAAAGGAGGGAGGTTTTAATCGAGGACCCGATGATGTTACTAGCTGGCCTCCTTTCTCTCTTAATTGTCGTTTAAGTCGCTCCACGTCTCCTTCGAACTCGCTCATTTTTCCTCTGATGTCACTCACTTCCTCTTCTACATGACTGACTTCCGTCTTGACTTCAGAAACTTCAGACTTTACGCTACCCATGTCATCTTTGATTTCTTTCTTTAGTTCCTCAGTAGTGGAAATGATAGCGTCCTGTTGTATTTTCATTTGTTCATTCAGAATTTTCCTTAGTTCTTCCTGGCGTTTTTCTTGTTCTTCTTTCTCCTCTTGCTGTCGTATCTTCAGGTCTTCCATAATTTCTCTCAATTCGGCTTTTTCTTCTTGGCGTCTTGTTTCTTCATCCTCTTTTTCTTTCTGACGTCTTGTTTCTTCATCCTCTTTTTCTTTCTGACGTCTTGTTTCTTCATTCTCTTTTTCTTTCTGACGTCTTATTTCCTGATCTTCCATCATTTTCTTTAATTCGTTCCTTTCTTCTTGACGTAGTTTTACTTATTCTTCTTTTTCTTCCCGACGTCGCTTTTCTTGTTCGACTTTTTCTTCTTGACGCCGTTTTTCCTCCTCCTGGCGCAGCTGTGCCATCATTTTTTTGGAATTGTTCGAATAAGTCCTGTATTTGTTTATCGGATGCCATACTTCTTGTTGTTACGGGCATATGATGAAATTAAAATAAAATAAATTTAACTGTCACGTCAATATCGGTAATGGAACTTCCTAGACAAATCTCGAAATAGCACGAAAAAGTCTTATCCAGAGTCTTTTGTCACTATCCAGTTCAGAGAATTTAATAATCTCCACTAATGTCCAAATAGAAAAGTTCTAGAAATTTTCACGCACTAAATGAGTCTTTTTCAGTGTCTCTATCACTTCTCAGTTCAAAGGATTTAATTATCACACTAATGTCCTAATAAAATGTTCTACAATGTCTCAAAAATGCACTTAATACTATTTTCCTGTTCGAAAATAACCCTCGAACAATGTCCAGTAAATGAGTCCTCTGTGCTAACTCGAACACTCCAGCACAACTTCAGAGCTCCTCTTGTCATAAAATTCCGCTTCTGACACCAATTTGTGACGTGTTTCCACCCTTAGGAAACTACCCCTTGCAAAATCCGTGGGTTCCAAAAATTATAACAAGAGATTGTCCACTAACACACTTTATTAAATATTTACTGGATACTTCACAATACTATTGTTAATTTAAATACACTTTACTGACTAAAAATCACAATATTTATCACTTTGTTTCTCTTTGAACTCTTAACCTCACTTTCTATACTTTCTGAACTTCTGAACTACTCGCTGAGAATGCGGTCGGTCTTTTATACCTAAAAATGACAGATCTCGATTTTTCTGTGATGACGCCACCATTCTCTAGATAATTCCAGATGCCACCAGAACTAACTTCTGGTAGGTTTCTCGAGTAGGTGCAAATACTACTACTTTTTAGTAACCAACATAACCTTAAATTTTAAGGGGTTGCAACATATTACAATACCATTGGCACGTTTTAGTTTATGCAATTGACTTATTTCATGTTAGAAAGTTTGGTAAAATGTGTCATGGCGAAAACTAGGTTCGCATCACTAAAAGTAGTATAAAGTCACTCCACATTTTGACTAACACGTCTAATTCCCAAACTTTATAAAAATTCAGTACCTATAATATAATTATCATATCATTTTTCAGTATATTTAATAGTAAATCTAGCGTACCATAGATGGCGCACTAGACTATTCTGACTTTTCAGTTTGGTTTTACTCTACATTTTTCAGTGAAACAAACCATAGAACTAAAAGTGTTAGGAAAGCTGCTTGAAGCCCCTTGCATAGCCATTCATTTCTCGACAGTGGCAGACGCGTTTCACCTTCCAAGGCTCATCAGTGCCACACGGTAGAGAAAGAATGAAAATACAAGCGCTTCAACCAATACTCGATAAACGTCTTACTCACTCCCTCTTTGGGGAGGATCAAGTCACGTTCTGAGGATATTCCGTTTGCAAAAACGAGCAGTCCGAATTATCTCACGAGCTGGCTATGCGGAATATAGCAGACCATTGTTCAAACGTCTTGGAATTATGCCTTTATCCTGCTGTTTTATTTTAGAATGCCCCCTTTACATTAAAGACGGGAATCAAACTGTGAAACGGCGATGTACACCAGCACAATACAAGAAATAACAACTCTTTACGACTACTTAAATACAGACTCTCAAAAGTACAAAACTCATTTTTATACCTTGGCATAAAATTTTTCAAAAAGTTTGTTTAAGATCTGATTCCATGACTGTTAAAACCTATAAAATAAAATAAAGAACCTACTGGGTTGGAAAACTGTTTTTATCCACTACCATCGTATAGTCCTTGCATAATATATGAAACAATTGACGAATAATGACAGTCATAATTCCGGCCTAACGTATAGAGAACATACTCTCATTATAACGAACCTTTGACTAATAGAGAACTAGCAATCAACGGGCGAGTCCATTTTTTCCAAGAGAGAGTCCATGTTTTGGTTTGAAGATTAAAACTTCAGACAAAGTTTTACTGTGAATTAACTTTATTTTTTCACTTTTAAACGATTAAAAATTTAAAATAGACGTGGATAAAGTATAATATTCTTCTCGCGTATAATGGCTATTACACGCTCGGATGATTTACAACACTCGCCTTTGGCTCGTGACGTAAATATCACCTTCGAGAGTAATAGTCATCATTATACGCTCGCTGAATAATATACGTACTATTATTCTTACGAAAAATATATCAACCATATCTTTTAATATCCTTTTGACAATGTTTATATGTGTATACATACATATGTATGTGTGTATGTATATACTAGTAGAGTAAAATCTGGAAGTAAAGTCGCTTAGTTTTCGAGAAAAAAAACCGGCGTAGAACCAAACCAGACTTAGTGGGATTCTTTAGTAAGATAATCGTGTACACGAAATCATTTTTTACGACATTTTTTGGTGGTCGAGAACTTTTTTATTTCGGAAAAACTCAAAAAAATAGATTTTTAATGAAATATGTTTTTTAACGTCTCTGAAAATATTTGTGCTATCAAGCTAGTTTTTTTTTTTAGATTAAAGTAGATACATTAGCGCTTCGAACAACGTCCCACGTGAACCCGATTTATTTTTTTTTAAGTGGGAAAAATAATAGGAAACTCAAACTTGTTATTTTCAGTAGCGTAATTTTAGATAATCGAGAAAAAAATTTATTTATGAAAATTTGTATATACATGCTGCGTACAAATTGAAGCCAATAGTTGAAAAAAGTTTTTAGGATAAAAATATTTCATGTCCCGTTCATAGTATTGAGTTAGCGATTTTTTTTTAACGGGCCAAAGTCATATTCTTGCGCGCTCGGCTGTAGCAAGCCTGCCGACTGCAACGATCTGACGGTCCCGGTCGGGGTGTATGTAGTAGTTTAACTTATATCAATAGATACAAAACCAGTAGTAATAATAAGCATCTAGGGGGTCAATATTATTGTTCAATATTTCACATATTGTACAGTAGTATTGATCATATGTTGTTAATATTAAGAAATTGTACAATAAATATAAAATAGTCTCCTTTTAATAATAAAAAGACAGGTAGGTAGATATAAATACCTAATCTATAAATATCAATCAGTGTTGGTAACTACCCACCTAATTAGTAAATTTATTAGAAGTTTTTAAATGAATGAAAGTAAAAACGTACGCATAAAATGAGTTTATTGTTGAAATAAATTTTTTATTTGGATAGATAAATATGTAGTATGTAGTTTATGTAGGCCCTACATTAATAGCATTCTAATTCGTTCATATCTGCCTCGAAATCTTTAATAATGTTACAGGAACGACATTTGCACTCGTTGCAACATTTTATACCTTCCTTAAAACAAGCATATTTTCAATTGTCACAATTTTTATCCAAACAATGAATACTTAATGATTTTCGACAACCGCCACTTCTACACGACTAATCTGACCAACCCTGCATGCGAGGTGTATTAATTACGTTCCTATGTCACATTTAGCGCTGATAAAAAAATCGCTGTTGCCACACGGTACATTTTAGGAAAAAATACATTGTTTCAAAAACTTTTGTGATTATTAGGCTTTATTTTCATCGCTGCATGTATGTAAATATTTTCAAAAATAAAAAAGTTTATCGATTGGTGAAGATTTCAATACATAAAATATATATTTTTAGTTTATCTGATTTTTAGCGAAATGAAAGTGCGAATTGTGCCCAAACCGTTTATGTTGGTAAAAGCGCTACAGTATGTGCTTTAATTTGACACAAAACAAATTTCGGTACCTTTAATAGTTTTAAAGATATGGCATGGCGGTGGGAACAAAAAAAACAATTTAATTTAAAAATACATTTTTTTTCACTTTTTATTGGTTTAAAAAGTTCGAGACCACAGAAAATGTCGTAAAATATGATTTCATATGCTCGGTGACATACTCAAAGGAACCTAACATGTTTGACCTGGTTCTACGCTAAAAAGAAAAAAAAACGACACGATAGACTTGCTCTATACGTGTACATGCAAATTTTTTCTGTTGTGGTCAATGCAATTTTATTGTATTTATTTATTTATTGTAATACGAGCAGTACTTATTTTATTTAGTTTGTAATGTAATTTAGATTGTTATAGATATTTTTATATTCTTGTAAACGCATGACTGTAACCTTTTAGATATCAGAAACAAATTATTCTAATTCTAATTTTATTCTAATCTCTCTCTGACATCACAATCTCTCTATATGATTTGGATAGTCGGTCACGTAGATAAAAAAAATCCAACCGAAAGTAGCCAATTTCGCAACGATTTCGACCATAGCAGTTTGAAAAAGGCACAATATATTAATGTAAGACAATAAGGAAGTTTCCATTTTTCCCATTTTCTGGTAATAAATAGTCGTGGAAATCTAAAAAACATCTGTAATTTTTTTTTTAATTACCTCTATAAATAAAAAAGTTAGCGCTCATCTGGGCTGAGGCTCGATGACGTCACAGTACATGATTCCGTCAACAGCGGGCGGGCGCGGGCAAGTTTAGTTCATTCAGAGTTATTTTTACCGGACACAGCGTAAGATACTTTGTAGTTGGGCTTGTTTAACGTTTTAATCGTTTGAAGAAGTAAGTTATGCCTAAAATAACGGCGAGTTGTGTACTATGACGTCACAGTCTAGCGCGAAGTATTCAAATAAGACATTAAATAAGTTCGTTTTTCAGATATCGAGATGATTTTTTTTTGTTTGACTAGATAACTGAAAGACTAATGAGGATGAGTGTACATGATATTTCTAAAATAGGAAACTTCCTAATTATGTTTCATCCTGATATATGACTAGGTAGGGTCCCATACGATCGCCGCTTTGCCTAATAGAATAACATTTAATATTTGATAAAATGCTGGATTAATTACGGGTATTAAGAGTTTTAACCACTTTATGCATTTTTAATTACAGTAAATAATATGAAGTCACTATAGTCTATATTATTTATGTCTTTATATTTGGTCTACCATGTATAATGCCTATAAATTTAACATGAGTGTATTTTTTCAGAAAAATGCAGTTTAAGGAGAAGTTCAGGAGAAAATCTAGTGCAATGATGCAGTTTTTCTATTACGTCGTGCTTAGTATCTTCTCCATAAATTCAACAGGAGCAGCACGGAGGCCGCAGATAAACGGCACATGGATGTAAGTTACGTTTATTACTAAGTTTAATGAAAGGTGGTTTTCAGTTTCCTACTTGGGCGGTTGCCTTATGCAGTGGCAGTACTGTGTGGTCGGCGATATTAATTTCCTCTCAAAATTTTATTTATTTATATTTTCTATAGCACAAAAAAATTATTGATAATATTTCATTATCCGAATACATATTTACCGAAAAAGAAATAGGCAGTAGCCTTTTTTGTAGGAAGGAAATACATTCTAATTTGCTTTTCTTTATTACATGTATTTAATAACTTTCGGGGAGGTAAAGCGATGCCTACTCTAAATAAGGAGGAACGGAGGGTTATTTGGCATCTATATGACCAAACATACGTATATTAAAAATGCTACAGTTTTTTTGTAATGCCGGTGTTGTATTTTTTTTAATCTCTATTTTCCATGATTTATGTAATCACCTAATTACCATTAGACCAAAATGTGGTGACAAAGATTTGTCTATATCAATTGACCCTAAAGTTGATTTTTTTTTCGATTCCATCAAAAGCCTGCTTTATCGAGCATTTTAAAAGGAGTGTTTACCAAACGCGTATTTGGCGATAAGCCGACGAAGATATTCGCAATATTCCAAAGCCTTGGAATAATTATGGATGGCATGAAAATGGAGAACCTTTTCTTCAGCAGATAAAATACTGCCTCAATCGCTTATTAAAATTCTTCAGGAGATAATTCCAAATCAAATCATAATAGACGAAAGTGAGGATGATAACGATATCATAAATGAAGCAATAGAAAAAGAAGACTTGGAAGAAATATTCGATGTATCGGGAGACAGCGATAGTGAATCTGAAAGCGAGTGAGGTGTTACTTGCGTTTTATATTTTATTTTAAGAGCCGAATCATTTATCTGGAAAATGGTAACTCCTATCCAAATATTGTATAGAAACAAAATTGTAGAACATTTTATGCACTTTCCTTTTTTGTGCAGAAAGTTTTACTCCATCTTTTTTAGTTTTTGTGTTAAATGACTAAAACAATATTTGCAAATTTTTGTTTTTTAAACGGACGCCATTTTGAAAATAGAGCCAGTTTTTTATTTTGGGGACATGTCTAAAATTATTCCTTGGGCTTTAATCTTTATGAAAAGCATTGTTCCCAAGGATCGGGGGGGGGGGGGGGACAGTTAGGGTGGGCTCCCGTAGTATATTTGCTTAATTTTATTATCACATCCAGTGGAAGTATAGTATCGCAAACAAATTTTTGAAAATTTTCATTGTTCAGATAGGCTTAGAATGTCATGAAACGTCGAGATTTTAAGTTTGAGAAAAAAATCGTTTGCCGATCTGTCTGTAACTTTTTATTGAGTGCACGTTTACTCTGGAACCGTTTTAGTACATATATGTATTTTAACGAGATCTAGAGCTAAATTATATTTTGATCTTATTCCGTTAAATGGTTGGGGGGTAAATTGTGGTAAATGGAGGTAAATAGGTAAACCAATCATAAAATTGGTATTTATAAGATAATTTTTTACTAAATGTATTAACCAATCAAAATTTTGCATTTCATGTCATGTCAAAATTCATCCAATCAGTAAAAGATTACAGTGATAACACGCATACATGTGGTGTTATCAGGCAAGGCACACATGATACGTTCAAATGTCAGATTAAAATTCAACAAGTGTCAAATTGAAAATCAATTTATAAAAATGTCACAAAGGTTGGGTAAACGATTCAATTAATCAAACTGTATTAGAAAATACATCCATAATACAATTAAAAGTAAAAAGGATACGCGGAAAATGTTTTTAGAATTTTGTTCGATCAGAAAATATGAACTGAATGGAGAGTAAAAAATTATCTTACCGAATACACCTTGAGCATTGATAAATACTCAAAATTTTGTCGTAGAGAATGCTTCAAGCGTGTTGTTTGATAATATTACCAAGCAACACGCTTTCAGCAGTCTCTATGACAAAATTATCAATGCTCTAGGTGTATTATAGGTGAAAAGCTAAGGTCCCTAAAAATTTTTTTGGCTTATCCACCTCAGTATTAAAGTGGGTGAAAAAAATAAAATGGTGATTTAGTGTGTGTATAAGAACCAAGGGCGTCAACAATTTTTTTACTTCCCTTTTCCACTATCATCCACCTACCCCCACCGTCACTACCGATATGGCATATCATTTTTTGGGTTTTTGGAGTCGACGATTTCAAATATTATATTATTAAAATTCCATAAAAAATTATTTCCACATAGTATGGTGCCAAAATAGTATCAAAACGTTTTTCGTTGTACGAGAGTTGAGAAAATTTGGATGTGGAAGTAATATTTCTTGGGCAGCGGTTTTTATCATGTATATTTAGTTGAGACTATTCCAAATATTCTTATTATTTTTTTCAAACTCACTTTTTAGTTGTGTTGTTTCGAGTCTTCTTGTGCAAGGTCTTTTATTTCATTTTTATATTTCTATAACAGATTATATCCGTAATTTTCATATTGTTAGTTACTTAGTTACCCAATGTGTGAAATTTTTGTTAAAGGTAGAAGTTTTAAAATGGGCATGAAGATTCAATAAAGTATTAATATTTCCATAAAAAAAAAACTGTATTTTACCATCTATGTTACCGACAATGTTATTAACGATGCAAATGTAGGGTTCAGGTCTGGGCCGGTTTTGTGACTAGGCCTCATAGGCCCGGGCCTAGGGGCGCCACTTTGCGGGGAGCGTCACTGTGTTTCGTCTTAGTGAAATTTATTTTTCGGAATAAAAAAGTTTTTCTTGGATTTCCAAAATTGACCTGGGCCTAGGGACAATTTATATCTAAAACCGGCACTGGTTCAGGTATGACAAATATCCTATCACATTCTAATATATTTTAAAAAATCTCATATAATTCACAGTTAAGTCTGCTAGCTGATTGTTTACAATCAATAATATTATATCTTGGTTTTTAGGTACAAATTCTGTTTCATTTTTAATTTTCGGCCGTGGGCTTTAAAACATATTGAACTTTAACGGTCAGTTAGTCGTAAAGTAATTTGGGTGTGTAATTTGGGTCATTTTTCAAAAATATGTACAATTAATAAAATTCTTAAAATGTGATAGTATCACTTTCTTACGATGGAAATAAATAGAAAAATTAATAATCCTACATACCTTACAATTTATAATAAGAAATATATATATATGTACGCTGTCTTGATCGCTGATATGATGTGCTTTATATGTATTAACAGCTGTGTGCATTCTCAAGTGTGTATTTTTAACAAGGCAGACATATAATGTATGTAATTTTCAAATTAATATTAACATAATCTGATGTATGTGTAAGTCGCTTCAAGTCAGTGTAGCAATTAATATAGTTACGTCTTCTTCCTCATTCCACGGAATAGGAAGGTAGTTTTCAGTATATGAAACTGGAAATGAAAAATATCTAAGAGAGAAAATGTAAAAATTTTTGGAAAAAAAAAATTGAACCGTCTTCAAGAATTATGGCTAAAAATTATCAAATAAGATTTCACCGGCGCACAGTGAAAAAAAAAGCCTTTTTTGGACAAAAATCTGCCTACAAGTCAAATCTTAATCAATTTTCATCTACCTTGGCTTAAAATGTAGGATATTGGCTACACTTTCAGAGTATACTGCCTAAATTGCAAACCCCGATTTCCTAACCTCAAAAAATGTATCAAATCTGTCTCACTTTTTTCTATTTCTACAAGTCAAATCTTGATCGATTTTGACAATCCTGGGCTTAAAAGGCAGGTTATTAGCTACCCTTTCAGTGCATGCTGCCTACATTGTGAACCCCGATTTCCCAACCTCAAAAAATTTATCAAATATGAGAGTAATCACTTTTTTCTATTTCCACAAGTCAAATATTGGTCAATTTTGACAATTCTGGGCTTAAAATGCAAGTTTTAGCTACCCTTTCAGCGTATACTGCCTAAACTATGAACCCCAGGATTGTCAAAATTTATTAAGATTTGACTTCTAGAAATAGAAAAAAGTGATTACTCTCACATTTGATACATTTTTTGAGGTTAGGAAATCGGGGTTTGCAATTTAGGCAGTATACTCTGAAAGTGCAGCCAATAACCTACATTTTAAGCCAAGGTAGATTGAAATTGATTCAGATTTGACTTGTAGGCAGATTTTTGTCCAAAAAAGGCTTTTTTTTTCCTCTGTACGGCGCCTAGTTAACTGAACTTTAACACTTAATATCGGTTAAAGATACGTTTGAATTCAGTTTTTCTTTATTTTTACACCGACTCAATATCGATGTTAGGTAATAAGGTTCAATTAACTGGGCGTCGCACTGCGGGCCAGATTACTTATTTAGGAGCTTATAAATAGATTTTTGATTAATCACCACACACAAAGCCAATAGTGTTAAAGGGTTTACAGATAACTAAAGTAAATTCGTGCATATATTTTTTTTCTTTTTTCAAAAAAATACTGTATTTGTTGTTAAACACTTATAAACAGTAGGCTCCAACAGCGCGCGCAACAGTGACTAAAATTAGTGGCAAGTTGGTGTTCACTGTGAGGAGAAATATCGACTCGATTAGAGAGTAGCTTGAAAAATTTATCGGACCACCGTACCGCACCGCCGCACTATGGCGAAATTCCGGATTTTACTGTCCAAAAATCTCTAGAGACCTTAATATCCATCGGATCAGAATATATTTTTTTTAATTTAAAGGTAGTTAAATTCCCTATACACCTGTCGAGGCAAATTTGTAGAAGAGTCGGTCAACTCTTATTAATGACATAATAAACTGTCAAACAATTGTAAAAAAAATATTAAAAATTTAAATATTGAACCAATATCGCTACATTCATATGAAAATTAAATTTTTTTGTATTCACATAGTACATAAACTATATAGTAGTAAAATTAAACTGCCAAATACATATTTTGACAGCTGACAGCTGTCAAAAAGGTAAAATTAACACAAAAATATTAAAAGAAAAATAAAATATTTAAAAATTTGACTTTACAGATGTGCAGGGAATCTAATTACCTTTAATTTAAGAAAAAATGTATCTCGATGCGATGGATATTAAGGTCTCTAGAGATTTTTGAACATTAATATCCGGAATTTCCTCACAGTGCACCGAGCCATACCTTGCAGTTTGAAAAAGAATTTATTGAAATCGTTTAAGCTAATCCAGAGTGAATCATTGAACAAATATAAAAAAAACATACAGACGGGTCGAACTCCTTTTTATAATTTCTTTGAAATAGGTTAAAAAACTTAAAACACATTAGCCCAGTCAGTATAAATGAAATCACTAATTTATTTATTTATTTATTTATTTATTTATTTATTTATTTATTTATTTATTTATTTATTTATTTATTTATTTATTTATTTATTTATTTACTTATTTATTTAATTGCACTGTCCAACAGGTACTTGACCCAACTATAGGACAGGGAGGTACAGAGAAATTCTACTCAGAAATATGCTAACAAACATTAAACGTGTATAAATAAAAAATGTATCCAGAGATTAAAATAACTTAAGGTAAATAACAAGTCAGATAAAAACAAACTATAATGTTTTTAATATTATCTATATAAAAAATGACATACAAAAGGAAAGACAAACAAGTTCAACTAGTTTCTTTAGTAATATGTTTGCAAAGCATTCAGGCAGCAATTAAAAATCCACAGATTGCGTTGCGATTGTCGCATATTACATAAAAGGGTGAAAACTTTAGGATATTTGTACGAGGCGCAGCTAGGTAAAATACAGAACTATTACGGGACATTGTTCTGAGGATGTTAAAAGATAGTTTTGACAGTAATGTTGGTGCGTCAATAATATTTTTAATGATTTAAAAAGAAAAATTTGGGACAAGCATTCTCGCTTACGGCTTAAACTAACTAGAGAGTACTTATCAGCAGGTCCTCTTATGGAAAACCGATCGCTGGGTAAGTACCTTCAGATCTGAAATACATAAATTTAAGGAATTTGCATTGAACCGATTCTAACTGGTTGACATGTACATTATAGTGTGGGGTCCAAACAAGTGACGCATATTCAAGCCTGGATCTGACATAGCAGCAATAGAGCATCTTAAGCGTATCTGAATTTGAAAAATCACGGGAATTTCTAACTATGAACCCATATGTCTTGCTGGCTTCCGATATTATGGTGCTAATATGTGTATTAAAAAAGAGGGTTTTATCAAAGATAACACCTGAGTCACGTCGGGCCGATGAAGTACATTATTGCCTATATTATAATCGTAGAAAACTGGTATGAGCTTACGTGTAAAAGACATAACATTGCATTTCTGCGAATTTAGCGGAAGATTGTATTTAGTACACCAGTTACTAATTTTGTTTAAATTTTCCTGTCAATGATATAAATTCTGGAAAAGAGCTTCAAATCATCAGCATACATTAAATAATTAACTTGGTCTGTTAAGTCATCCTCTATGTCATTAATAAATATTGTGAAAAATAGTGGTCCAAGAACCGACCCTTGCGGTACTCCAGAGGTAGCAACGTATTCGACAGACTTGAATCCATTGAATGTAACATATTGTTTGAATAATGTTATCAAGCTATCAGAAAGTCCGGCATAATTTAGTTTTCTAAGCAGCATATTATGGTCAAGTCTGTCGAATGCTTTGTATAAATCAGTATAAATTATGTCGGTTTCTGATTGATCGTCGATGGATTCCGAAATAAATTGTATAACACAAAGCAGATTGGTGGTTGTAGAGCGCCCTTTCATAAAACCGTCTTGATGAATAGTGATTTTTGTGCTGATTTTATCATAAATGACATCATGTGGCAGAAATTCAAGTACTTTTGCAAAATTGAAAATGAAATGAAATGGCGCGAAAGTTTGATATGTCAGATTTGTCACCCTTTTTAAAACTTTAGAACGTCTCCATATATCCGGAAAATCACCGTTTTTTAAAATTAAATTAAAAGTTGTTACTAAAGATGTGGCAAAAATACACGCACAATCTCTTAGCAGAAATGCAGGTATGCCGTCTGGGCCAGTGGTCATTTTATTTTTTATTTTTTTTAGTGCTTTTTAGCTTTTCTCACATCATCCTCCTTAAATTCCAATACATGTATTAGCGAGTTATTATTAAAGGTGTGTTCGTTTTCTATACCTCCCATGTAATCAGGAGGTGAAAAAGAATTTTGAAAAAAGTCCGCAACGCATTTAGTGTTTGGACAGGTTCAGATAATTAATTTCCATTATATTGCATTACATTTGATATGTTACTTGTTCCCTTTTTGCTCTTTAAAAAGGCCCAAAATTTCATTGGATCGTCTCTAATATTATTTTCGACCGTGCGAACATAATCTTTATACGCTATATCTATATCGGATTTGATTTTTTCCTCAGGTGCTTAAAATCATTATAATATATTATATCGCCGTTTCTTTTATATTCTTTTAATTTTTGAGCTTTTAATTTTATATCTTTTATGATATTGAGGATAAACCATGGAGGGTATTTCCTTGCTGTTTTGGATCTGAATTTTGGTATGCAAGAGTCAAAAATGTTGTTAAGTATATCACAGAAATTTAAGAAGGCTTCTTCTACGTTATCGTAATTTTTAAGACTAGACCAGTCGGCATTTAGGAGGTTATCGCATAACAGAGGAAAAAAATTCGCTTTACGAAAATTAAAACAATTTTTAAAATCAGATGGATACCTATTTTTAGGATAGTTACAGTTGTTCATCCCTAACGAAATATTTAAAGCCGGATGGTGTTCATCCTCTGGTAGCCATGGCTCCTCAGATCTTTCCACTGAGCACACTTTATTGTTAATCACTAGATCGAAAATCCTGTCATATGCATTGAGAGTTCGGTTATGCTGTGAGAGATTCAATATATTCATAAAATTATTTAGTACCAAGATTTTATTATTAGTTTCTCCATTTTCTAAGAAATAGTGAGCATAATGCGTTATATTAAAATCACGTAATATTAAAATGTTATTATCATGTGGAGGTCGCCAGCTATGCGACGTCAACGATCTTTTGGGGCTTGGCGATGGGGTCATTGGTGAGTGTATTGGTGAATTCTCGGCACGTTGTGCGACCGGAGTTTTCCACCATTTTTTTCAAATATCTCGGTTTCTGTTGAGTCTAAGGTTGTTGAATAAATTGATAACCAACAGCTGATAAATAATTCTGAAATAATTCTTAAAGTTTTAATGAATCAAAATAATCATTCATGTATCTATCATGTTTTCTGTAAAGTTAACAGTTTCGACTAAGAAGTTCTTGAAAGCCCAAAATCCCTAGATTTTGTTTAACATTTCTTGCAAAATTGAAGTCACATAAAATGTTGTTTCAGACAAAAGCTGCTTGTTATTTGTGTACAGTAAGATGTCGTATTGAAAAATAGTGGTTTAATTTTGCAAAATAAAGTTAACTTTTAAATTACTTTGAAGTCGTGCACGCAATTCAAAAATAATATCATTTTATTTTTTCGATAACAAACAACTTTTGTTTGAAACATTTCTTTCGAAAACGTGTTGTTTTTGAGATATGTTGTTGTCAAATTAAATGGAACATCTAATATACATATAATGTGGCAATGTGTGCGTAGTTTTGAAAATTTAGAAGTCAAAATTTGCTAAAATAATAAAAAGTTAAAAAAATATATAAAAGTTGTCGCAACAAAGAGTTGAAAGGTGCAATTTTTTCTATAACGGGTGGCCCTAGAAACATTGCTAAATTAATTTGTGTCTCTTGATGTTAAATATTCATTAACTTGTTATGCGCGCCACTGCTTAAGGTGATAAAAGATAACGTGTTGGTTAAATTATTACATTTTCAAGCAACATCCTATTGGCACTTAGTAGTATCTTAACAAGGAATCCACCCACACTTTATTATTAAATTACATTGTTCAGATTCCTGCAAGGTAAATATCTATTTACTTTTCTGAATGCAGGTGTTGGTTAGTTTTTTGTACAAAAGTTCTCATTTACATTATGCAACGGTGTCGAAGTAGCAATGCTCGACTAGCAACGGTAGCTACGTTTAGTAATAATTTATTTTCTAACCGATTTGAAATAGAAGGAGGTGCGCAATTCGACTCGTATCTATGTTTTTTTTTTTTAGGTTCGTTCAATCATTACTTATAGATTGGCTTAAGCGATTTCCATGAAATCTTGTCAAATTGTAAGGTAAGCTAGTATAAGGAGAGCAAAAATCAGAAACCAAATTACTTCCATATCCAGTGGAAGTTTAGTAACGACAAACAAAATGTTGAAAATTTTTATTGATCAAATAGGATTAGAACGTCATGAAACGTCGAGATTTTAAATTTGAGCACGCGATTACTCTGGAACCGTTTAAGATATTGAATTGGTATACGCATGTACTTTAACAAGATCTGGAATTAGATTATATTTTCATCTTATTCCGTCGAAGGAAGTAAATAAATGAACCAACCAGGTAAGAGTCCATAAAAATGGTATTTAATATATACAGGAGAAGCTAAGGTTTCAAAAAATTTTTTGGAATTAGCCATCCCCATTACCACCCCCAACCTATTATTAAAGGGGATGAAAAAATTTGTGATTTAGTGTGTACAAGAATCAAAAATCTCAAAATATTTTTTACTTCATCCACCCCCACTACCACAGCCCTATTACCACCCCCACCCCACTACCGATGTTGAATATCATTTTATGGATTTTATATAATAATTATATTATTAAAGTTCCATAAACAATTATTTCCACATACAAAATGTTTTCGTTGTGAGTGACTTGGATAGAAAATCTGGATGTGGAAGTAGTGATTCCTTGGGCAGCCTTTTTTTTGTCAAAGATTTGGCGAAGTCGCTAGTGATAATTTAATTTCATTAAATTTAATTTTGTGATAATTGCGCCAGAACTGCATTAAAATAGGTACGTCAAAAAAAAAAAAATATATATATATATATATATATATATATATATATATATATATATATATATATATATATATATATTATTATTAGTTAAAACCATACATTAGAGCCCCTAGTACCAAAATCAGATTTTGTTTTTTATATTTTTATTTTGCCAATTTCTTAATAGAAATCATCTCAACGCAGCAAGGCTAACGTTCCCAAGATGGAGGCTAGTAACATGACGTCATCTACTTGCGGGCCCGTTGTTTTTTATTGAAAGCAGTATTTCAATTATGTTAAAAAAAGGTGTCGACACTATACGTATTTAAAGCTGAGATCTGTTGTGTTCTTTATAGCATTATAATATAATGGAATTACTGCCTCCTTCATTGTAGACCGGCGTACTCCTGTCACCAACAGAAACATGGAATTAAAAAATCTGTAAAAGTATTTAAATAAAACTTCCCTCTCTATTTAGCACCTTTCATTTATCCATTATCTATTCTATAGGATGACTACCCTGTATATTTTTATTTGCTAAAGGTATATCAGGTTTTCTTCCTGGCAATAATGACAACTACATTCCAAATATTATTTTCCTCTGTCGTTTCTTCATTAGTTATTTTTTGGAGTGACCATCCTGTATACTCTGCGCTAAAAGTTTCGGTAATTATGTCAACTACAATCCAGATATTATTTCCACCATAATTATTTTTTACAGTGACCATCATGTTTCATGTACATGCGAAATATTGTCATCGATGACATTTTTTAATTATTTTTTTTTAATTTTTAAATTTCTTTGGCAGTTCTGGTGACTACATAAGAAATATTATTACCCTCCATCACATTTTTCACTATTTTTGTTTTAGAGTGGCCCCTCTGTACTTTTTTCTTCCTTGACAGTTGTGTTAACTACGTGCCAAATATTATTGTTCTTCATCATAGTTTTCCATTTTTCCTTAGGGTGACCGCCCTGTATATTTTTTATATTTTTCTCCCTTTGATAGTTGTGTTAAATGCACGTCCTCCGTCCCATTTTCTTTTCTTCTTTGACGACTATGTTAACTACATGTGAAATATTCTTGCCCTCCGTCACATTTTTTCATTATTTTTTAATGGTGACCATCCTGAATATATTTGACATATTTCATCCTTGACAGTTGTGTTAACTACATGCCAAATATTATTGTCTTCCGTCACATTTTTTTCCTCAGTTATATATTTTACCTACCAAGTATTATTCTTGTCCGTCCAGTGGTTTTGTAGATATAGCGTCAACAGAAAAATAAACACCAGACAAACAGACAGACTGACGAAATTAAATGGCTTTAATTTTCGTAATCTATATCTCTAAAACGTGAAAATCAGGAGAAATCTCGGAGGATGATTTTTTCACTATTACAATAGTTCCCTTCGGTTATCGAGGGAATTAAAAATAGTGATTTAACAAAAATATTTAAAGGTAATTTTTTTGCTAGTAGTTTCTTACTTGAAATTGTTAAAAAACATGTGCTGCCGGCCATTCGACAGAACTTCAGGCGTCGATTTTGTGAAAACACTAAATATAACACAAAAAATAAGAAATTGATTTTGGGCAGTTCTTTTAAGCTGGCTCCCGTACTATAATAATAAATAAACTTTTCTTAATAATAGGCAAGAAAGCTGAATTAAATTTACACAAATATTTTATGAGATACCTCATAAACAACAAGATTTAAAGCTATATGTCATTTTCGAATTTGTTATGAGATATTGTCACCATTATCGCCTAATAAAATTTTTGAATATTTTAAGATAACACTTGCCTTTAAGTAGACACGAGCTTACACTCTTCCGCAATGTTTCTCACGGTAAAATAAAATTAACTTTTGCAGCATATGTCTTTAACTGCAGACTTTGCCTAGACATACATACAGAGTAACCCATTCAAAAGCCTACCACCACTTCAGAAATGTTATTTTTTATTGGCGATTTGATTTCTTTTAATATGATAGACTTTCAATAACTCTGTTTTGGAACCTCATTTCATAAAGATTAATTGATTTTTTTTTCATTGGCAAAAATCCCAAAAGAAAAGTTAGTACTTTTCTCTCAAATCTAACTACGGATTCAGAATTCTTTCAAATGGGTATGTGGAATATTTCATAAATAAATATTGGTTTTCAAAAGAGATATATAGGACAATGAAAATGTTTATTAATTTTTTAACTAACATTCATAACATTGGCAATTAATTTGTTTATAATTACTGGAGAATTTGCAAAGTCTAATAACATTTTCCGCAACATGGACCTGTAGCAAAAATTTCCTAGAGAAACTAAATAATTAATTGCCAATATTATGGATAACTGTTGGTTGAAAATGAATTCAATTTAATTGATAACGATCCACTTTAAAATATATTAATATAATATTCATCGTTTTCATGGCAACTAATGGAAATGTGTTTTTCAGTAGCATAATAAAAATGTTCTATATCGCTTTTGAAATCTAACATTTTTTTTATGAAACTTTACACATATCCATTTGAAAGGATTCTAACTTCAGGGCCGTAGTCAGATTTGGAATAAAAAATCACTAACCTTTTTTTTTTGAAAAAAATCATAGTAGGCTTTGACTGTTAAAATTTTATTATGAAATTATGTACCAAAATAGAATATTGAATATTGAAGATCTATTATTTAAAACAAATATCTCAAATCAACCAAAAAATGACATTTGTAGAGGGATGGTCTGCTTTTACATGGGTAATGCCTGACGGAAATTTCAACGATGCGTAGAGCGAGAAGTTTTCATTTAATTTTCAATTTCTCCTGTTTTGAAGTTTATTCCGTTGATAATAAAGTCTAGGTACTCTTTAATTTACGACTAAATGTATCTCTTTTGAATTTACAAAGTGATAACCCAACCAGTAACATTAATATTTAAATTTCTGTAATTTTAACCCTGTCGTTAAGAAAATCGGTTAGAATGACCGATAAACAAGTGATTTTTCTTTTAGGATGAATGTCCTCTCTCTGCATAATAATTGTTTTCGAGTTTTGAGGAAACATACAGAATTCTTTATTTTCATTTATTTATTTCCACTACTAAGGCCGATTACCGACGACAGGAGAGAGTTTGGAAATTTTACCGAACTTCTTCTCATAAGGCGAGTAGGAATTTTTTACTTCTCTAACATCTAATAGACAAGTGACCGATTGCTTTACATTTCCTCCTAAGGATGATATATCCACTATGTAATCCTCGCCCTAAATTACATATCTTCTGCGTATATGGTGATATACAAGCAGGTAGAACGTGGTACGAGATCATTGTGTTTCCCTGAAAGATCAGTAACATCACCCATCTAACTACTATAGTGCAGTCGGATAACATTAAAAATCATAAAAATATTTCAGTACTGGTGGCGAACGTGCCCTTTTGGATATAGATACTATATATACCAAAGATGAAAAAACGCCCCAGACCCCAAAAATTTCGGACTCCCCACCACCGGTCATGAAATGAGAGGTCGAAAAACTGATTTTACGCATAGACTGATCCACTTAAACGCCATATTTTTTAATAAAACCCACTTTTAAATATGCGTTGTATACTAAAACATGATGTCTGTAATGTTTTTTATTATTATTTTTTAATATGGTGGCAATAATTTTATCTGCATATTCGTATTTGGTAACAATTTTTGTTCTTGTGGTCAATAAATTCAATGGTTGTAGTCAAATTTTATAGAGATGGATCTGTAAAGAGATAGTTGCCCCTCCTCCTTAAGTCTTTAATTCTTTGAGTCAAGAAAAAAAAACAAAGAGTTTGTGTAACCATTTTAATAAAAAATTGTTTTACATCTAAAAAAGCAAATATTTACAAGTAATAATTTTGAGAAAAATGTCCTTCACATGCGCACACTGAAGACCGTTTCTGACGCATTTGCACATAGAACACCTTTGTTTGCAGCTAGAGGTAATTAGTTCTTCACAACTTTTTGCGACATCGGGAATAGTAGACCACATTGGCTGAAACCCGTCATTAGTTTTCTCCCATCTCCAAGTATCGAGCGAAGGAGTTTGATAGTCTTTTTCCAGAGAATGCTTCCATATAAGCCATTGAAGAGTGGCTCGCTTGATATGCTGAAGTAAAGCATTTTGCGTTGGAGGTATATTCTCAATTGGTCTACTTTTTTTAATGAAAAGGAATCATCTACGCTCATTAATTGTGTTTAAGGGAGATGTTGCATCATACAAAAGAATCACAAATCTTTGCATGGTCCGCATGATATATTCATCTGGGTGTCCTCCCATTAGCAGCTGCTCAAAAGCGGAATTAATATTAGGATCTGCCATTCACATCTTCTAAGCTCCTTTCTTGCCTACTCCACAAAATGAAGACACGGTATTGCAATCTGTTGCAGAATGAAATATCGGCAAAAGCTACAGATCTCCTGTGATAAATGAGAACATAGGTCATGGATGCCTATTAACCTACGATTTTTCCCAGTTCCAAAATCAGTCCAAAGTTGTTGAATATTTTCAAAGTTTGAAAAGGCAGATACTGCAATGACCACAACATCCGAATCTACCGTTCGAATGCTAACGCTGTTGTGGCCATTATCAGCTACATGCTTAGCATGAAGAAGAAGGCGTCCGTCCGCTCCTCATGCCATGAGGGTGAAATAGCTGATAGATCTAACTCTGCTGAAGACAATATTGCTCTTTCCTGATTATTGTTTTTCCTTCAAAATGTTCGTTTATTAGCTGTTCTGTCAAGAAAGTAAATAACTGTTTTTTGTTTTCATCTACTCGTAAGAATTCTTTATATTTTTGTGGAATTATTGTGGAAGTTGTAACTCGTATGTGCACTCCTGCTCCTCTTGATTGGCGTGTGTCAGCTTTCAAGATTCAGAACTATACCTATCAAATACTAATCAATTCGTTGTTTTTGGAATAGCCGACAAATATAAGGCTTAAATATATTGTTATAATATTCCAAAAACGTTTTCACATTTCTTGGAACTAGTAAGTGGACAATAACCAGTACCAATTTTTGCGGAAACTTCACGGTGTACAACATGGAACACAAATACTGACAAATACGTTGGTATTCTGTTTTTACTGCTAAACACTAAAACGCTGCAATTCCACGGTAGACTAAAAACACAGCTGTGTATGTATACGTAAACACGCTATAAATACTACAACAGATATCCCGGTATATATAAAGTATAAAAGTATAAAACATATTTAATATTGAATTTTACTAAAAAATATGGTCCTTAAGTAAGTTAGTCTATGCCTATGCATAGTTTTTGACCCTCAGTTTGATGACGTCATTACTAGTGGGTCCGAAATTTTTGGGGTCTGGGGCGTTTTTTGATCTTTGATATATATAGAAACTATATCCAAAGAGGCATGTTCGCCGCCAGCACTGAAATATTTTTATGCTATCCGATTCCACTACTAACCACGATGGACGTTGCGTAACTACAAGTGTCGAAATACATGTTTAGTCAAAACGCCTCTACTCTCGTTCTTAAGGAATTCTTCAATTTTCCTATCAACCAGGCAAAACCGAATAATGACATTATAATAAATATCCACTAACATGTACATTTTTAACTATTGATATTTCTCGGTGCTGATCAATTTATTAAGTCTCATAACATGGAGAATTCGGTGAAAATATACAATAAGTTGATTTGAGCGAAATCTGAGCGATGTCGAATAATATTTAGGGATCGCGCATAGGCAGAAACATTAATAGTAAAATATGATAAACAACAAAGATGCATTCGGCGTACAAAATATTTTATTGACATAATCATTGATCAAATGGTTTCAAAATTGTTTTTTATTACAATTACCTAGGCCAGTAGTGTAAAACCAAAAAATTAGACGAATCGAAAATAATCGCTACAAAAGGTTTTATTGTTTTAATGGCTTAATTTGTTGCCTAATATGACCATCCTAGGTTTCCCCCCCGGCGGAGTTGTGTTTAAGTGATGGAAGGTAAAAATGTACCCCCAAAAGGGGGTACATTTTACGATTATGTCTAGTAAAGAACTCACAATATCGAAAACATAGTCCTATTAAAAGTTGTAGGGCATTAAATTCTGCATTGAATGAGACCAGATGCGTATTTTTTGGACCACCCGTTCCCATACTAGTGCTCATCAAAGGTGGACGAATTTTACATATTTATGAAAAATGTGTTACTTACACTATATTAAACATAGTACTATAGCACTCCATTATTGTACTAGTCTTGTACTTAGTAAATATATAAAATATTAAAATTGTAGAATATATAAAAAGATAATATTAAAAATTGGTTTCATATAGAATATTATGAGATCCATTCAACTCATATAAAGATGGAGGCAGGATAAGAAATACAATTCTTGAAATCAATTAGTGATTAATAACGAAATTGTAGCTAATGACGATGAAAAGGGGAAAAAATAGGTAGGTACACAAATTTCACAGACATCGACGTTTGATTCTCGTTGGGCCACTCGGCTCCTCAAAGTTTGTAATTTCCGATACGGAGTCCGTCGCCCCATCACTTGGCTCCTGAAAGTCTGTAATTTTCGTCGCCCCATATATGCAGTCCAGGTCTTCGTCAACATCTGGTTCGTCAATTCCGTCTGGTTGGAGGAAGTTAGTGCAGGAGTTCCCCTTGCAGTCGGCACAAATCAATGAGCAATAAATATGCATCATTCAATACAGAATTTAAAGCCCTACAACTTTTAATAGGATTATGTTTTCGATACTGTGAGTCCTGTACGAGATATAATCGCAAAACCACAAAAATACCTCTTTTGGGGTATTTTTGCGGTTTTTGGGGGTATATTTGTACCCCCCACCACTTAAACACAACTCCGCCGGGAGGGAGAACCTAGGATAGTCATATTAGGCAACAAATGAAGCCATTAAAACAATAAAACGTTTTGTAGTAATTATTTCCGATTTGGATTTTAAGCCTACTGGCCTAAATCAGGATATTGTCAACGAAGTTACTCAGCAGATTCTCTTTCTGACCCTCATCGTTAGTGATTGTTGTCGAATAAGCCTCAATTAGTGCTACTTCACGATCCGCGTTGTTGTTAATATCGCGGCGAAGATTTTTGACAATTTCAAAGTCGTGTTAAACTTCTATTTGCTCTGGCCATTCCTCGGGATTTTTGTTCAAAAATTCTATGTCAATTTTCAAATAGCCACAGAAGTAAGCAGTATTCATCTTTACGAAGTTTGCTATTGTTAAACTATTTATCAGTTTTTGTAATTCTACATTTGCTCTCTTGAGAGGTTCGGCCTCTCCCTGATTCTCACGTAGGGTAGGTTACCATTATCTGTTTCTCATCTCAAGAAACACTTATTCAAAAAAGCAACTGTTACAAGATGATCGCTAATATATGAAAGCTGTCGCTTCTATTTGTCCAGAGCGACGAAGGGTATTCCTGTGTCTTTTTCTTTATACTCCTCAAGATCGAGGTCATTTCTCTATTGGCAATAGAGCTGTGAACTAATCAGATTGAAGTGTCCACGAAAAGTCCATAACTTGAAACTACATAGAATTTAGCCATCCATCTTGCGTGATCTACAACTCTTGGAGCACGAAAACGTATATTATCAGGTGGAATTCCTAAAAAAAAATGATAGCAAGCTCCAGCATTTCCCTGTAGTTCTCCCGCAGCTAGACCATTTGAAAGACTGAACAAAAATGTTAACTTGACTGATCAATGCAAATTAGATAATAAAAGAACTATTAAAATGTTCAAACTTCTTACTGTGGGCTGTTTTAGTGTGAATTCGATCATACTCTGAGTTTCATCCTGAAGAGCTGCACGCACTTCGTTATTTCTTATACTAGACTCGTAATTTTTATGATTAATCGTTGACCAAAATTCCTGAAACCTCTGAAAAAACTGAATTTCCAGGTTACTAGATATTCCAGGGAATTTTTGTGAAAACGGCGGCAAGCACAATTTCTAACATATGGTGAATACAGTCGAAGTGTAGCAAAGTATTTCCCAGTTTATGTTTTCAAGCTCCGGATTTTGTGCCACTATTGCTTGCTGTCGTATCTAAACACATTTCCTGAATCTGGTCAGTAATCCCCCATTTGATTACACGGAAGCTTACTAGCTCAAATTTTATTATCTTCAGACTCAATTGAGCATATTTCCATATTACTTCTTGTTCCTGTTGTCATTTTTAAATGCTATCACAAACACCGCTGTCAATATACTGCGTAATATACCTGGTTTAGAGGTGGTCAGTAGTTTAGTCGAGTGTTACTTTAGTACTCTACCACTCGATTAAGCTTCTGGCTGCGTCTAAATCAGGCAATAAAACTACCGTCGAATACAATAAACAAATACAGACTGATACTGAAGTGAAAATACAAGATTCTTCTACTCGCAGACTGAATACGCTTGCGCGACCTCTAAATGTCTTTCTATTGGGCTTACATTCTGTGGGAAATGTTTTATCGACCATTGTAACCCATTGATAGAGTGAGATATCCTATTAAATCTATTGTATATCTGCAATATGTCGAATCTAGAGATAATTATATTATTGATGTTATATGAAAGAGCATATGATATATATATTCTTCTCTAATTTGTAGTTTTTATGTATTTTATAACAAAACATTATTAAGCTATTATTATCATTAAAAGACTAATGCTCTCTACGAGGGATAGCACTCAGTTGAATCAAATTTATTAACAAACCTAAGGTTGATTCAGTCAAGGAAATAAGTTCTTAATCGTTTGACTGAGTTGTGTTTACAAGCTCAGCCCTTGCTTTGCATTTGTTAACGACAGCATCGGTCACTTCCCAGATCTTCGATTCATGTATACAATTCTAGTCCCTCGAAATTCAAAAAAATGTCTTTTATTGTGGTGCCAGTCATCTTGACTAGGGAACACAATTGTAATGAACCTGTAGATGGAGAGGCACCGGTTATCTTCTGACTGAGCGATGATCTGATCCCTTACAAGTCTAGCCATAGCCTTTGCGTGTGTCAACTCTTTGACAGTCGCATTTCACATTTCATTCTTGTTTGCTGGTTTTTCGGCTACCCTTTTCACATTAACATGCAAGGGGGTGAATTTAATACGGACCTCCTCCAATAGTTGGAGCTATCCTGATTGCTCCTGTTATTCCTGACAGGCCAGCCTTTTAATTTGACATAGGTTGGTCCAAATTATGGAGCGCTTCTAGTAGAGCCATCATAGCAGAATCGCGTATACTATGGGTGGTTTTGCCAAGACAATGCACGCCTAAAAAGTAACCCTTGGGATTTCTCAACATAGAATCCAAGATGCGTTTGCACATCCATAAAGATGAACTTCCACGTGGGGTTTAAAGTTACCTCCAGATACCACACTGTGCGGGACAAACGAGTATCCATAACCGAAGGAAAGTAAAAATAGTCTATTTCTCCTTTTCGTGAATAGCATTTAAAAATATTTAGAACCCTAGAGTTTCAACTCTAGAGTTGAAATAGAATGTAAGGTTCAATAATTCTTGTAAATGACTGAATTTCAATAAATAATTTAAGTATCTTCAATTTTTTTTTTGCCTTAAAATGCCAGGAATCCTATCATGTAATTCAATACTTCGTCAGTATTAGCTAGAAGAATAGTTGTTTTGATTGGTTTTCCAATAATGAGTGTTCTAAAGTGTTCTCCTAAGTAGTATATTAGCGTGACCCGATTAAGGTACCAATATACAGAAAGTAGATAATTTCATATTAAATAAAAAAAGTGTGAATGACTAAATGTAAATGAATGATTTAAGTATTTTCAATATATTTTTTTCTTTAAAATGCTAAGAATCCTATCACGTAATTCAATACTTCGTCAGTATTAGCTAGAAGAGTAGTTGTTTTGATTGGTTCTCCAATAATGAGTGTTTTAAAGTATTTACCTAACTAGTATATTAGCGTGCCCAGATTAGGGCAACAATATACAGAAAGTAGGTATTTTTATAATAAATAAAAAAGTGTGTAAGTTGTGATTTGCATAATACCTAAATAATATTCTCTAATCATGATAAAAGCAAATAAATAAAAATAATTGATTGTAAAAAAAGAGATCACTTTCTAAACACAATGACAATGATCATAACGATAATTAGTAACAGTAAAGATGTGATATAATTAAACTACTATCAAAGTTTTGGTTATATTTTGCACAAAGATTATGAAACATCTTATATGAAACACGATATAGTAGTGTTTTTTTTATCACACTCGAGAAAATCTCCACGCCCAGTGATAAAGGTATAACCTTTACTTCATGTAGCATAAATTGTTATTTTCGTTCTGGAACAGCAGTAGAACATTCCACAATCACAAAAGTGTACCTCGTATCAGGAAACAACTAATAGATGATGGCTAATAATTACTTTATGTTGTGTATAAGAATAAATAATTAATGAGCTTTATTGATATTTTCGTTATCACACTCTGTCATTTTTTAACACTAATTGATATGACTTATTAAGTTATCTCTGAACAAATTTTATAAATGTTTAATATCACATTTTACCGTAAAAAATAATGGGAGAAAGTGCGCGACAACATAGAAATTAAAAATGCTTAAGTGCCTATTTGTCACTTAATGTTATTAATATTTCAAATTCTCCTGAACTGTTCAAGAGAGAAGACCGTAGGTTATTACTGATGTACAGGAACATGCATTGCTAAGATATAGGAACCTGGGCATGATAAATCAAATATTTGTTCAAAACAAACATCTCTCGAAAGAATAAAATTATTATGCTATTATTGTCAAGCTTTATAATGTTCCTGAGTGGCTTTTGTACTTGATCAATGTAAAAACTTACAATTAATAAGACGAACCAAATCAAAATAAAGATTTCTATTGTTATTTTCTTTTTTAAATGACATTGGACAAAATATATTAGCAAATAAGAAAAAAGGATTATTACTGCATTAACCATGAAAAAAACGGTATTTTTGTATTTTACAAATCTCATATCTAATAATAATCCTAAAATAGAATATGTTGAGACCAGCACAAAAACAACATTCTTAAGCTCAGTGATAGATGCAACGTTAAATTTTACCACTCAAATAGATACTTTGTGCACTAAGTTAGCAAAAACAACTTTTGCAGTTTTAAATTTAAAAAACGAATTGAATAATAATGCATTAATGACATGTTACTACTCCTTAGCATATTCAGTCATTAGCTACAATATTAGTACATGGGGTCAATCAGCTGATGCAAGTAGAGTTGTTGTAATGCAGAAGAGAATTATTCGGATTCTGTTTGGTTTGAAACCATAGAGAATCATGCGGAGATACATTTAAAACAAAAAAAAAATATGACTTTTACATGCATTTACATATTTAAAATTTCTTGTTTCGTGCACAAAAACTTAAATAAATTTAAAATAAATAGTGACATACACAGCTACCCCACCAGAAGTGTGGGGAAAATACACATAAATACTTTCAACCTTAGCAAATATAAAAAATCACTCCATTCTGTTGGTAGTTATATATATATATATATATATATATATATATATATATATATATATATATATATATATATATATATATATATATATATATATATATATATATATATATATATATATATATATATATAATAAACTTCCTATAGAAATAAGGTCACAAATTTTTTTTAGATTGTTCAGAAGCAAACTGAAAATGTTTTTGAACGAACATTGTTTTTATAACATGGCCAAGTTTTTTGATCGGTAATGGGGAATAGCTTCACCTTCATATGTACATATATTTGTTAGTTTGTTTTTTATGTTTTCTTTTTTATTATAAATTTTTGTACTCTTGTTTGTTTTATACAATTTTTTTGACTTATGACATATATATAATATTAATTGGTTTTTATATTTTATATCTTATGTTCATGTGAGTTTTTATAACAAAACCGATATTGTTTCTGTAACAAGATTTATGGTGAATAAATTTATTCTATTCTATTCTATTCTATTCTTACTAAAAAAAATCGGCAGCTACTGGAAGCGGCTGGAACCTCCCCACCCGGTGATTCTTTGAAGCCGAAAAGAGCACTAAACAATATGAACGATCTCATTTAATTATATTTATTAAGTTGAAATATTTTTATCGTATTACAATGGGAAAAAAAGTCTTGCGTTCGGTGGGATTTGGACCTAAGAACTTGAGTGTTAAATTTATAGTCTGCATAACATTAATATTTTATTCAATGTTTTTAATACAAATATATGCTTCATCGGATCCTAGCCCGGGGCCAGCCAGACAACCACGGTGAACACCGCCGTGGCGAGTGTGAAGCTGGACGGGGTAGGTCCGGTTTGGCTTGGAGAAAAATAGAAAAGTAGCTCCTGTCTTCTGTAGGCAGGCTTAAAGACTAGGTTAAAATTATAATGTGTCCACATGGACCTAAAATTCATATGAAAATAAACACAATTCTATAAAAACGTTCGTAGGCAAGAGCACTTAATAATTTTGATTATTGATACGGGAAACAACTAAACGAAAAAACCTGTTCGTTGGTAATGGGATGGATGGCAGGGATGGCCATCTTTGGAAAAAACCATATAACTCTTGGTGGACAGCTTCCCTGCCAGATGTAGCCAGGGTAGTGTTCATGGTGGATCGTTTAGTTTGAGTTGGTATATTTTGTTTTATCTTTTGGCCTCGACCAATTTTTCACTAAATCGGTCGGGGAAGTGATAGCTGTCAAATTTTTGGTTCCAATGTTTCTCTGGGGAATTTGGTTTTTGAAAAATGTTTTGGTTGGTACCAATGTCCTAAATTGTTTTTAGGTTATGTAGTACTATTTTTAGGTTATGTTGCCGGAAGAATTTCCGGCGGTATGCCGGAAGCAGCGGAAATAGTTTTTAAAATATGTCACTGTCACTTTTAAAGTTTTATTGGAAAAAACTCACCGAAAGCGTTCCGGTGGGATTGCTTACACTTGTAGAGCTTGTAAGCGGTTCAGGATGGACTGTCACACCATCCGTGGGCTTTATAAACGTCGAAAAAACTTGTGATCTCTCGATACACCTGACACGTCAAAAATACTCAGCATACAGTCTGCACGCTTTAACACACTAGCAGAGAACTTATACCACAAATGGACCCGTAGTATTTTTTGGGAATTTTCCTTTGAGTCCATTTAATAAAATTTGACATTTTTCTGAAAATTTGACATTTTTCTGAAAATTTGACATTTTTCTGAAAATTTGACATTTTTCTGAAGTGACATTACTCCAAAAATTTGACAATTTTCAAACATTTGACGTTTTTCTGAAAGGTGACATTTCTTCGAAAATTTGACGTTTTTTCGAAAATTTGACATTTTCCTGAATTTTTGACATTTTTCTGAAAAGTGACATTTCTCTGAAAATTTGACATTTTTTCGAAAATTTGACATTTTCCTGAAATGACATTACTCCGAAAATTTGACAATTTTCAAACATTTGGTATTTTTCTGAAAGGTGACATTTTTTCGAAAATTTGACGTTTTTTCGAAAATTTGACATTTTTTTGAAAATTTGACATAATTCTGAAAAGTGACATTTCCCTGAAAATTTAACATTTTTTCGAAAATTTGACATTTTTCTGAAAAGTGACATTTCCCTGAAAATTTGACATTTTTTCGAAAATTTGACATTTTTCTGAAATGACTACTCCGAAAATTTGACAATTTTCAAACATTTGGCATTTTTCCGAAATGTGACATTTCTTCGAAAATTCGACGTTTTTTGAAAATTTGACATTTTTCTGAAAAGTGACATTTCCCTGAAAATTCAACATTTTTTCGAAAATTTGACATTTTTCTGAAAAGTGACATTTCCCCGAAAATTTGACGTTTTCCTGAAAATTTGACATTTTTTAAAAATCTGACATTTTTCTGAAAAGTGACATTTCTCCGAAAATTTGATATTTCTTGGAAATTAAAAAAAAATATATTTCGTGACTCGTCTTGTAGAAATATTTTTTTGATATCATCATCAGTTCGCCTGTTATAAGAATTTTATGCTTTTACGACGTCATCAGAACGTAGGTGTATTTTTAATTCACTCGTATTCCATCCATCTACAATATTTCCATCTACGTTTCAAACTTTAATTGGATTTTTCCAATAGTTAAGTCGATATCTGCACCAGTTTCTAAGAATTTTTCTTATTTGTGACGTAATGTGACGTAGGTGTATTATTAATTCACTCGTAATCCGTCCATCTACAATATTTATACCTACGTTTCAAATTTCGGTTACAAACATTAAATATGAGAATAAACGAAAACACCTTAAAATTTGAGGTTATGTTAGTTATGCGATGCACATGCTCAGGTAATTGTAGGACCGTATTGCTCGCGCCATCTATTAAAGTAAATAGAAACCATGCACTTACGAAGCCATTATTATAATAGGAAAGTGCCGGACCACCTATTTAATACACCGTGGTGTAGACGCAACTGGTACGCAAGGTCACAGAAAACGAGCCATCATAACTGAAAGGAACCGCCAAAGACTTCGCCTCTGTGCAGTTACTGTATTCTGTGGTTCCACTATAAAATATATTTTACACAAGAAGCGTGTTATTTGGTTTTTAATTTTTTTCACGGAAACCAAAGCTAAAGAGTGCAAGTGTTATATATCGTTGAAATCGGAATTTTTACTGCTTTTCAATGGTTCGATTACAAATTGTAAGTAATCATGAAATAAACAACTTGTTGTGCCAAAACAGCAACAAACGTAATCCGATCTCAACCAAAACCTTTTCAGATCTTCTGGAGCACTAAAGAAACCCTCATGCAAAGTTTCATCCAAATCCGTTTAGTAGCTTGGCCGCTATCGTGCTAACAGACATACACACACACACACACACACACACACACACACACACACACACACACATACACACACACACAGACATTTTTCAAAAACAACTTTTTTGGGTTCCTGGGACCTCAAAACGGAAAGATTTGATGTTATCTCAATTTTCGATTTTGGACTAATTGTAGTAACCTCCCACAATTTTATTGTGGGGAGGTTAAAACTTATATATTATTTTGTATATTGGAAAGTGAAAACTCCTTAAATGTTTGGAGACAATCCTGGTGCACAAGCATGTACACCCTTGTTTGTATACTGCGACAAGTGTGAGATCACTTGATGCAAAGAAAGAAAAAACGAGAACATTATTTAATATTTAATGTACCAAAATCGTTACGTCTATTTTACACCTTTCTTAACCTCGAATATAAATAGACAAGTTTCAAAGTTATAAATAATTTAAATATTTTACAATTAATGTTATATTGATTTTAACCTACACAAATTTATTACCGCTTTTAAATACTACCAATTTAGTAATGGCTGTAAATGATCAATTGATGTGTAAAACCACGTATAAAGTAGTTTTACGATTCTTTCTTACGTATTAGGAAGATATTATGTAACAAAGTAATAAAATAATAAAAATATGTCATTAATGAACGCCCTCACGAATTCTGACTTTAGAAATGCGTCTTCCATACACCTGTTAGCACATTAACACGGAATATTTAACCTATTATTTTAATTCAACGTTTCACACCATACAGTATCGTATAAGGGTTAGAACAAAACTAAACAAAGCGCTGACGAAATAACAACTATATACGACTCATTTAAGTATCTGTTAAAATTATTTAAGTTATTAGTTTAAAATTTTTAGTGGAGTCAAAATAAATTACTTCCACATCCAGTGGAAGTATAGTAACGCAAAAGAAAAACAATTTGGAAAATTTTTATTGTTCAAATAGGCTTAGAATGTCACGAAACATCGATATTTTAAGTTTGAACAAAAAAAATTTCTCTTTGTCATTCTGTCGGTCTGTTTGTCTAACTTTTTTTGTGCGCACGATTACTCTGGAATCGTTTAAGATATTGACTTGAAATTTGGTACATGTATGTATCTTAACGAGATCTGAAACTAGATTATATTTTGATCTCATTCCGTTGAAAAGTTTTAAGGTAAATTGGGGTAAATGGGGGGTAAATAGGTAAATCAAGCAAGAGCAAATAAAATTGGTATTTAGTATATATAAGAGAAGCTAAGGTCTCAAAAAAAATGTTGGCATTAGCCACACCCATCAACACCCCCACCCATGGTTAAAGGCGGGCCTCAACAATTTTGTGTTACTTCCCACCTTTCCTTGTTTTGCAACCAAGAGAGAGCGAAATAAAAATTTTAGCGAGGGCGCCATCCACAGAAAACTATACTACATGCTACCCTCTTTACGTCGTAAAACTGATCACTGTGGTCTGAAAGCACACTTGGACAGACACAGCAAAAAGAATTGAAAAATAGTAGTTTAAGAAAAGAATTTACTATAAATTAAATCACTCTAGATATAATACCATAATCGTAAACATAAAATATAGCAAAACACATAACTCGATAAATTCAATTAACTAATGACATAAAACAGAGGCTATAAAACAAAATAGCAACATTAAATTAATCATTAGTAATAAATCACTATGTAACTGCCTCGTTGAATAAACAGAATAAATCAGTAGATCACAAATAACGAACGACGCACAATTAAATAAATCGAAACACTATTCTCACCACCTGATGATTGACACAGTGAAGTCGGAAGCCTGGTGAAGTCCTGCCAATTGTCTCGCATCACGTGAGAAATTCGTTAAATGGATTATGTCGTCTGGAATGCCTAAAAAACGCTGATGTTCTGCATCGCGCCTACTATACTCTATGAAAGTCCTATGAACCTCTCAGATAATCCATCAAAGACCTTTCACAAGACAAAATGGTATCATCTCCTATGCCATTAGACCAGGGACCACACGTATTATTAACGCGTTATCTGTCCAATGACCCATCTATGGATCATGCCTTATGTTTTCCGGAAGTCCTGTGCCCCATAATTGGCTCACGTTTAGGTTCTATTTCATATTAGATTCTAAGACGGACAATCGACGAATAGGCAGGTTATATACAGGGACTCCCTTGTATAACAAGGTTACTATAAGAAACGTTTGAACCAAATTTGGGGCATGGACTTATATGCAGTATATGCATGTAATTTTTTAATTACAGAGTCCCATGACCCAAATATGGCATATGGTTTTTTATACGGAGACTCCTTGCTATGGTTTATGGCTGACTATTGGGACAGCGAACGTGTTAAGCAAACCAAAATGTTACTTTTAATTCATTAATTTAAATTATTAATTTCAATCATGAATTCGAATTGTCAACTTATTAATAACTTATTAGTTTATTAATTCGATTATTTCACTCATTAACGCTATAGCCAATGAGAGCCTGTTTTTTCACAACATTGCACCAATCAAATGTCATTATTAGTGGTAATTCAAGCTAGATCGGCTTTTGACAGTACCAACATGCAAAATTTATCGCTCTAATTTTTTATGTCGCCGCAGCGGCAAATACTGCAGTAATCTTTTGACGTTTTGTTTCGTGAAATATTTTCCGCAAAAGGGCAACTCGCGCTTTTAAATTTTATCTATAAATATCTTCTCTAGCTTATTACTAATTGTTACTTACCTTGTAAATTGTTATATTGTATTATGTACTAGTAAACATAAACACACCACATATATAGTAAACAATCGTCAGTTCCAAAGAGAAGTCTGTCTGAAATATATAGGCTATAACCTATATAACCTATAACCTTGCCTATCTGTAACTATTTCAATTTGCCTACTTTTCAATCAGGTAACAATATACAAAGATTGTACTTAATATACCTAGCTCATAATACAGGAACAAGTCAAGCACAGCTTTCAATAGCTCAATAATGTAGTTACAAAGTTAAGCAAATCATTTATTATAAAAGTCAAGTAAACACATTCGCTCTGGAAACACACTAAAAATGTACCTAGGTACCTACTTACATACGGTAATCTATCAAAAAGTAACTTTGAATCAAAGCTGTGCAATATTTTAATTTGTTGTATTTAAAATTCACTCTGCCTAACGAAGCAAACCTCAACATAATTTGTAAACTTCGTAAGTTAAAAATAAGGATTAAATACGTAAATATGAATCAGTGAACAATTATTATGGAATATAACTCTAGTAGCGGTAGCACTAGATGGCGCTCTCCATGTCTCTCTCGGAACCATGAGTGTATAGTAATAAATAGGCGGGATATCGGGAATAAAGTAGTGCTCTCTCTATCGTTCCTCGTTATATTGTACCTCAGAAACGCTTGACAGGTGTTAAGCCAATTTATATATTATAATATCTAAGGTTTCAACTCGTTTTATTTACTAGTTGCCATAGAAATGTCACTAGATTATTTGCTGTTTTGCCAATATTAGTCGGTTTGGAAATATTTCTGTATATCAAATTAATAAGGAAATTGGAAATAAAGGTCAGTAAACTCTAAAAAGTGACAAGAAAACGTCTGAAGGCAATTAATGAGAAAGCATAATATTGAAGATGTACTTAATGAATTATTTATTCGTGAAATATTCCACTTGTGCTTTAAATTTTATCTAAAATTTTTTTCTCAAGCTAAGTTGCCCCTAGTTAATATAACTCGTGCAAATTGGCAGTTTATTATCAAAGATTAAATCCCTCCCCGCTAAAGCGGTCGGGATTTAATCAGATAATAAACTGCCAATTTACACTCTTTATATTACCAGGCAACACGCTTTCGAAAAAATTTTCGATAAAATTTTAAGCACTGGTGATATTACATACGATAATTTATTAATTGACGGCAAAACTTCTAGCGTTTCAAAGAGAAGAAGAATATTCATTAGCACGTGTTGGCGAAACAGGATTATGTTTGACTATCGATCAAATTAAATCCAAAAATCAAAAATATGGCTTGAAGCCGCAAAATATTAAACTGGCACAGTAATAAATAAATTTTATTACCTTTTATTATGTAGATGCACTGAATTAATTATGATAAAGCAAATTCGGCAATTAAATGCTGGATTATTATCACACCCGAAGTTAACAGTTGCTGTTACAAAAATTTAAGTGAATCCTCCTATCCGCCTCTGCCGGAATTTTTAATCCCCTCCACATCATAGTGGTCTCTCCAAAACAATACCGAAAATTTACTAGGAAAATTTGAATAGTTCTTTTGCTTAGTTTATGCAACCCAATATACATTTTAATTAAATTTAAAGAAAAACCTTATAGACCACAAGCCCATGCCCATGAAAAGGTATAATATTTATAGTCCTAGAGAAATAAATCATTTTGAGCCCCATGCCGTATATTTTAGGTGGGACATGGGAAAGCCGCGGAAAAGTGAAAATCGTAACCCACGGGGGTTGCATTTTTTCAAACGATCCTGTACGGCTTACGTTTATTTGGACTGTATTTATGTCTGTGACTCTTAAAAAGAGAATGCCGTACAAAAATAATGGGACAGAAGTGCAGGAATAATTTTCGTTTTCCGAAAAGTGACCTCTATGTATTAAGGTGATACGATACCGTACGGCTTTTATGAAATTCGATTTTTATATTAACAAGGATGAACATTTTTGCTATGCCGTACAAAATCAGTTGGACCATGGGGTGGCAAACTCTAGATCAACCCACTTCCTAGACCTCTATTAAGGGTGTTGATTTGATACCACATAAAGCTTGATTATTTTAATACTATTTTATATAATAATAATTTTTATTACCATGCCGTACATTTTAGTGGGTACATGTGTCTGGAAAATTGAATTTTCCGTCCCAGAGTAAACTTTTCTGAATAAAAAATTATTGTAAGACTTTATTACATTCGAGCAATACTTGACATTGTTTTTATTCGAAACCAATAATTCAAAATTAATGGATCTGAAACGCAAAAGGATTTTCCGAAAATTTTCCGCTGTATTATGTCGAAACAGTACGTAAATAAATTATGCTTTATAAAAATTAATATTCATCAAAAGATGAAATAGAAAAGCTGAAACTTAAACATTAAAAAACTAGTATGTCATGATTCCACCTGAAATTAACTATAAAAATGTATAAAGTATTAAAATGTATATAGTATTTTATAATTTACTGTTTAAGAAACCATCACGCGAAATTGAAAGTTTTTGTTAAATCCATTATAATAGATCAGTAATTAATTTATGCATATTCTTTTTATCATATGAATGATGAATTAAAAACGTTTGCCTAAAAATAAACTTATGAAACATACCTACTAAAATTTTTTACATTGCAAAGACTGTAACACATAATTTTTTCATAAAATTTCCAAATAAGTTAACCCAAAATAAAAAATTTTGGGTAATTTGTACACATTTTTTTATAATTAATTACGTTACATTGTATTTTAAAGTTTAAAAGTGATATATACCAATTTATTACTTTACTTCAAGAAAAATTCATCTCTGAAATATATATTTGGTTCTGGTATTGCGGCCCATCTAAAATGTACGGCATTGTGATTGTTTATCAACTTTTGCTCAATGATGTGTGTAAACGCCGTACGGTATCTAATGACCATTAAGGGTCGTGTAAATCGCAAGAAATACGTAATCTAGTGTCTAAAATCCCAACAATGAAAATGTACGGCATGGACACATTTGTATTCTTTTATAGTTAAGGAAAGGCAAAAAGATGTAAAGTTGAAAATCTATGCATTGTATTAAAAAATAGAGGATTTTTTAATTTGCATAATTTTTAAAAAATTTCACTTGTTTTGCAATTTTCTAATTTTATTATTGTCCATTATTTTTTGTACGGCTACTAAATAAAATAAAAATTCTAACTTATATTAATCCAAAAAATAAATAGCCGTACAGTATCAGATAAACTTACCCTAGAAAACGTGAGTTTTTCCCTTTCTCGGGGGTGATTTTTTTATTTACATTGATAATACCCATTCTTTTTAGACGTGTCATTTTTTTAAAGATTTTAAATGTCGTATAATATTTTGGAATTGATGCCGTACAGGATCAAATCACTTAATAGAGGTCTAGGAAGGGAGTTGATCTCGCGTTTGCCACCCCATGGTCCAACTGATTTGTACGACATAGCAAAAAAGTTCATCCTTGTTAATATAAAAATCGAATTTCATAAAAGCCGTATGGTATCGTATCACCTTAGTGCATAAAGGTCACCTTTCGGAAAACGAAAATTATTCCTGTACTTCTGTCCCATTATTTTTGTACGGCATTCTCTTTTTAAGAGTCATAGATATAAATACAGTTCAAATAAATGTAAGCCGTACAGGATCGTTTGAAAAAATGCAGCCCCCGTGGGTTACGATTTTCACTTTTCCGCGGCTTTCCCATGTCCCACCTAAAATGTACGGCATAGGGCTCAAAGTGATTTATTTCTGTAGGACTACAAAAATTATACCTTTTCAAGCGGTATCATATGACCCCCCTAAAAATTTAGCATGGGCTTATGGTCTATTATTTTAATCTGTGAATTCTAATATAAAACTCTAACATTTTTAATTATCTTGGAAGTATTTTCCCGCGTGTGAGGAACAGAATGACAGAAACTAGAACATAAGTAAATATATGGTTTATAAATAACACAGGCACACAAAATAAAAAAGTGGTCTCTTTTTGGTACTCCACTGGGTAACTCATATGTATTTCGACGTTCTGAACACGAATCAGGTGTCCGTTTAGCTCCATTGGCTACCATTTTTTTGTAAATCGTGAAAATAACCTAGAAAAAACTCATAATTTAGGTTATTTTCGCGATTTACTAAAAATTGGTGGGTGATGGAGCTAACCGGACACTAGATTCGTATTCAACATGTCGAAATACATAGGGGATATCCAATGGAGTCCCAGAAACACATAAATTTTCACTTTTTTTTGTGTCTGTGTAATGCATACGCGATCTTCTAGAAATTGGCGGAGGATCCGGTGATATTCATATATTATACAGACACACACACAAAAAAAAAAAGGTCCCTTTCTGAGACTCCATTGGACAACCCCCTATGTATTTCGACATGCTGAATACGAATCAGGTATCCGTTTAGCTCCGTTCCCCACCAATTTTTAGTAAATCGCGAAAATAACCTATATTATGAATTTTTTTTTAGGTTATTTTCGCGATTTACAAAAAAAATGGTGACCAATGGAGCTAAACGGACACCTGATTCATATTGAGTACATCGAAATACATATGGGTTACCCAATGAAGTACTAGAAAAAGATCACTTTTTCGATTTTGTGTGCCTGTGTAATTATATTAAATTAATTTTTAAGAAATATCTATATAATTAACCAAGCGGCAGTGTAAATAAATCTATAACAGATGGTCGATATACATACAGGTTTCACCAAAGTTGAGTGCTATTTTATAGTTGTTTAAGAAAATACACAAAAGACATAGCGGTATGCTTCCTATGAAAAATGTTCCAAAGGATTTATCGTCTAAAATTTATTTTAATAAAGTTATGGCGATTTACACCCTTAAAAAAAGTTCAAATATCTCGAAAACTAGTGACTTTTTGAAAATTTCTCGTGTCATAAAAGTTGCTTAGAATGTAAAACCCCATCACATGCACCTATGTTCAAGGTGAATTTGTGAAATTATCATTTTTACTCAAAACTGAATTCATTTATGTACTCTAGTGGATGCCTTTTACAAAATTCAAATATCTGTTTTAGTTATCGAGAAATGGTTCCGGGAGTTTTAAGTGGGGCACCTATATACAACGTGATCTACCAGGACATGCGGAAAATTTAACAGTAGGTTGTCCCCACCGAAGGAGTAAAAAAATTAAAAATTTTTTAAAAAATGACCAAAAAAATTAGGTATGTAGGAATGCGCCGCCAATGACTTCAACTAATCTAACGTAACGCGGTACAACCATATCACTTTATCAGACTTGGGATTGACACTACTGACAGCAAAGCTGGATAATAAGATAGAAGTGACTTTTGGTTTTAATCAAATCACACTACAAAAATACCGAAATAAATCGAAATAAATCGAAGACATTGATCTTATGCTGAAATGAAAAGCAGATATACGAGATATTTAGTTAAACCGGTCAATGACACGGCCGTGTAACTATTGTTCGACCAGAAGCAAAAAACGCGGCTGTCTAGGGGTCTACACACGATCCAGTGGCACGGAGCCAGCCTTGTCGGCATGCTTTGAACTCATTCGTAAAAGTGAATTGGTCCGCTGGAATTCCAATTATCTTCAAAGCGTACCAACAATGTTGACTACCTGCCGCTAGATCGTGTGTAGACCTTCTTTTTTTTATCTCGCCGGCCGGCTCACTTTTTATGCCAATTAAGGAAATGTAAACAACTCGAATACGTTATTTCGCCAGTAAGTTCATCCACCTCTTCAGAATTAGGTCAGGACTTACTCAACATCAGTAGTGTACCTTCGCAAATTGACTAATAATTTAATATACTAAATTACCTCAGAATCCTCTAAAATTTTGCAGTGGCTTTCCCACATTGAAGACTAGCACACCATTTTATTTTCCGCATTTCTTGGTAGATCACGTTGTATAATATGTAATACTATTTAACGATTTTCAAATCTTTAACGTAATCGTTAAAGGTCCTACTTTCAGATCTCTATGCACTACCTTTTAACAAATGCTGTTCTTGATTATTTTTAATCAACTAAGACAAAAATATAAGCATTGGGAAACAACCAGTCCCAATTTAAAAGAAGAAATTTATTTATAAGTGACCGAAAATAAAAAATAACGTATCTCGGTTCCAAATGCAAGTAGATTGTTAATTTTTCTTTGTATTGGTTTCTTCATTTACTGTCACAATTCGTTTATTGTTTTTAGTTTTATAAAAAATCCACAGATTTATTTGCACTTGTTTATAATTATTATAGTTTCAAAAATTATAGACAAATTACCAAAAAAAATTATTAAAATGAAAAAAAGAAAGTTTCTTTTTAAAAATAGGTACCTGTAAAAATCTACATTTATAAAAAAATTGCCCTCCTATGAATCGATGCATTTAAACAACAAGAGTTTTTTTATTTTTTTTTTTAAATAAATATTGAGCTAATATTTGGAACCAAAATTTGGTTCAATAAAAGGCATGGTTTTACTTATTTTCGTTGAAATTGATGCATTATTACATTATATTTCTTGAATTACCCTAAATGGGCAATCTGTAACGGTTTTTTATTTTTGCAAGTCATAAAACGATCAGAAAGTTTATTTACAGCTCTAGTATCGTTATAAATTTTATTGCGTACAGTTTGGTATTTTTATTTCTGAAATGAGGTTACTAGGACCGGAAACAATAAGGAAAATAGCAGAAAATTTTAATTTTGCAACATAAATTGTTTAAATTTAATATTTGATCCAACATTTCTCATTGCACTTGTTGTCACACCTAAAAGAAATTAAAACTGTAAAATCGTTGCAGCAAGACAATTTTGAGTTTGACTTCACTTTATAGAGGCATTAAATAGTAGAGTGTTCGCGCTCAAAAAAGCCATCGCAAAATGTGTTTTATGAGCTCCTGAAGGTGAAAAGCAGTGAATAATTCTTTACACCCTGTGATCAAAAATCTAAAAGCCGTCAAAAATTGATCCATGGAGAAGGGCATTAGAGTTGCATTGCAAGTTTTATAGTCGTTGTTTCTAGTTTCACGTCACCATTTAAGTATTCGTAATTTTAAAAGTAGACACTAGTTAATTGAAAATTTAATTAGGTTAGTTAGTTAATTTTATATTTAACCGAGAAGTAATTGTACAGTAATAAAAAATACCACATTTGCTTGATAAATAAAGGTGCGCCAGATTTATCTAGATTTCTCGTTAATGGATTTGTAATTAGATACATTATTAGTAATTTAAATAAAATCAATAATAATTTCTATAAGCTTCTTCTTATTCACAGTGTCTTGATAGACATTTTTTGATTCATGCATTATTCTAACTGGTCTCTCTTTACTGTATTATATGCAGTTAGTAGATAGGATTTTGCAGAGTGAGTGGGAAATATGCGTTTATTTTCGTTTTATTATAAATATTTAAAAAACTGTAAATGGTATAATCTTTAAAATAGTTTCAGATACTTCCCAATGCGCTATGGAATACATTAGGAATATGTTTTGTATATAGTTAAATGCCGTGATCTAACAATGAAATTAGGAACTATTTTCTTTGACAAACTACAATATTCAAGTACAACAGAAATTTAAAATAAAAAATATATATTGTTGTATTCGTCAGAACAATAGCAAGTATCTAAAACAGTTTTAAAAATTATACTATGTTTGGTTTTTTAAATATTTATAATAAATCGAAAATGAACGCGTACTTCCCTCTCACTCTGCAAAATCCTATCAATAAAAGATATTAACTTTTAAAATACGACAACATATATAAAAAATTACACAGGCCCACAAAAAAAAATGTGATTTGAACTGGACATCTGAATTTACTTTTCTTTAGTATTTTCTCCAGCTGATTCCGAATCTGAAGTCAGAATGCGCATATTACAGAGAAAAACCCGAAAAACTGTCAAGAAATGCGTTTTTTTATGGTTTTTTGGGTGGTAAAATATGCATGTGGCGTGTTCGGCTAGGCTACATGTATTTTTCTTATGTTTTTTCCCCACTGACTTCGAATCTATTGTTAGAACCCAGGGCTAATGTCAAAATGTTGAGGAAAATTTAAAAAACCGTAAAAAATCGCGTCTTTCACGGATACTATGTTTTTTATGGATATCACGTTTTTTTCATGAATACATAGCCTGTTACGATGGCCTGCGTACTCCTTTTTTGAGTGATTTTTCTCGCTAATCACAAATGTTGAGTCAAATTTGAAGGTCAATGATGAAAATACTGAGAAAAATCAAATAGACTGTCAAAAATCGTTTTTTTCCATGAATGTCGCGTTGTTTCATGAACGCATAGCGTGTTCCAATGGTCTATATATACCTTTATCAAGTAATTTTTTTCGCTGATCGCGAATCTGGAGTCGACTTTTGGGGTCAGTGATGAAAACACTGAGAAAAATCAAAAAAACTGTCAAAAATCTGTCTTTTTCAGGATACTCAATCATTGTGCGTGATATATAGTATTTCAATTTTATATGGGTCTTCGTTTTCGAACGCGCTTATCTTCAAACGATCTGTATAAAGGGTTTCTTTGCCGTTTCATTCCTTTTGGTTTCACTTCTCTTTGTACCATCCAGCAGTAATCTGCTAACTGTTGACATCCCATTTATCCTGAAATGGACGTTCAAAGTCTTTTAAATCTTGGTGGAATCTTTCTCCTTGCTCTCGCTGAAGTCGCCGTTATTTTCTGGAAACTCATCCAGGTGTGAATCGAAAAAGTGCAATTTCAAACTCATCATACAGCCTAACTTTTCGTAATCCTTTATCACTTTTGATACAATGTTTCTGGAGTCTGGATCTTTGGTATTACCGAGAAATTTTGTGGACACGTGTTTAAAACTTAACCATGCCGCCTTTTCTACTTCATTTATAGAATCAATGAATTCTTTGTCATTTATATAAATGAACCGCTTGTCAGCACTTCTAAAATTCTCATTCCTCCCTTGCACATTAAGCTTGGGCTAATGAAACAATTTGCGAAAGATCTTAACAAAGATGGTCAATGCTTTAAATATTTGAGTCATTTGATGAGTCACAAATCTGATGCTAAATTGAAGGAAGGTATCTTCGTTGGGCCTGATATTCGAACTTTATTGAGGGACCAAGAATTCATTGATTCTATGAATGAAGTAGAAAAGGCGGCATGATTAAGTTTTAAAGACGTGTCCACAAAATTTCTTGGTAATACCAAAGATCCAGACTACAGAAACATTGTATCAAAAATGATAAAGAATTACGAAAAGTTAGAATGTATGATGAGTTTGAAATTGCACTTTCTCAATTCACACCTGAGTTTCCAGAAAATAACGGCGACTTCAGCGAAGAGCAAGGAAAACGTCGATTTCAGGGTAAATGGGATGTTAACATGTTATCATATTACTGCTGGATGCTACAAAGAGAAGTGAACGAAACAACGTTTCGTTTGAAGATAAGCTCGTTCGAAAACGAAAACCCATATAAAATTGAAATACTATATATCACGCACAATGATTGGGTATTCTGAAAAAAACAAATTTTTGAGTTTTTTTATTTTTCTCAGTATTTTCATCACTCCAGATTCGTGATCAGTGGAAAAAAATACTTGATAAAGGTATATGCAGACCATTGGAACACTCTATGCGTTCATGAAAAAACGCGACATCCATGAAAAAAAACGATTTTTGACAGTATTATTTATTTTTCTCAGTATTTTCATCACTGACCTTCAAATTTGACTCAACATTTGTGATCAGCGGGAAAAATTACTCAAAAAAGGTGTACGCAAGCCATCGTAACACACTATGTATTCATGAAAACAACGTGGTATCCATAAAAAAACATAGTATCCGTGAAAGACGCGATTTTTACCGGTTTTTTTTATTCAGATGTCCAGTTCAAATAACTTTTTTTGTGGGCCTGTGTTATTACTGCTCTTTTACTACTTCTAACACTACAGATAGTTTAAGAGTCTGGTGACAACACCCTATATGATAGCTAAATTTTACATTCGTTGTAGACTAATTTGTAAATATATCTTCTTTGCGTGCTTCAATCAGTTTATGGAATTCCCCAAATTCTGCATTTTACATTATATTACAAAACAGTTTTACTTAACTTTATTTATTGTCTCCTTTATTAACCGACTTGCCTAATACTCGAAGATAAGGTGTCGAAACAACAATGTAACAACTTTTTTTAAGCTTGCCATTTTATTTTTTCTTCGTCCTATACCGATATTTTATTTGAATTTTATTTACTCACTGCTAAACAAATCTCACTATTTACATATGCGGCTTAAAATGCCATTAACAATTGTTGCCTTTACAATTTGCATTACAATAGTGTTTACAAATATTGTGTTTAGTTTATTTAAAGGGTGCAAGGTGTAAATTATATTATTTACTGAGATTTACAGTTTTAACGTATACTTCGCCTTATGTGACACACGATAAAAGAGTTGACACATCGAGAAATAAGTTGATTAAACAAGGAAGATCCGGTTGTGAATAAAGATTTTTGGAACCGTTGGTACAACCAAAAGTGCACACTCCACAAGTTGCTTTACCCAATAGACAATGTCCCTGATTTCTACAAAAAATTATTTCAATTTTAGTTCGCTAATCGGTCAAAACAAACAAAAGAAATTAATTGATATAAAAAATTTACAAATAAAAAAATTTCTTTTTGCTTTTTATTCGCTATTAGATAAATATAAACAAAACCAATTTTTGTTAAGAAATTGTTCGTAACAATTAATAATTGTTAACATTAATAAGCAACAACAATATACTTTATTTATGACATATGCTAATTCTATTATCAAAATAAATCCTTTGCTTGAAATATATTCCCAGGAGAAGTAGTTTTACAGATTGACTTAAGTTGGCGATAGTGCATTCATTGTGAGTTTTGTTTAAATATTCTGTTGTTTACAACAGGCTAATAATAATGAATTTCAATAGGAATTTTCTCGAAAACTGTTAATACTGGGAAGACAGTTTCAAATAAAAAAGTTACCTCCATCCTTTATTTTTATTTCAACTGAATATACTTGATATCTATTTGGAGAGGTAAAAAGTTTCTCGCTTGTCATATTTGCTCCTGCATTTTATCCACATAGTTTTAGAAGTTTTTTTATATTTCTTACACTTATTAAAACTTGACCTTAATATTAACACATTTTCTTAAAAAAATATACAGTGATATCATGGTAAAAAGTTAACACCAATTCAGCGCGAAGAAGAGCGAGTTAAACGAAAAAATAATTACTAATAGATAGAATGTAATAAATGGTCCGCGAAAACTCATGCCGCTGTTAAAATATATATTTATAACAATGATGTACTCAGTGATTAAAAAATATCAAGATGGGTGTCCCCCAGGGCAGAGTGTTGGGGTCGATCCTTTTTCTTATGCATATAAATGATATAAGTCTTTTAGATCTAAACTGTAAGTTAATATCCTACGCAGATGATACTGTTCTTTTATTTGGTAGTTGGTCATCCGTATATAAAAAAGCGGAGATTGGACTTAACAAATTAAAAATTTTCTTAAATAGTAACATTCTCACTCTCAATGTTGATAAAACCAAATTCATTACGTTTTCTATAACATGTGCTACTCTTCCTAATCAAAATTTTATTAAGATGCATGAATCTAGTTGTAAAAGCGTGGACGATTGCACATGCCAGAAAAGTATTGAAAAAACAACTAAAACTAAATATCTAGGAATTATTATAGATCAGTATCTTAAGTGGAAGGAATATATCCAATATTTAACTTCGAGGGTGAGAAAGCTTTTTCATAGATTTTATATCCTGAGCGACATAATGAATAAGAAAACCATTAAACTACTTTATAATGCCTTATATTAGTAGAATAGATTTTGCAATATGGAATTATTTGGGGAAAAGGTATGATACTCACCTACAAATTTTAGAAATTTGTCAAAAAATAATGTTTAACTTGAATTTTACATTTACAACAAATGAAATTTAAACAATATTTTAAATATAATAAATTTATACGTTACTGTTTGTTTAAAAGCAGTTCATTTTCATTTTCCATGCTTAAGAACGTGTTCTGATCATAATTACCTTCTAGATCAAATATGGACAGGCAGTTAAAAACATCAAAGTGTGTAATGATATTTATCAAAGATTCGTTAATTTTATTGGACCAAAACTATATAACAATATTCCGCAAAATATAAAAAAAATTTTCAAAAGAAATTAAAAATTATGTTTCTGAACACCGAGACAGACACCTGCGTGAGTTTCAATCTCCACCAGTTTTACTCCATTCAATCTATAATATTTTTCTCAGGTTTTATTTTTTTAATTAGTTTTCTATAGTATATTCTTTATTACTTGTTTATACTGTTCGTGTCAATTTCCGTTGAACACTACAACAAACTTATATTAAGATTTCCCTGGCAAACACAAGTTGTTCACAACTCAGTTGCCAGGTTTTCAAAATTGTCATGTTTATGTTATGTATATAGTACAAAATAAATTTGAATTTGAATAATTAAACTACTCCACAGATCATTATGAAATTAAAAGGGTTCCTTCTGGTAATAGACGAAGAGATTAAAAAATAAAGTGGGTCCGTTAAGAATTGTAGCCTGTACAGTGTTTCCGAACGTACATATGTACGTACAGAGCGACTGACTCAGATGTATTAAATTTTCAATAGAAATTTTAGAACTTTATAAAAGTTTGGATCTCACAGAATAAAAAAAAATTTGAAGAAAAATTAAACTGCCTTCAAAATGAATAAAATTTCACAGTTGCCCAGTTAATTGAACTTTATTACCGAATATTGATATTTTAATGACCCCTTTATTTAGCTTCTACACAGTAAACCAACTTATTCATCATTTTGAATTTTTAAGTTTAACGTCAGGCTCGTGAATTCTTGATTTTTAAGATCAGATTCGATATCAGCTACTTTGCGCGGTGCCTTCGCCAAATATTGCAAAATTTTCAACGAAAATAAATTTTGTCTCCAATTTTTTGTCACCTTGCACTAGGCGCAGTTTGATGAAATAAATATGGTACCACTGCCGAGTCATATATTACAGTTCGAGAAAGATGTCAAAGAAATCGCTTAAGCCGATTCAGTGTAATGATTGTAAAAATATAAAAAAACACATATTGGTCGAATTGAGAACCTTTTGTACATTTTTTGCAGTCAGTTAAAAACGAATTTTGTCAGTACGCTTTGCGAGAAAAGATCACATATCCGGCGGATTGTGCAATAGTGTTGCTGTTTTCATTTAGTTTTTGTGCTTATACTCGAGTTAAGTATCTTATTTTTCCAACCGATGAACACTTTCCTTTGGGTTATTAAAATATTATTTCAATGCCTAATATTCAGTATGTTACGCAAACGATAGTACAGAACACCTGTAGGCATGCCCATGCCCATGTCCATCAGAGAAGACAGTTCTTTATCTCTATGTCGAAATTAAAATTAAAAGATTCTTAATCATCTTTGCGGTTGGTGTTGACAAAGATTTATTTCTTACGAATGATAAGATTTGACCACAGCTTTTTTGCTACCAGTCATGTTTTGAAGATTTTCGAAAGGCAGTCTTAAGATTTTGTTGTTTGTCACATACAAATCACAAATAGAATTTAATAGGTGTTCAATTGGGATTAGTCGATTTCTGCTAAGTTGCCATTGTAACTAGCAATACAGTGAATCCGAAACAGTGAGGTCAGTTGGTCCCCCAACCAGAATTCTGGTTGGGCTCAAAAGAATACCACAAAATCCATGCCAGTTGTCGTGACAATCATATAAACTTTTGTGACTGCTTTTTTAATCATATTACTGCTGGAAAATATCCCTGATATATACTGACGTCAACTATTAATATTTCAGGATAAATCACTATTGTCATTTGTTTTCATTATTTGCATAGCTGACTTATTCTACAAAAGTAATTGTGAGAAGATTTGTCCCAACGAATGCTTACCATTATTTTACTATTTTGCAATCGCCCAAACGAATATTTAATTTATGCTTATAATAAATTATTGTGCCTATTGTTCCAACGAATATTTTCATGTAAAATGTGTCAATTTTCCTCAACGAATAACTCATTTGTACAAATGAATATGGCAATTGCCATAAAATAAACATACTAAAACGTTTTCTGTCTTTTTCTTCAATATTTTACTTTTTCAGGAAAAGTGAGATTAAATAAAATATAACTCTTTAGACAAAATGAATCAAGTACAATTGAAATTTGTAATCACAGTGAAACTATTGCTAAATAAAGTACAGAAAAAGGTACAATAATTATAAACAATTATTATGTGAGTGTTTATCAAAATTAAGTAAAATAAATTAAATTACTTATTAACACACCACACACCACAAGTAACACGACCTCTTTATCCCTGAAGGCTCTGAAAGAACCTTGTGAGAGAGGAGCTACACATTTAGAGACAAGTGACAGATACCGAATATCTCAATATACTGGTATTACTCCCTTCTTCCAAAAAAATCCCAGTGCCACGGCCGGGAATCGAACCAGAAACCCCTTGGTAAGCGTCAATCAATCAATCAATGAATCAGTTATGATTTATTAACAGACAACAATGGCGCTCAGCGCCGCGGTGTTTACAGGGCTGGGTGAGGCAAATCTAGTTTGGCTTAATGACAGATGACTTATAAATTGGTACTCCTGTCTGCCGCAGGCAGACTTACGAACTAGATGGAAATTAAAAATGTGTCCACATAGACCTAAAGCTAATTAAAAGAAAACTGTAAAAAATTATCACTCACTAGGCAAAGCACTTATTTAATTTTGGTTGCTGGCACGGGAAAACAGAACTCAACGAGAAAACCCGTTCGAAGCAATTCCACTCTGGTGATCTTCCTGCCACCAGGAAAATGCCGTAGAAATTTAAAAAGATATGGTACGAAATATTTTGATTTTTAAGAATCTGTAGGTGAAGATGAAATTTAGGAAAAAAATGTTTTAGTGAAGGTTAAAGGTGGGAAAATAAGAAGTTGTTATATAGGAAAGTATGGCTAGGCAAATAGGCATCGCCTGGTATGGTAGTGATGTCGAAAAGGATTGCATTATGGTGTCTAATTGGGGTTATGTTGCGGGTTAGCGGACTATCGCCCAGGTTGAATTTTTGAGAAATTTCTTGGACGTAGTCCGCTAGTAGGGTTATGTCGATCATATAAAACTCCGAGGGAGATGTATCTGTCCGAACCAGCGCATAAATTTATGTTCGAGAATTCGAAGTTTTCTCATTGTCGTGGCCGGTATACTGCACCACATCGACGCGGCGTCGCGTATGTGATGGCCGGCCTGACCACCATCGTGTACAACAATTTTTTATTTGTCCTGTTGAGTCCGCTATCCCTTGCCAGGAGCGGATACAGAAACAAGTAATATCACTCTTTATAAAAGAATATGTTTCATAAAATTACTGTATCATGACGTAAATTGGGGTTCTAATAGATGACCACGTCAACTTCCAACTTTTTATATTTTTCTGTTTCAATCAAAAGAGAGATATAAATAATACAAGGGGGTATCGGATATTTCAAAGTATTCCGATTTTTTTTAATGTTGAAAGATGGATTTTGTTTATTAATAATTTTAACTGTATGAAAGCAGAATGGACAGCGAAGTTTTTAAGAAGGAAAAATTTTAAATCGGGAGCAACAGAATACAAACAGTAAAGTATAATTCAAAAGATTAAATGCACAATGTAAAGTAATTTTGTATTTTATAATTACCATAGTGGGGCGTAAAAATTATTTGGTAAGACATTACATTGTTACCATAAGTACAGGGGAATGCAAAACTATCGAGCAGTTCCTGTAAGAAATACTCATTAGTATAAACAATCTAAATAAGAGAAAGCAACTAATTATCAGTAATTCTTATTTGTGTGTAACAAATTTGTGGCGATTACCTCCCCACTAATAAGCATATATAAGTCTTCACTGCTTTATGATTTGTGATTGTCTCTTTGATTTCAGATTTCACAGCCTCAATTTGATAAATGTGAATCCTCAAATATAATTTTCTGATTGGTAGGTACATAATTAGTTAACGGAATATAAAATTATTTGAAACGGGAGGCAAATTGTACATTGAAGATAATGACTTTATATGTATGTAGAAAATTAGTAGTTAGTGCCTACACTATTTCCTGAATTCGCAATACTATACTATTTTACTGAGTATTTTATTACATTCAGAAGTACCTAGGTAACTCATTCATCTCTCCATTTTTCTCAACAGTAGTTTATTGAAGTGTCCTGTAGCATCTCACTTCATTAGGTATTATCCAGATATGTAATTGTTTTGTATTTTACTAATCAATGATACATCGAACTGATGACACTTCATCGTATTGAGACTATACACTTTCAATTCGCTTGTTTTTTGCTATTGTACGTTGAACTAATCACTACTTACGATTTTTTTAAATTCTGTCATGTGGGACTAGCAATTAATCATATAGTCAGATCGAAGAACATCAAGACACAACTCCAGCATCCAAGAGTTAAGTTAAGATAAGACTGAAATCCTATTGTTAGAAGTAATGTTCACGGAAACTTTGTTGCAGTAAGCGAATATGAGCTCATATATCTATTCTGAAGTTTCCAGTTAATAAGCCTCGAGTATGGTTTAAGTGTACATTGCAACAAGATGAAAATTATTATTGTAAGCTAAGCAAATCAAAACCCTCCAAACTTGTTTAGGGATTGGTGAAAATGGAGTCCTTGTTGATAATTCGACGAAAATAGATTGTGTGTGCGACAATTTTCCAGTTGAAAAATAGTTGACGTGATAGAAATATTACAAAACACACAAAAGTGAGGCTTGTCAACACTTTGTTTTTTTCACTTTTCTTTGTACCTCTAAGATATGGACTGTTACGGAGTAGGACAGACGATGTATTAATGCTTTCGAGATGCGGTTCTGGAGACGTTTGTTGGCTAACCCATTGCTGCAACAACTGGATTTTGCAAAAAATACACTCCCCAAATGGCTCTCCAGCATCGCATTCATCTGCATCTATCATTTCTTGGCCACATCAACCGGAGAGAAGATATTGTAGAGCTATTAATACTTCAGACAAAACCAGTTGGTAAGAGAATGCCCTGCCTGTAACAAGTTAGGCTGATAATAATAATAATAATAATAATAATATTTATTCAAGTAAACGAGCATTACATGAAACATCAAAATTTGTATACAGACAGTCTACAAGTGTAATAAATAACAAATAACAGTTAGTAAATAATAAATAAGAAGTAATAATAAATAGTAGAGCATACTATAATAGCTATTTATGTAACCAGTTACGAAAGACTTTATTTTGTGTAACGAGTGGATGTTTGCGAGACAAGCGAAGCGAGATCCTGCAAAATAACACGAGTTACACAAACATGTCTTTCGAAACGTGTTACATACAAGATTTTTTCTAATTTTAAACGTCTAAAAACCCTTTAAACGTAAATGAAATAGGTTTATTTAAAGATCTTCAAAATTAAGTAGTCTTTTCCATAGTTACCTTTGCCGTTATTATTACACATTATAATTTTAATGTCAAAATTGACAGACGTTATTTAACCAAGTTATAATATTATTTGAAATCCTAATTTGATAAAATAAGGTAAATCGTGTTAAGATTTAGATTTTAAAGAGTGAGAGGGAAATATGCGTTTATTTTCGGTTTATTATAAATAATTAAATAACCAAACATAGTATAATCTTTAAAACTGCTTTAAATAATTGCTATTGTTCTAATGAATACAACTATATATTTTTTTTATTGTAAATTTCTGTTGTACGTAATTTTTCAATGAAAATAGTTCCTAATTTCATTATTAGAGTATGGCATTTAACTATATACAAAGTTTATGATAAAAACTATACATAGTTTATATATACTATATATAGACGAATTGGAAGTATCTGAAACTACTATCTGAAACTACTTTAAAGATTCTACCATTTATGATTTTTTAAATATTTATAATAAACCAAAATTAAACGCATATTTCCATCTCACTCTGCAAAATCCTATCCTTAATGAAAATATTTTGTTAGCATATTATGAAGGAAAGAAGAATTTAAAAGCTTCCATTTTATGTACTCAGTATTCAATTTTGTGTTGAATAAACATTGTTTCTTTTCCTTTTTGAGAGTTGTTTATTTTTCTTAATTGATGATATAACGAACTTTTCCTCACCAGTTAGGTAAAATTTTATTTTTCACCACTGGTTATGAAAAATTCGACGTTTTGATACTTACGTCAGTTTTGAAAAGTGTCATTTTATATGTCGAAATTATAAAAATAATAGTTGGTCAAGATAAGAGTAATATAAACTTTAAAAATCACACAATAAGAATTCATCAATTGAATAACAACATTTTTCTATAAATTTCTTCTTTACCCATGAGAAAAACTGTAGCTTCAAGTAGCTTGTACAATTTTGATCCCCAGTAGTCTAATTGATTTGGTAAACGGAAAAAAAGCCGCCGAAAAAAAATCCGCGGAAATAAAATCCTGGAAAAAATGCCGAAGGAAATAAAAGCCGCGGAAAAAAAAGCCGAGAAAAATAAAGCTGCACAAGAAAAGGCTGCTTTACAGAAAACAAGGTTTCTTTCACTTCGACGAATCTAGGAAAAAAAAGCCGCGGAAAAAAAATCCAAGGAAAAAAAGCCTAAACTCTGCTACAAAACAGAGTAACATATAGCGAGTTTTCTAACTACATCTCATCTGCAAGTTTGTGATAGAGCATTGTGACTGGTGTCACTTTGTTTGGTATACTGTACAGAATGTGAAAAGTGATGAGATGTAGAATATGATATTGTTGACGAAGATGAATATTAACTAAAATTTGAACTGAATCTTTAAATCTGAAAGTGTTTCCATTAAAAATATTTATTCCAAAATGAAAGAAATATGTTATTTTACCGATAAAGAAATAAAATAAATATGTTAGTTATTTCTCATACATAATTAGCTTTTACTTGTTGCCCATGTCTAATTTGTAACGTATAATACAGTTTTTCGCCTTTTTGGATTTGTTATAGCAAGTGTGGAAACTAACTAAACTTTCTAAAAACGATGATTTTTTTTCACATAATTAACAATTATAAATATTAACCTCTTTTCTTACATATACATTGATTTATATATCTGTTCTTGTACGACGAAAACAATATTTATGTCCTTGTTGCTTGCCAAAAAATAATTCCTACGTCCTTCACTATATCGACTATTGATATTGTATTAAGTAGTCAAGCAAATTGGCATATGGAATGCGGAACCAAACTTAGGCGAAATAAATCGATAATTACAAAGTACTAATTTTTGCAATATTCTCAATATTTTCTTTCGATTTTTTCACAAAATTAGAAAAATACGAGTTAATATGTATTTCAAATGTTAGGAATAGTATAGATATTTGCATTTGGGTATTATTAACCGAAAACTATGGTGGAATCGAATCTGAACTCCCACAATCTCGCATTTGGAATGGGAGTTAAAAATCACTCTCTTAAAGAAGCTCCTTGTACGAGTCTTTACCGTTGCCATAATTCTATTTTTGCATATCTCGTCTCATCGTTCATAAGTTTTTCACGTAGCTTTGTTATCAGCGGTTTTCTACGCGGCTTTTATTTCTGCGGGTTTTTTCCTCGGGTTTTTTTCCTCGGATTTTATTTCCGCGGATTTTTTTTCCGTTCCCAGGATCGAATCTGTTTACATATTTGATAGTTTCTTCGGTCAATGTGTTTTGTGTAAAGTGGCTTTTTTATCCGCGGATTTTTTTTCCTTCGGCTTTTATTTCCAGGATTTTTTTTCCGAGGATTTTTTTCCACGGCTTTTTTTTTCCTAGATTCAATTGATTTTGCGTTCTTGATAGTCTGTGAAAAGCTGATCTTAATTTCTGGTTGGATAGGAGTGATTTACAGAATTCTTCAAATATTTACCTTTACTCATGAGGATGAGGCAATTCAGTATATACAGGCTTGGGATGATAAGTGCGCCTTGTTGTTTGAAGGATTCCCTACAGCTTTCATTATAATTCAACACGAATAATATTGTTATAGCTCTTTTTTTTGAAGAATAAATATTCTATGGACTTCTGATGCTGTCCCCCATAACAAAATTCCATAGGCTGCAATGCCGTGGAAATTTGAATAGTATGCTATTTTAGCCATTTGGTGAGTAGTAACTTTATTAATAGTCTTATTGTATATAGAGCAGTACTTAATTTTTTAAGATCTTCTAGGTGCATTTTCCAATTTAATTTACTGTTTAGTTTTATCCCCAGAAAGTTTATTGACTTTTGGTCTCAGTCTGTTGTAGTTACTTTTAAACTTTGAATTTTTGAAATTTAATAATAATAGATTGGCTGCAAACCAGACATTTCCCTGTGCCAATACCTCTTCTGTTTGTACTAGGAGGTCATTTCCATTCTCACCTTTGCACAAAAAAGTAGCATGATCTGTATATATACTGGCACCAAAGACGTTAGTATTTGCCAGTAGATCATTAGTGTATATTATCAATAGGATGGGACCAAGCACCGATCCTCGAGGAACGCCTTGTGTAATATCTACTATTTCTGAGATTTCTCCCTTCTAGCTGGTTATCTGATTTCGATTCAATAAGTATGATGTTATTAGTTTGTGAGGAGTTCCACGGACTCCATAGTAAAAGAGTTTGTTTAGATGTATTTTGTGATCAACGGAGTCAAAAGCTTTGCTTAAGTCACAACATATTATTTCAACTTCTTCATGATTATCAAATGCCTCAGTTATTTTCTCTATTACATTTATTACATCATTGATTGTTGATTTGCTTCTTCGATAGCCATGTTGGGAGTCATTAAAAAATTTTGACTTTTCAAAGTAGCCCACTAATCTATTTTTTATTACAATTTCAAATATGAGATTGGTCTGTAGTTGTTTACATCATTTATATCTCCTTTTCTGTATACAGGAATTATTTTGGCATATTTCATTTTTGGAAATTCCCGCTTCTATGCTTCATTTATTATTATTGTCACTGGCCCTACGATTTCTTCCACAATTCTCTTTAGCAAAGAAGTCGACGCTCCAAAAATATCTTCAGTCTTCTTGTTTTTTATGTTATTATTTATGATTTTATCAAGGAACCGATAGGAGGAGCTTTATTGAGGCCGCACGCTTAACAGGCACTACGACAGATGGCGTGATGTTTGCAACACAACGAGGAGAAGTCAACTAGAATAATCCATGAGTCACAAAATCTTTGATAGGACATTGTGTGAAAGAAGAAGAAGAAGATAGGGAGGAGGAGAAGGAAAATGGCAACCTGGTTGGCTGAATTGGCGGAATGTGCATCGAGTGTAGTGTGCAGTGTATTGATGTTTATGAAAACTGGTTTCGTACCATACTACATAAGCAATTGTTCTCAACTAAGCATGTGTAATTCAAGTAATTTAACAAATACTTAGTATGATTTATGAGCAACTATAATTATAATCCGTAAAATTTACTTTCTACTCTTATTATATTTTATTACTCAACTTACTTAAATTTATTGCCGTCGAACAAAATGATCTGGCAATTTTATCAGATTCTCATGGTTTTTAATAGCATAAATCTTCCGCTAAAAAATGTATTAACCATTTATTACTTAAAGAACAAGTCGCAATCGACCCCATTTTAATATTTATTACTTCAAAACCAATAGCCATTATATATTGTTAATTTATAGGCTTAAAACCACAATCGCGAGACAATAATAAAAATCCTTGTAAACTAAACCATTCATGTCATACTGAACTTCATAGTTTCGCTATTTAGGTACTTATTTTTCCTGGATATGTCACGGTTTTAGTTATTGAGTTGATTTGAGGTTTACTAAAGGTGGTTTATTCAAATGGAATATGTGTTGCTTTTCTTTTCTTTTGATGTTCAAAATTTACTTCACTTATCCATCAATGTACAGGTCGATAAAAATTATGACGGCTTTCGTCAAAATATTTAAGAACTAAAATAAAATTAAGAAATTCTTAAAATAGAGACCTTCATCTCAATACTTGTGTTCTACATATCTAAGAAAAATAGTCAATTGATCAGATCCTATATTTCGGAGAATTCGTTTAGAGTAAAAGGATAAGATGTATATTCAGACCTGATTGACATAATTGGCGGGAATGTCACAAGGAAATCTGTTAAGATCAGTACTGTTGCACATTAATCACCCACCGAAAATAGAAGAAAATCCCGTCACCACTTTTGCCCCACACCCCCAACTAAATTAAGAATCGAAAAAAGGAAAGGAAGTCTCCGAAAAACTTGAAAAAATTCATAGAACTTCTAAATCGCACACACGATTTTTGACGAAGTTTCCATCTATTCCCACCATTTCTCGAATCGTAGCGATGCTAAACACAAAACATTTTCGGTCCTTTATTTATAAATTTTGCAGTTAAATATTAGTTGTCCTATGGGAATTTAAAAATTGCCGATTTTTATACTTATTTATTTTTGATCGCCTATACGATGGTGTCCTTTATTTTTCTTAAATATGAAGTTTTTAATGCTGCTTAAGTACTGCTTTTTTAGTGACAGCGAGGAATCCGAACATTTTTTTTAAAATCTTCAAATAGCTGTTTGTTTAAAAATTGTTATATACATTCATAACAAATGTATTTTTTAGATATCAGCACTCGATGGAGCTTAATATGCAAAATCAGGTCCCTCAATTTTTTCTTTAAAAATTTTTATTTACTATTGAAATTATTTTTTTTTTATTTATAAAATGTAAACAACTAACGTGAAGTTAGTAGTTTTTTTATAATTCTGCATACTCTTTGTGATGGTGCTGTTAAAAAATTATAATTTTTCACTGTTGTCATTTTTTAAATAAACAAATTGTTATAGACAATTTGTGAAATTTGCCATACTTTTTTTAAATAGTGGTTTGTTTTTTACACAAAAAAATTAACTATTTTTTAACACTAATTAAATAAAATTTTCTTTTCAATGCTTGTAACTCCATTATTGCGCACGATACAAAAAAGTTTTAAACGCTTAATTTAGTTTTTTTCCTACAACAAATATATCTATTACTTTTTTGTATGTCGCATATTTTGGAAGTTAAGACAGCTTTAACTTTTTCTTATTCAGAAAATCTTGGCAGACGTTTTGCGATCCATGAATTTTTCTAGTTGATTTTCATTTGCTGTATGGTACGTCTGACAACATCACACCATCTGTCGCTGTTGCACTCATAGTCTCGCCAAAGCTTTTTCCCATCAGCTCCTTGGTGATATTAATCCAGTGTTTAGGAAGGATCGTAAACTATAATAATAATTCTGCGATTTTAAAATTAAATGTTATTAACAACCACATAGCTATCAAATAATAATGCATCATACATCTTCTTTACTGGCACTACACGCCTGTACGAGTCTTGGCCTCCTTGAGCTTCTTCCTGCATCCATCTCTATCTCTCGTTGCCATATTCCAGATTCTTATACCGAGTCTCCCTGCGTCCTCCGAAACGCCGTCCTCCCACCTTAACTTCCGCCTTCCTCTTCTCCGATGTCCCTCAAGATTAAATATTTTCTTTGCAGGATTTAATTCGTGACCTACCCATCTTAGCCGACAGGTTCTAATGAATGAAATAATGTCTTGATCTCCGTACAATTAATACAGGTCATTGTCGTACCTGCTTTTCCACATGCTGCGTGCATGAATGGGTCAGTACATTTTTCGAAGTATTTTTCGTATTTTCTGCTCGAGTATTCCTAGGGTGTTCTGATCCTTAGAATTCTTCTTCCTTACTACAGTTGTTATTTATGTTCACTAATGTGTATAACGCACTATAATTTGGTAACTACGAGATTGAGATTTAATTTTAAGAAAGTTGCAGAATTGATTGATTGACATTGATTGATTGATTTACCAGCGTGCGGTGGGCATTGTTGCCAGTCTCAGGGTTATACAGCTGGGCCTGCTACGTCCACGCTGGGTTTGATTAAGGACATGCTTGTTACCAGCAGCGAGAGTCACATGGCGCATGGTAAAGGAATGTAGGATGTGAGGTGTAGGTATTTGTGAGATGCGTTACCGCATTGTGTCATGAGGAAGTGTTTGATGTTTTTGGTTCTGGATTTCTGCCTATTCTGAGTCTTCTTGTGAAATATGTTGCCGCGTTGGGCCGTGAAATGGAGTGTTTATGCTAATCTTTTTGGGTTTCCGTTTCTTCGAATCTTCTTTTTCTGTGTCTTCTGATTCCTCGGTTTCCGATTGTGGTAGAGTATATATCGTTGCGGTCTCTTTGTGGTGTTCATTTTTTGATCCTGATCCTCTCAATTGTTGTTCTCCACTGTAGCATAGTCTTCCTATTTTTAATTTGTTGCTGTTCGGTACTAGCGCTTTCTTCGGTAGATGTGTTGGGTCCCTTCCTTGTGTATGTCCCTTGTACTTCATTCGTTCATTGCTTACATCCTTTTTTCTCAAAAACTTCTTCTGTTGGCTTTTGTTGTTGCAGCGTTTTTGACTCCATATGTCATCGTTGGCTGTATGACGGCTACATACATTTGGTAAGGTCCCATGATAGTTTATTTTTCTCAATGGACGGTATGATTGCCCTTGTGACTCTGTATACCATGTTGATTCTCTCCATTAACGTTTCCTTCCGTTTCAGTTGGTTCGTAAGGTTTGTTCCTAGGTACTTCAATTTGTTCGTTGTTCTTAGGGAGTATTGATCTATTTTGTGTTCCTCTCCGCTGGTCCAACTCTCTTTGGTTGACTGGTCTCGCTTCATTATTAGGCTTTTCTTGAAGTTTATTTCCAGTCCACATGTGTCCCGATGCGGTTCCATGTTTTCTAGGCAGTTGAGTATGTGTTGTTCTTCTTCTGCGGCGATTAGGAGATCATCGGCGTATTTGTGTGTTTTCTAGGAAAATTACCATTTTGCTAAACGCGTACCTCCATTGAAATGCTGTGAGAGTTCAGTTTTGACGCAATATACCAACAATGCCTCATCGACTACTTCGGGTTCAATTTAAATTAAATTCGTTTGAGTACTTTTAGTAATTATGAAAATGCTCACTTGAAGACTTACCTAAGAAAATATTATGACCGTACTTTAAGAGTAATGCGTTTGATTATTTCGGATACAATCTAAATTAAATTCATTTGAATATTTTTATAACGATTAAAAGATAATTTACTTGAAGGTTTAGACAGGGATATTACGGCCATAGTTCAATAATTTATTGCTCCGTCATAAATTTGTCGACAGTTGTCGACTTTTCAATTGTTTTATGCGACAAATCCTTTGTAAGTCATTAAGACATAAAGAAACTTGACTGGCAAGGTTGAAATGAATAGGTACTTAGAAGTGAAAAAGCTTTGTCTTAGCCTGTTGGGTCCGAAGTCTTTTCTTTATACTCGTCTCGTTTCTTTATATACAACACTGGTCGGTTTTGTCACTATGTACTCTGTATTAGTTATTTTTAAATATTAATTCTATTTCAACTTTGTTCTTTTGTTATGACACATCGATTTACGCGAAATTTTTTGATACTGGCGCATTTTAAGTGGGGGCGTTTCCGATACATATGCGCTCGCTCGGAAGGCACAATTCGAACCAATTTTAGGAAAGTTGCAGCAGTTTTAAAAAATGTTCGTATGATAAATTACGATGTATTCTTTTATTGAAAAGTTATGTTCCGGGCACACCAGTTACTTTTTTTATTAAACATTTGGAATGTCAAATGATAAGTTTGGAAAATAGATCCAAGCTACTCTGAAGTCTGATATAACATAAATTTTGTGATAAAATAATCTCTCGGTATCTTGAATAATTTAAAAATTGTATTAATCAGAAGGTCTTAGTAAGACTTCGCACCTCTCTAGCAAACACGCTGTATATGTATGCAATTGAGTGACGGTGTTCTAAATCAGATCCTTGAGCACGAAACGTACATGTTAAGGAGCTTTTTAGATAATCGTAATTTAAAGTCAAATCTCTGAATTAACTTGAGCTGATTAATTATACCTTTTTATTAATGGGCTTGTAAACATTTATTTAAAATTATCAAAAAGTAAATTCGATCAGTAAAATGATTTGTGTTCGTTATTAACCAGACTTATTTTTATCCACAGTATTATTAAGTGTTTCGTTTTGCGTATTATTTTGATAATTAATTTCCTAAATATGCAACAGTTACTGAATCCATCTATATTTAGCAAACAGTAAATCACTCCCTTCGGTAGTTTGATTTATATAGTTGGTAAATTTTAATCCAGCTATTAGTTTAGCTTTAATGCTGATAGTACCTTTCTGGTAGGTACAGCAATTAATTAGAAAATTCAATATAATCTTTGAGAAATGTTCAGATAATGCTAATTTATAATTGCTACAAATTTTATGCCTCCCATAAAACCTACTGTTAAATTGCGGAAGTATTTACATAGAACACATAAATTTATAAATAAGTAAACATTTCGCCAATGTTCACAAGACGTAATAAATCTTTCACGTTCAAGAAAATACCAACAGGTGTTTGGCTGAAAGAGTTTTCCGCGTACTGAGTATTTGTCGTTAAGATTAAGTTAGGATTTTAAACTAGCAACATTATTCAAAAAAAATTGTTAAATTTGACATAAAAGAGTTTATTGCAATATCAACCCCTAGGCTTCGGTGCAACCACAGGCGCGGGCAATGTTAAAAGTATGAACTAGATTTAATTTTGATTTGATTTGATTTACCAGGGTACGGTCGGCATTGCTGCCACTTCTGGAAAATATACCGCCGAGTCGGTTACGCCTACGCTGGGTTGGATTTGGACCCCGCTTGTTGTTAGCAGCGGGAACCACGTGACGCACATGTAGCATAGTCTCCCTATTTTCAGTAGTTTTCAGTTACTGTTCAGTATTAGCGCTTTGTTCAGTAGATGTCTTTGAATATGTCCCCAGTAATTCATGGTATAGTTTATATCCTCTTTATAATTGTTTTCTCTCCTATCAATGTTGACGTTTTATGTGATTGCTTTAGTTTTATTCTTTTTGCTGGTAGTTGGATGATATCCGTTTCAGCTCAGACTTCTTCTGTTAGCTTTTATTGTTGCCTCATATTTAATTCCATATCCCATCATTGGCAGTATGATGGCTATGCATACCCTCCATGGTGGTTCATTTTTCTCGTTGAAAGGTAGAATTGCTCTTACATGCCATATTAATTTACTCCTTTACAATTTCTCCCCTTTTCAGTTAGTTGATCAGATGTGTTCCTATGTATTTCAATTTGTTCGTCATCACAGGAAGTAGTCGCCTATTTTGTATCCTTCTCCGCTGACTGGATTCTCTTGTTGACAGATCTCGCACCATTATTAGATTTTTTAAGTCTGTTTTTCAGTCAAGATGTGTCCAGATGCGGTTTTCTAGAAAATTGAAAATATCCTACTCTTTCTTCTTCTATGACGATTATCATCCGAGGATGCTAGTATGACCAAGGACCTCAATGCTTCTATGTCTTCTTTAAAATTTGGTGTTTCCTTTATTATGCTGTGTATTACTTAACCTAGAGTCGCGGTGAAAAGTCGGGGTATAAAGGGCATCCTTGTTTGGCTCCTATATTGTTATTTCTGTCGTCTGACCGAACCATTGAATTGTCGCACATTCCTTAAGACAGGATTTTACTATCCTGTCTATTTAGTAATGTGGTACTCTTGTGCAGCGTAGGTTGTTGATTATAGCCTCGCGACTGATGGAATCAAATGCCTTTTGGAGATCTATTACGACTATGTGTAATTTTCTCCCTTATCATTTTTTCTTTCAAGATTCTTCTGGTGGTGTACATAACATGGTCGTCCAATGATCTGCTTTTGTTGTTTTTTTATGTGTTTCTCTAGTTGTATGAGCAAAAATTGTGCGCGCTATTTGTATCCTTCGGTGTGGATTATTTTTCTTCTGTAAGCATCTATACTCTGCAGTGAAATGATTTTGACATGGGGGGTTTGTATGGTCGTGTTCCATTCGTTAAGCAGACCCATTCCTTTCTACTTTGGAGCCATTTCAAAATTGTGATTTGAATAGATTGTTGTAAGCTGGGAAAGGAAATTAAATAATGTGTGTGAACTCTAACAGCAAATCTGTAGACGGTTTTCACTGCTTTGTTAATTTTTTGCTGATTCTAAATTTGCCAGTTGTCCAGCTCAATTTTTTCAAATAAGCTCAAAAAATTCAAAATTACTACAAATTCCAGCACTTTTTTTTTCAAAAAATGCTTGTAACTCGAAAATTATAGAAAAGGAAAAAACACGAGAAAACAAATTTGCAGAAAATAAAAAGATATATTGGAAGTGAGAAAAAATTAAAAAAATGCCGACAAATTCGACAAAATATCACTTAACACAGTCCATTATACTGTTAATTTTGAATTACAGCTTTAAGCGAACTAAGTATACTACACACCTAACTTGGGGTAGTTTACATATTAAATAAAATACAATAAAATATATCCATATCATTTATTACAGTAATATAAAGTCTAAATACAACGCTAATAAAAGTTCCAAAAATATTTATAGTTATTCATTCAATGGAATTCAGTATGCAATCGTTATAAATAAATTACACTTGCAAATTACACTTGCACTTGCAAAGTGGTGAGCAGTCCAGACTGGCTTTCTCACATTTGCAGTTTTTGCAGTCTCCTTTGCAGCAACATTTAATCAATTTCCTGCATGATCGGGAAACCTCTGGAATTGTCATCCAAATGTGTATCCATGACTCTGAAACCTTATTCCCAGCAAAATCCTGTGGAGAAGGAATCACTTGCTGTGTTTCTGTGCTGGTCGTCCCAATACCTGCTTGATAAACTGCCCTTCGGATATGTTGAAGAAGCGCATCCTCAGTCGGTGAAAGATTGTTCATTGCTCGATTCTTGTGACAAAAAACTTCTTTCTTATCTGGTTGATACTGCTGAAAGGAGTGATTTTATCATATAGAGCAACAGCCAGTCGTTCCAAATTCTTGAAGTTTTCAGAATCGGCTTTCAGCAGTTGGAATGGATGAGTGGCCAAATACACAAATGTATCAGTGACGTCTTGAAATACTTGCCATGCTTCTCAAATTAACTTTTTACTCTTACCTTTGAAGGCGGAGGTTCTGTCGCAGCCAGGGAATGAGTGAAACACAAGTAGTGCTCGTGATTTTAGCTCCCACAGGCTTGCACAGATGGCGCTGATGTGGTAAAACCTGTAATGCTTGCCTATTCCAAAGGCCACCCAGATATCGGCCAAAAGTTGAGTTACTGTTAGATCATAGAATGTGCCAGCAAGGATGACAATCACATCTGTGACTACAGAACTCACAAAGGATACTCTTTGCCCCTTGTGAATGGAGTACATGAACCACAAGCCTCGTGTCTGCCTCTTCATGATTGCAGTTTTCTATGGGTGTGTGCAACTGCTTTCCCTGTTGTGACATATACGTCTTTACCTGGTGGCCAAATGAACTCTACAATCTTGGAAGTCAAGAAGTTGAACAATTATTTCTTGTTCATTGAGTCACGGAGAAAGTCCATCCAATTACGTGGTACTTTGATGTTGCCAGTTCCTTCGAATCCCCTCACCTCTTTTTCCCGGGTAGAATCCTTTAAACTGTATGGAATATAGGTGTCCCAAACAACATCTAACCTTTGGTCATTCTCCAGCTGCTTATGAAGGTAAGGTAGAAATATCTTATCAGCATACTGATTGAAGGTGTCGACACTAGTAGTGGGCAGGCGGTGGACGATGACGGAACCGTCCAGAAATTTGGAGTCATAAGTTGAACGGGGCCTCTGATTAACCTGCTGCTCAAGACATTGCAGTATTCCAGCCTTGTTGGTTGGCAAATGGAGCTTACCAAAGTCTGAAATGGAAGGAGAGAATGACTGTATCTCATGGGCAAAAAACTCATCCAAATCAGATTCCCGATTCTGCATAGATATATATATATAGTTGGCTAAATAGTTCCACATTGTTCTGAAGCACTTTCAGCTTCTTCTCCTGCTGGGATGTTGCTTTATTGAAGAGTGCAAGAGAATCCCACTTTTTATGGTTTCTGCAGTAGTGGTGCCTTGAAAAGAAAGACTCTCATGTGATATTTTGTCATATTTGTCGGCCATTTTGTATTTTAGTGCTGTACATGAACATTTTTAGAAATTCCTAGGCTAACATTTATTAGTATACTGTAAGGTACCTTCATACCAAATTTGGTGCTTTTATCCGCCAGGTAACGGTAATTTCAATAAGCCACCTCACTATATGATTCTGCTATACGCAAGAGTGAAATCTTTTATATCTTTTTATATTTTTTACTTTATTTTCATACTACCATAAACATATGCTTAACGCACAAAACAATAAAAGATTACAGTTTTTTAACAGACGTAGAAAATATAATTATTGAATTTCCGCCGCATATTCTTTTGTATGTATTGTTACCTACTTATTTTCAGAAAGGAGAATAAATCCAACAAAAGTGTGTCAATTTTACTCTCGATTATCTCTTGATTATTAGTATCCCTCAGGTGATAATTGCATCAATACAATTGTTTATTACTTTAGATATGTAGTAATTTAAACCCATTCAATAAAAGTTCGTTAATATTTTTCATATTTTTAGACATTAAAAACATAATAATAATTTAAATGTTTAAATAATTCATTTAATTTTAACGACTGTAGTTGTACTGTTTTCTTTCTAAGTTATGTACCTAAATACTGCTAAGTATATTCAATAAACTTTACTTTTAACTTTTAGATGATGCCAACATGGTTGGAAAAGTAGCCCCTTTAATTTGTACTATTTATTATGTCTTCGAAGTATAAATTCATCAGAAATATGTATTTGCACTACCTGCTCTTTATCTTGATCGTAGAGATAATTTTAGTTAACCACTAATTGTTGGTTTACCAATACTTTATCTACTGATTTTCTTAACCATAAGCTAAGACCTTAAAATTAACCAGACATTGTGAAACAGATTTTTATAGTAAATCATTATTCAAGTCTTAACTATTAGTTAACCCATGATTGTGAAACTCCCTGTTAAATTGTTTCGCCAGCTGTCCATGTACAAGTAGAGATATATAATTTTTTAATTTTATTATATGCGAGGGAAAACTAAATGAAGAATTTTCGTATGTAGAATTTTCAGTTCTCTAAATATTTTGTGTACTATTTTTATTTCCGGAGTTGTTTACAAATAGCCGTATTTTTTGAGGTGTCGTAACTTTTTATTATTTTATTTATGGTACAAAAAACTACTCGTATGTAAATTTCAGTGTTTGGCTTTAATGAGAGTTTACACTTCTAATTCGACTCTGAGTTACATGATCGTTGATCACATACCAAAGGAAGAGCGCCAAAGTAACGATCTGCTCGAATGAACGCAGCCAATATTTCACTACTTATATTATTGCTTTTTTTTGTTTCCAACTTCAAAACATTTACAAAGACATACCACGCTTCAACTATATGTTTATGAACCGAGTCCGAACCCAAGTAGACCGTTGAATTTTTTTGTTCTTTCATTAAATAAAATCCTCTGTCGAACATGTTTACTGTATTTGCCCACTTTTGCTTTTGCAAAGATTTATTACAACAGTGGGCCAGATAAAAAGCGCGACATTCATGCTGTTTTTATCGCGGCAGCTTTCGGAATTCGGTGGAATCACGAATAAGTTTTATTGGGCAGGCAGCAACATCATTACAGATTGTTTATATTAAAATTAAATCACTTATAGTATAGTAACTAGAGGTTTTAACTTCGAAACAATGTCATATGAATCAGATTTCCTTTTTCTATGGCAATTTAATAGTAAACGCATCACAGAAAAGCTTTTATAATATGCGGAGCTTGCTAATTTATAGGTGGTGGGGCAGCTTAAAAAAAATAAAAGCATGGAAGCTGAAGAAGAATCAAATTTTGAGAAGAAAAGATTCTGTGCAAATTTTCAAATATATTCTTAAAGAAGAAAGCTACTAGTCTAAGGATGAATTTTTTTTTTCTGCAGAATTAATGTTTTCCAAGATCTAAAAGTATAAAGATGGAACTTAAACGTTTATAAGACGAAGTATTTAGTTTCAAATGTGTCAGAGAAGTTATGGCACTTACATAAGAGATGCTGACAACCAAAATAAAATAGTATTACTTAAGCTTTCGAGTAATATTTTGACTGTTTCTGTCATAAAAAAGAAAGAAGTTAGAGCAGAAAAAACGTACTTCCCCAAATTTCTTAATAGAAACGTTGCCATTTTGTTACTGTGAGTAGTCAGTAATTGAAAAAAGTATTATTCTTAAATAATCCTTTTTGCATATGCATATAGCACTCAAATCTGTTCGCCCGTTCACAGCACTCACTATAGAAAGAAATTAATTTTAAACTACAAAGTGATTTTCGAAAAAACGTAAAATTTTTGTTTTTTGCAAGTACCTGAATAAATATTAATTTTTGCGAAAATATGGTAGAGATCAAAAATAAAGCTGATAAACTGAGAATGAAATTATTTTTTATTTATTTATTTAAAGATGGCATTCGAAAGTTTATAGGATGAAGGGTTTAGTTAAATCTATATAACACTAAGAAACTATAACACTTACGTCACAAATTCTAAGGATCAGAATTAAAAATTATTAATCCAACTTTAAACTGATTCCTTGTTTCGTTATCACAAAAAATAAAGAAGTTATGGCCGAAACAATGTGCGCCTTCACATTTTTTTTTTTTTTAAATCTCGTCGTTTTGTTACATTAATTATCCAGTAATTAAAAATAAATTTCAATAATACTGTTTTTCGTTAATATATGATATCATCTACATGCTCAATTTTTTTGTCTCTTTAAAAATCCCATCCCCATATTGGAGCCGCCATTTTGATTTCTTTAATATTGATTTTAGATGTCGTAATCAGCGATTCCAAATATTAAGTATTTAAATTTAGGTGGTGGATTTCACCCCCTGGGTATCAGGACCATATAGAAACTGAAGATGATATATTTTCCCGTAATAATTACCCATAGAAAAAGTTATAGTCACATATGAAATGATTTCCAAATTTTAAATATTTGTTACTTTTAAGTACAGTACTAAGTACTTAGATGATTTTTAATACAATCAGTAAAGTCGGCACAAAATGTCTTTTATTAAAATTTTAGCACAAGTAGTACAACTATGAATTGTCTGTGCAGGTGTAGGTAAGTACTAATCAGTTGATTTTTCTTGCGCCTTCATTAATCATTATTTAGTTTTCTTTGAGGTCTTCTCCCGTTTCTCCCCTGTTAAACTAATATAATTTATTTCTCTCAAATTCGACAGCAATATCTCTTTCTACGCTCATGCTATCCCAAGGACTTCATTTATGATTCTTGCAATTCAATATCTTCTCGAACAATTCGTTTCTATTGAGGCAGAGTTTTACATTAATGATTAAGAATAATTAAACTGTCGTAATGAATTGTGATTGAAGTAGTCGCGAATGGTCTTTAAAAAACTATAAATGTTAAACTTTAAAAGTACTCTGCAACATCCTCTTACACACTAAATATACATTAATAGTCTAAGATCCGGCATAAGAAGTTAATACCCTCATCTGTTATTCAGATAAGAAATAGTTTATATAAAAGATAACATGTAGGCTAATAGATCGCGACTAGGTTGCCTAGCCATATCTTGACCCCATGACATTTAATTTGAAAATTGTTGTCAGGCGAAATCGAAATTTTGTCTTTAAACGTATATAGCAGCGAAACCATAATCCTACAGGAATTTTCATCGTCATTTTCTGATCTTTCTAATAGATCCCTACCAGTTTTTTCCTAGAACCAACGTTTATCTAGATATTCGCAAGAGATGACAAAAAAACACGTTTTCTTGGATGTAAATGTACAGTTGTATCGCTCCTGTGTCCTTATTTTTTGTCGTAGGGCAAAAAATAAAAGATAGCTCGACTGTTGTAACGGGTTCTGGAAATAAAATTCTACACGTCTGTACTCCTTACTTTTTGCGAATTTGCATTAACAAATGCTTTTTTTAAACATATATGACGGGGTGACGGGATCGGGACAGGTGCAGGTCGATTCAGAATTAAATTCTACGTCTGTTAGGTTATCTTTCGTTGTTGTATTATTTATGGTTGATTAGTTATTAACAGGGGAAGGTCGACTATCTCTTTTTTTTGCGATGGAAAGAAATGGGCGAAAGACACTCTTCTAACACAAAATCGCGATCGCGAAACGCCAAACGAAAAATGCCAAAAATATTAATTTTGGTTCGTTCCTGTAACGCCGAATTTTCGAATTTCGGCGTGCGATATATGATGCGGATCAATTACAAGTCTTCCTTTTTCCGTATCGACATGGTACAGGCGTCGCGGTATCGTATTTTTGAAATTTTGAAAATATGAGTATATTTAGATGTCGGGTTTTTGACAAAAATTTCTCTTCGGAATGCGCATCTCTGAAAACGGATTTTCGCCCGTGACTCGGAATCCGTGAGAGATAGTTCAAAAATAAACACTCTCAAAGGAAATCTACATAATGTGAGGAACGTTTTGCCGCATTTCAAATTTTACTGTGACTCTTGGTTTGGGCCCGGCGGGCCTTTTAAGATGGCGGTGTCTTGCATTTTTATGCTTAATACGTCCATAACTCCTAAACGGTGGCTTCTATGGCAAAAAACTAAGACCTAACGAATTTATAGAGAATTTAATAAGCCACTATGCTCTTTCTTATCTTTTGCCCTACGACAAAAAATGAGACCGCTAGGAGCGATACAAACGGGAATTTACATTTTCCAAGGAAACGCGTTTTTTTCTCATCTCTTGCGAATATCTAGATAAATGTTGGTTCTAGGAAAAAACTGGTAGGGATCTATTAGAAAGATTATAAAATGATGATGAATTTGCTTTGTTGAAAAATTCCTGCAGGATTAATATTTTCGCTGCTATATACGTTTAAAAACAAAATGTCGATTTCACCTGACAAAAAAAGAAAAAATTAATTAATTTTTTTTAAATTAAATGTCATGGCTAGGCAACCTAGTCGCGATCTATTGGCCTACATGTTATCTTTCATAAAAACTATTTATTATATGAATAACAGATGAGAGTATTAACTTCTTATGCAGGATCTTGTACTATAACCTCCACCTCACATTAAATACATCTAGACTCAGATCCAATCTTATCGAAGGCAAACTTATGCCACTCAATCAACGCCTGATACGGTTGACACTGGCAAACAGGCCTTTTAATCCTACCTGTACTTATTGTTTTTTCTAGCATCCTTATACGTAAATGCCCTAATCTTCCTTCTCCGGTACTTAACTATTCCTTCTACATGTAATCAGAATATTTTTGATTGTTATAAACATTAACCTAACTAAACTCAGCCAATATTTTATTCTCATATGATTTGTTTTCTCTCTAGTTCGTAATTTAAATTCCTTTTGATTTATAAAGTTTCACTCGCATAAGTGGGAGAAGACCAAACATATATCAGTTTCAAGGGAGCTAAGACTATTTATTTACTCCCAAGAAAAAAAGACGGGAATTAAAATCATATAAATTTATATTAATTACCATATAGGAAGTTCTCGATACATCATCTCTTATGTTGTATATTACCTAGTACCTGCAGCGCTTCCCTGGGAGGTGGTACCACCTGGAGAATCTCTCATGCTGTTCGCGTTTGCACGGGCCACGAATATGGTGCTACTACTTGTATTTTTTGGTGAATAAATAAGATTACGTAACTATTTCATATTAAAATTGTTTTATTTGTGATATGGCCAGATATTTAAGTGAGACATTACGAACTGTTATGTGACATATTTATATGGCGCACATGCTAGAGTCTGTCGTACAGTACATGTATTTTCTAGTTTATCGGTATCTTAAATAAGCTTTGACTATAATAACTTCTGTTTTGGTTCATTTAATATGAAATTTACCCATAATAGATATAAATATTTGGAATGTTTATAAATATTTTGTTTAACTTCAGTTTGAATGGTCTTTTCCATTTATATGAATAATTTAATTTCCTAGCTGAATAATTGTTTATAAAATTATCAGAGTGTAGCATCTATTTTGTAATTTTTTTCCAGTGATGAGGTGAGGATAATCGTCACCTCATGGCGATATTCTTTTTAATGATCATAAGTCGTAACAGTCTATGTAATCAGTAATTAATGCGGAGTAAGAATATTTCACTTTCGGCTTTGAAGTAAAATTTTACATAAAGCTTGTAGCTCTTAAACAATTTAAAAAAAAATTGAACCGCCTTCAGTAACGTTCATAAAAAATTATGAAATAAAATTTCACCCTAGTCCAATGAATTGAAATTTAGACCTAATTTGAAGTGGGTTAAAAATACGTTTGAATTCTTATTTGTCCATTTTTACACCGATTTCAATATGGATATTGCGTAATAAGGTTTAATTAACTGGGTGACACGATAGTAAACTTTTATTTCATAATTTTTAGCGACCTTTTGAAGGTGGTTCCATTTTTTTAAAATATGTTTTTTTCATTGTTTTTTGTTGTTGTTTTGTTTTTTGTCAGTAGCCTCTCATTTAGCTTCTACAGAATAAAAGAAAATATTTGCCTTTTTTTTCCACATCCAAGGGAACAATAACCAAAGGCCTCAACAATATTTTTAATTCCCACCCCCACTACTACCACCCCTACGGATGGATAGACAAACAGGCAGACAGGTAGATAGTCAAGTAAACAGTCATTTTAAAAGTTATTCAGAATTCTATGACTAACATAATGATATGATAATGTTTTCTACGAGCGATATTTACGGTCTTGGAAATGTGCCGAGCAAATACAATATACTTTTCGTTTTTGTACTTGTTTTTTCTCGTTGATTTTGATTTTATTGGTACAAAGGTATTTATTAGAAATGCGGTAAAAAAATATAATTTCTTATTTTTAAGTTTTGGTATACTGACGGTCAAAATCTTCTAATATATCCCCAGAGTTATATAGTTATGGATTTACGAGGTTTCTGGGTTATGTACTAGAAGGGTTTGCTGCTGGGGTGTTATAGGCTTATTTGGTAACAAGGTTCCGAGGGCACAATCTAATTGATTGACCAATCGAGAGCCTCCTATTTGTTTCATTGAATCCTCGGGGTTGTGGGGTTATGAGGTTAAAGGGTTTGCCGTTGAAGAGCTCTGGCGCCATAGGGTGCTTGATACCAAGATTCTAATGTAACAATGGCATGAATTCCTCCACTTAGAATCTTCATTTTTTCCATTGGTTCTTCAGAGTTAAGAAGTTATGTTGAGGTTATGGAATCGTGGGGGTGAATGCATGATACTCGAATACAAGAATCCGATGTCAGAATCTCATTAGTTTCCCAATCAAGATTCCCCAGGGTTATGGAGTTAAGCAGTTATGTGCTTTTACGGTGTCTTTAAGTTATGTGGTCAATACTCAAGTGCCACAATGTTATTAGGTCTAAGTTTTAATGTCGAATCACTTTTGGAGTTTGATTTAAATGAGCAATATTACGATCCAACAGACTCTTTTTAGTGTTAAAAAAAATCCTGACGAGATGGGACAAAACGAAGGTCATATTCGTGTTCAGCGGCTCAAAATACAAGGGATAGGTATGGTCAGTATCCCAGCACACACCACCTTTTTGTGGGCCTGTGCAATAAGCCTGATGTTAAAGCTTAAAAATTTAAAACAACAGATATTTTATTGTTAAATAAAGAATCCACTAAAATCAGTGAGAAAAATGTTTGAAAAAAGAATTGAACCGCCATTAAAAAAAGTTCTGAAAAATTTTAAAATAAAATTTCATCGTCGTCTAGTTAATTGCACTTTATTACTTAATATCGATATAGGCCAGTTGTAGGGTGGTCCAAGTTTGTATGAAAAAATTTTTTTGCTTTTTTTCTTGCTCCTCAGGGCTTAGCTTGTTCGTTTGTCCAAAAAAAGTGTATGTACCAAAAATGAACCCTTTTCAACCACGTTTAGAGGTCGCTATGATTTGCAAGTAAAATTATTTTTCGAAGTCACCAAGTACAACGTACATTGGTATTCAATTGCTGGTCCAAGTTTGTATGAAAAAACTTTTTTGCTTTTTTCCTTGCTCCACAGGGCTTAGCTTGTTCGTTTATCCAAAAAAAAGTATATGTACCAAAAATGAACCCTTTTCGACCACGTTTAGAGGTCGCTATGATTTGCAAGTAAACTTATTTTTCGAAGTCACCAAGTACAACGTACATTGGTATTCAATTTTCACAATATGGGTGCGCGGTTTGTCCTGTTGCTATGTAGCTAGTGAGTCTTGGGTTGCCTGCGATGTTCTCCTCCCCTCTTCCCCACAGCCCACCTTTTCGTCATCCTCGCTCGCATGCATGTTTTGTTTTAGTTTGCGAGTAACTAGTAGACAATGCGCACGTACCCAGCCTAGGCATTTGCGAGCAATAATTTACGCTTACTTTCACAAATTTTGTGTATCGCCAGCGAAATATGGCATCTACTAGTAGTTCCGTGTCTACAAGGGCATCCACAGGAGTGTGGTTAATCGGAAAACCAACAGATTCTATTTCACACGCGACACTTCCTTCAAATGGCGATGTACTGGAAAGATTTAACTTTCATCATTTAGAAGAAAACCAACCAGTTAAACAGAGTGTTAAAAACACGGGAAAATCTGCTTTGAAAATTTGGGAAAAGACGAGAATTCCAACGCAAAAAGTTGATGCAGCGGAACGAAAACTAAACAAACGTTTAGAAAGATACACTCTTTTGAAAAAAAATAGAAAAACTAATCTAGAATCATGTCGTATGAATGAGGACTTTTCAAATCTGACCTTCTAGAACTTTTTGACATAGCTGCAAAAGATGCGTTAAAAACAATGAAAAATGAAGAAGATAAAATATTTCTCACCATGCAGCGAGAAGATACTCTGAGCTGCAGTATGGCTGGCGTAGATATGAGTCTTTGTCAGAAAGAATCTCGAAAACGAAAGCGAGAAACAGAGGTAGAAATCAGGAAGCAAGAGTAAAACTGAATCATGTCCTCATTCTCACGCTAGCCAAGAATCTTTGCTATCGGTTCGAGTTCCAGCAGTTTTGAATCCTCATCTTCAAATGATGAATTCGAAATACCTTCTTCTATGTTGGCTACTAGAAAGAAAAACCCTGAAAAGATCCCTCAATTATTAACTGAAAATGTTGTGGCAACTTTTGATCGAGTTAACGTATCTGATCAGCAGGCGATGTTTTTAGTTGGCTCTGTGGCACAAGCATCAGGAACACCAGTAGCAGAAATTTGTTTATCGCGAAGCACAATCCGTCGTAAAAGAAATCAGTTTCGTGAGTCGATTGTGGAATCCGACAAGGCGTCATTTGCTCCTTCAAATCCTCTTGTTTTACACTGGGATGGTAAATTGTTGCCTGATATTTTCGGTGGCGTAGAAAAAGTAGATCCAGTGGCCGTCATTGTCAGTAGAGGTGGAGTAGAAAAGCTTTTGGCAGTTCCGGCAATCAAAACAGGTACTGGACAAGAACAAACTACCGCATGCTTAAAGATCCTTGATGAGTGATAGTTAAGAGCTCAGGTGCGTGGCCTCTGCTTTGACACAACTGCTTCTAACACTGAGTTAAATTTGGGCGCATGTTCTTTGATTGAAAAAGCTCTAGATAAAGAACTTGTTTGGATTGCTTGCCGACATCATGTTTTGGAAACTATCCTCTCTGATATTTTCAAAGCGTTTTTCGGACTAAGCAGTGGACCAGACATCAATCTATTCAAACGTTTCCAAAAGAAATGGTCGGAAATAGATCAACGAAAATTCACAGTTGGCAGTGACAATTTGTATGATACCGCGGAACTCATTTCACTCCGCCAAGAAATGAGGAAATACTACAGTAAAGCAATAAAAAATCAACAGTCCAGAGATAATTACCTCGAAATACTGAACTTGTGTCGTATCTTTCTTGGCAGCTCAGAAATAATTGCTGAAACGAAGTTTCGTGCACCGGGGGGGGGGGGGGGGGCTTACATCAAGCTCGCTGGATAGCGAAAGCTATTTACTGCCTGAAAATGTATCTATTTCAGGACCAAGTCACGCTGACTGCAGCAGAAAAACGATCTATTCCTGAATTATGTTTGTTTGTAAGTCTTATTTATGGGCGATATTGGAACGAAGCCCCGCTGGTAGCAAAAGCCCCTCTTAATGATGCAAATTTTCTAGCACAGGTCAAGACTATCCTAACCAAAAGATCAGCACCAGTGCCCCGTAAGCATTTCGCTGCCATCTTTGGTACTTTTCAGAGCATTTGATTGGCGTTTCTTTATTTGATCTTGGAGTCAGTCCCGAGACCAAAAGAACAATGGTTCAAAACCTGCAGAAACCACCAACAAAAAAAGGTTTTGAAAAGACCAGATGGATAAACTTTTGATATACAAGAACCGTTACTGTTACAGAATTTTTTCACGCAACGAACAAAAACTCTTTTTGACTTGCTAATCACTGATGGTCAAGAAAAGTCAAAGTATTTTTAGTAAAAGATCCTTCACAATGGCATACTGATGAAATTTACGTTGAAATGCAGGAAAAATTTCGCCAAATGAAAGTTGTCAATGACTGCGCAGAGCGAGGCATTGCTTTAATACAAAAATTCAATTCCAGCATCACAAAAAATGAACAACAAAAACAATATCTTATCCATGTCGTCGATCTTCACAGAAAGAAAGTGGCCTCTAAGTCTAACGTCCTGAAAATGAAGGATAGGATATTAATTGATAAATATTACATTAACTTTAATTTAAATGCGACTTTGTTTTTATTTGATTTTCATTTCAATGTTAATGTTAATTTAAATATTTAATATTTTATTAAGACATAATGCCTGATTTATTTTTATACCCAAAAAAGTGTCAAATCATAGCGACTCACAAATATTATTAGTTTTTGTTCAAATTTTGCAGAGGTGATATGGAACAAAAAAAGCCTTGTGGAGAAAGAAAAATCCAAATTATTATTTTTTGGACCACCCTAGCCAGTTGTCAGGCAGATTAACATCGTTTTAAATCGGGCAAAAGATCTTACTGTTGGAACCAGTTCACTATAAGCCTTTTGGACATACTAATGTTTCCCCGTCGTCCGCTCCCCGGAACACTCCCAATTTTGGGGCAATATCGTTTGAAAATCATTTTCTTGTCAATTTTTCGGTTCTGAACGATCCTATAAAAAAAAAAATGGTTATCAAATTTAAAGATAAGTAAATTCTCCATCGAAATGGTTCAGATACATTTTTACGTAGTATTAATATTCTTGGAGTTATAGGTGGGGGATATCAAGCATCGTATCGCATCCGCCCTGTATATCGACTGAGGCTATTATTGCATATGAAATAGCAGTGCACTTCGTAGTCCACTTGTTTTTGTCCCCGTGCCTGTTTTTACACATAATTGTTTGCATAAGAACGGTATGTCATCCTCAACGTTTTCTAAGAAAGCATCTGATGCGGGGCAACTTTTTATTTCATATACATCTTCTAATATTATTGCTCCAGTCAACTTTACAATTCGCAATCGTTTTTCTTTCACGTTTTTTTCGCGATTCTCGTACCAATTCGCTGTTAAAACCTTAAAACCGGTGTCCCGAAAACTAATGATAGGATCGTTACTACGTTTTTAGAAATTACAATATTAGTGCCATATTTGTTTTCTAGTTTATTGCTGACAGTTCTGTACGGACTAATGTAACTATAATATTCGCGAAGTAGGTATGTCTTTCACAGAAAACTAACATACAGGGTATTTCGAAAAGATTGGGACAACGCTTAGCCGTAGATTCTTGACATCAAAACAAGTCGATTTAACTCCAAAAGTAGTGGTCTAACTCTTTTCGTTTTCAAGATACAGGGTGGCAAAGTAAAAAAATTGTATTCGTAATTTGTCTTTACTTGGGGACTATTATACGTATCTACTTCAAAGTTGGTAACGACATGTTTTTCAGGTCGCTAATTACAACGGTGATATTGCCGATGCCAAATTTTATAGATGGCGCTAGTTACAGGACTTTTACGCGACACTTTAAGCCATAACTTTTTTGAGGTTAGGTTTCGGACATCGTCTTTTAGTATAATCGAAACGCAATTTAGTTTCCTAAAGAAAAGGTGTACTTATTTAAACCAATAAAATGAACATTTTCAGAGAAATACGCGATTTTCAACTTTATCACATATCAGTTCGAGGAAATTCAATTGTACCTAAAAGCGGTTTCTTACCTAGTAGGTGTACGTCAAGTATGATGTCTGGAAATCGTCAATAGTGGTTGTCGTAGATACGTATATAATATTCTCCAAGATAGAGACAAAATACGAAAACAATTTTTTTATTATACCACTCTGTATCTTGAAAACGAAAAGAGTTAGACCACTACTTTTTGAGTTAAATCGACTTGTTTTGATGACATGTATCTACGGCTAATCGTTGTCCCAATCTTTTCGAAACACCCTGTATATAAAACTCTCTATATATAGCCGAATGCGATACGATGCTTGAATTCCCCCGCTTATAACTCCAAGAATATTAATACTACTTAAAAATGTGTGTAGGACCGTTCAGAACCGAGATATTGGCAAAAAAATTATTTTTAAGCGATATTGCCCCAAAAGTGGTGTTCCGGAGGGCGGGCGAGGGGGAAAAAATTGGTATGTCTAAAAGAGGCCTATAGTGAACTGTTTTCAATAGTAAAATCTTTTGCCCGATTTAAAACGGTATTTACGCATCCTGAATTCTCTGACGACTGGTCTAATATTGTGGTTGGTATAAAAATAAACAAACAACGAAACCAAACTTATTGTGACGTGTTTCCACCCCTAGGAAACCACCCATGCAAATTCCGTGGGTTCCAAAAATTATAACAAGAGATAACCATTAACACACTTTATTAAATAATTTACTGGATACTTCACAATACTATTATTAACTTAAATTCACTTTACTGACTAAAAATAACAATGTTTATCACTTTGTTTTCACTTTGTAGTCTTAACCTCACTTGTCAATTCAAAACTTTTTCTTCCCGCCGAGAATGCGGCCTTATATACCTAAAAACGACAGATCCCGAATTTTCTGTGATGACGCTACCATTCTCTAGATAGTTCCAGAAATGTCATCACTCTAGAGCTTCTAGTAGGTTCTTTCTCTAGTAGGTGCAAATCTCTACATTCAGACAGCATCCGAACTAATTGAATTCTGTGTTGCCTACATTCTGGGGTTTGCAACATATAACATTATTTTAAGCGACTTCAATATCGATATTAAGTTATAAGGTGCAATTAACTGAGCTACGGTGAAATTTGTTTCGTAATTTTTGGCAAATTTTTTCGAGAGCCGAGTTCATTTACTTCCACGTCCAGTGGAAGTATAGTAACGACAAAAAAATTTTTAAAAATTTTTATTGTCCAAAATGTCATGAAACGTCGAGATTTTAAGTTTGAGCGAAAAGAAAATTTATGTCTGTCTGTCGGTCTGTCTGTCGGTCTGTCTGTCGGTCTGTCTGTCGGTCTGTCTGTCGGTCTGTCTGCCGGTCTGTCTGTCGGTCTGTCTGTCGGTCTGTCTGTCGGTCTGTCTGTCGGTCTGTCTGTCGGTCTGTCTGTCGGTCTGTCTGTCGGTCTGTCTGTCGGTCTGTCTGTCGGTCTGTCTGTCGGTCTGTCTGTCGGTCTGTCTGTCGGTCTGTCTGTCGGTCTGTCTGTCGGTCTGTCTGTCGGTCTGTCTGTCGGTCTGTCTGTCTGTCTGTCTGTAACTTTTTTTTGTGCGCACGTTTACTCTGGAACCGTTTAAGATATTGACTTGAAATTTGGTACACATATGTACTTTAACGAGTTCTAGAACTAGATTATATTTTCATCTTGTTCCGTCGAAGGGTTGGGGGGTAAATTGGGGTAAATTTGGGGTAAATGGGTAAATTAAGCAGGTAAGAGTCCATGAAATTGGTATATAGTATATACAAGAGAAGCTAAGGTCTCAAAAAAATGTTTGGCATTAGCCACCCCCATTACCACCCCCACCTCCTTATTAAAGGGGATGAAAAAAAAAATGTGATTTAGTGTATGTACAGGAACCAGAAACCTCAAAATATTTTTTTACTTCATCCACCCCCCCACTATCACCCCCCTATCACCACCCCCACCCCACTACCGATGTGGGGTATCGTTTTATGGGTTTTTGGGGTAGAGGATTTCAAATATCATATTATTAAAGTTCCATAAACAATTATTTTCACATGCAAAGTTTTTTCGTTGTGAGTGACTTGGATAGAGAATCTGGATGTGGAAGTAGTGATTCCTTGGGCAGCGGTTTTTTTTTTTTCGAAAGTGTTTCCTCCTATTTTATTTCCACATCCAGTGGAAGTATAGTAACGACAAAAATTTTTTTTTATTTTTATGTTCAAATAGGCTTAGAATGTCATGAAACATCGAGATTTTAGGTTTGACCTAAAAAAATATTTCTGTCTGTCTGTCGGTCTGTAACTTTTTTTTGTGCGCACGTTTACTCTGGAACCGTTTGAGATATTGACTTGAAATTTGGTACACATATGTACTTTAACGAGGTCTAGAACTACATTATATTTTCATCTGGTTCCGTCCAAGGGTTGGGGGGTAAATTGGGGTAAATTTGAGGTAAATAGGTAAATTAAGCATGTAAAAGTTCATAAAATGGGTATTTAGTATATACAAGAGAAGCTAAGGTCTCAAAAAAAATTTGGCATTAGCCACCCTTATTACCACCCCCACCCCATTATTAAAGGGGATGAAAAAAAATTGTGATTTAGTGTGTGTACAAGAACCAGAAACCTCAAAATATTTTTTTACTTTGTCCACCCCCACTACCACCCCCTATCACCACCCCTACCCCACTACCGATGTGGGGTATCGTTTTATGGGTTTTTGGGGTAGAGGATTTCATATTATCAAGTTCCATACAACAACAATTATTTCCACATACAAAATTTTTTCGTTGTGAGTGACTTGGATAGAAAATCTGAATGTGGAAGTAGTGATTTCTTGAGCAGCGGTTTTTTATGTAATCTAATTACATAATTTGACTACTATTGTCAAAATTCTATAATAACCACCATAAACGATTTACATTCGTATGGCATGGGATGTAACTCTTGAAAATTTCAATAACAATGCTACAGTCAGCTGTTATCTTCGACAAACCTTGAAGCGGAGCATTTCTTTATGCAACTTCGTGGGAATTCAATCAATTTATGCAACAGTAGATTTTACAATTAGTCTCAAACAGAATGGCATTCTGTAAATGGAGAAGTGTCACCCATTACCTGGTTTAATCGTCGGACGGTGTCTTGTTTTTCCCAGATTTGGCTCAGTTAGACGGAGAAAAACTTGCTGAGCCCGTGGAATACCTTAAACGAAAGATAAAGCCACGCATGTTATAGATTATTTAATTCAGATAAATGTTTATATTGTAACTGTCTTTTGATAAACTACATTCTTAATATCTCAGGGGAAACCAGAAGTTTCCGAGAGCGCATTGTATAGAAGACATTTTTCAGTCTTGTTGACATGAAAATAAACGTTCACGGAAACAACTTATTCTCATACGTATGACAATATCCCGTTTTTTGTCTGTCTCTCCTAATTACCATTAAGTGAGTAATATTGATTACCGTCTGCTGGTTGATTCAAACATAGCATCAAGATTATACGGGAATTAATTAGTATTTCCTTATTGCCGTATGAGATTATGATCTTTATTTATATTTGTTAAGTTTCTTTTACTACAAATTATTGAAATTCAGATGCACATTATTCAAACATATTGAATAGAAATTTAAATAAAAGAGGAATAAAATTATAACTAAAGCCAGTAAAAATAAAATAAACTAGCAACCACACGAGCCAAAATATTAAAGGTATTTCTGAATACTGCTACTGAAAGTTATATTATTTTCTATATAATAGTCTTCATTTAACTTGATGACATAATTATGGGATGCAGTGGCTCAATCAAAGGATATTCCCAAGTTCTAAGTTGGCGGTGATTTTTTTATGCCATAGCAGCCAACTTACGTTTTTATAGTGTTTTTATAAAAGCCGTAGTCACTTGCTTTGATATTTTATTTTTTGTGTAGAGTTTAATATTATATTACAAAATGTCTGTCTCAATTAACTGGGCGACGCGACGGTGAAATTTCATTTCATAATTTTTAGTGACTTTTTTCTTTAAGATGCGTTAAATTTTTTTTTAAATTGTTGGTCCTCTTTTTAGTGCTCTTCTATTTAGCTTTTGCATAGTAAAAGAAAATGTGTCGTTTTGAATTTTTAAACTTTAACATCAAAGAATCCTGAAATCATCGTGTACCAGATTTTATGTTTTGCTAAAATTTTGCAATCATGGCAGCCATATTGGATTCACCATTTTGAATTTTAATATAATGTAATTTTAATGTAAGTCCGACGAAATTTGAATTATATCCAGTTCTTTCCACTCTGCATTTGATGAAAAAGTTACTATGGGACCACCTCCAAGCAATATTATTATTATAAATAATTTTATTACCACTAGCTCATTTAGTCAAATTATACCAAAACATTGCCAAAAAATAAATCTTAAATTATTGAACTGTCAAACTGGATGACAACGGAATATTTTTAACTCAAATAGCAATCCTATTAAATTCGCCCGTTTCTAATCAAGTGTGCTGAAACAACCAATCAGAACAAAATTACACTGATAAGATCTCTTAGGGATCTTTTCACTTATGTCATCCAGTTTGACAGTTCAATAATTTAAAATGTATTTTTTGACAATGTCGCTTTGTAACTGCAAATAACTATTTAATGAATCTATTAAGAGACGAAAACACACCAAATAATACATAATCTACATTTAATTTTACAAATTGCTCTTTTAATAATTGTTTATTAAAAATAAATAGTTTTGAACAAACAAATAAAATAAATTGCAAAAAATTTTCTATGCGAATACCCTCGAATGTTGATAAATAACTCATAATTTTACCACAACTTCCTCAAGCACGTTGCTTTTAGGTAATATCCCTCCGCATACGGCGTGCTTTCGGAAACTGTGATAAAATTATTTCGTATTATCAACTTCCTTGGGATATAATAATAATAATAATAATAATAATGTTTATTTCCCAATAATATCACAATAGTGGAATGTAAGATATACTTACAAAATAGTACACAACATAAATAAAATAATACACAACATAAATATAAATAAATAGTAAATAAACATTTCTTGATTACTCACCGAAGTATTTAACAAATACTTGTTGGTGAGATAAAGATCTCATTCCATAAGTGTGAAAACTTAGTAGTGGCATTCAGTAGCAAATAATAAATATATAATATACCTAATATTCCTTATACGTATCCATATTCATGCACACACTTAATTACATAATATAGTGATATCTGCACGTACAGCATTCACAATATTATTTATTTATTATATTATGGAGGGTCTCCCTATCATAGATTAATAGCCATTGTTTTAGTTTTCTTTTAAATATATGCAATTTGTTAATATTTTTTATTTCGGTCGGTACAATATCATATAATGAAAGACCCAGGTAAGTATAGCATCTCTGTCCTATTCTTTTTTCATATTTAATTTTCTTAGTAATTACATTTTTTTGCCGAGTGTGATAACTATGAGTATTATAACTTATTATACGTTTGTTTTTTTTAATATATACTAGAGTCGATAAACTGTAAAGCTGCCTGATATCCAATAATTTGCTTTCCAGAAACAATAAGTTTGACGAGTAAGTACTGTTTTTGTTATATATCATTTTTATAAACCTCTTTTGTATCGTCTCCAAATTTTTTAAATGACTTTTATTTATTCCTCCCCATCCTACTATACCATATGAAAGTTGTGATTCGATTAGAGACTGATACATAATTTTCAGCTGGTGTATATTTAAAAATTTCTTGAGATATTTAAATCTGGCTAAAAGATATCTTGTTTTATTTATGACATTCTTAACTTGCAGATCCCATTTTAAATGCTTGTCTATAACTATTCCAAGATACTTACATGAATCAGCTTCTTCTATATAGGTGTCGTTATTAATATGTAGGTCTCCTATTGCAGGTAGCTTATTAGAATATGAGGTAAATGGGAGATATTTTGTTTTATTACAATTTAGTGTCAGTGTATTAAAATCAAACCAGTTTTTTATGTTTTTAAAATCTGTTTCAGCCTTTGTTTTTAGTTCCTCCCAAGTATCAGCAGAATAAAAAATAACTGTATCGTCAGCGAAACTTAATATATTTCCAGCACTTTTTATTGTCAGTAAATTATTAAGATATAAAATAAATAGGATAGGACCCAAAACTGTACCCTGTGGGACGCCATAGTTTATTTTCCTTGAGTGACTAATGTTTTCAGCTATTCTAACATATTGAATTCTATTGGACAAGTAACTTTCTAATAAACTAAAGGCATTTCCTCTAAAACCATAATTTTCAATTTTACTTAATAATCTTTTGTGACACACTGTATCGAATGCTTTTGCCAAGTCTATAAATAAACATAATGCAGGTTTACTTTCATCTAGTTTTTCATATATTAATTTTGTAAGATAAGCTATGGCGTCCTGGGTTGATTTTCCTGTTTTGAAACCGAACTGCTTGTCGGATAGTATATTAAACTTACTTAAAAAATTCAAAATACGTTCTTTGGTGACTTTTTCAAACAGTTTTGCAACATTTGATATCAGTGTTATTGGTCTATAATTTTCTATTTTAGATTTATCCCCATTTTTGTATAGCGGCTTAGTAACTCCAATTTTTAAGATATCGGGAAAAATACCATGTTCTAATGATTTATTTATTAGATATTTTAGTGGTGCCAATATTTGCTATCTGCTATCTCTTTTAATGTTTCAGACTTGATGTTATCGATACCTGGTGCTTTTTTAGTTTTTAATTCCAATATGTATTTTTTTATTTCCTGTTCATCTGTTAATCTTAGGAATATTGAATTATCTATTATTGTGTTTTTAAACTTTAGTCTCTTATCACATTTTATTTTTTTAGCATGTACTTCCCCAACATCACTATAATGATCATTAAATTTGTTAACAATAGTTTGTTTGTCATACAGTATATTGTTATTTATACAAATCTTTTCAATATTTATTTCTGACCGATTTTTGTTACATAAAGTATTTACTGTTTGCCAAAGTTGTTCATTTGAGTTTTTGTTTTTATTTATTAGATTTCTGTAATAATTTACTTTCGTTTTTTTAATTAATTGCACTAGCTTGTTTTTATACTTCTTATACTCTGTTAATATAGTTTGGTTGGCTGGATTTTGTAAAACTTTTTTATACATTTCATTTTTTATATTTATTGAATTTAATAAACCTTTAGTTACCCAGTCTTTTTTTTGTTTCTCATTACTTTTTATTCGTATTGTTTTTGTGTTGTTTTCAACGTATAACTTTAATTTAGTTATAAAAATTTCTGTAGCAGCGTTTAAACAATTTTTGTCATACACATCACCCCAGCTTTCACTTTGTAGATCAATTTTTAACTTGCGGTTGTCAATAATTTTTTTAAAATTAGCTTTATCAGCTATAGCATTTTGTGTTGGAATATCAAAATGCAAGATTATTGGATAATGATCGGATATTAGTGTTCTATATATAATTGGCAAAATATTTTTTTCTTCCTTAGTATTCACAAAAAAATGATCTATAATTGACTTCTGCCCATTAAATCCGTGTATAATGATTTATATAAGAAGAGAAACCATACTCACCCAGTATATTCAGATATTCTTCGACATAGTCCTCATCACTAGCAATGTTTATATTTAAATCACCAACAATTACATGTGCATAAAAATCCTGTTTATTTTCGGATAAATACTTTTCAAGTTCGGTATTGAATGAATATGGACATGAATTAGGAGACCTATATATTGCAGTAATTAATAAATTTTTATTGTCGAGTAAAATGTTTAATTTTAGTATTTTAATTTTTGTATAAGAATTTTTATATTTTATATTATTAAATTCACAAACCTTGTGTTCACAGTTTAAACCAGACTTTACGTATATTACAATTCCGTCATTTTGATTTATCTCTCCTTTATTATATAATATATCTGGTATTTCATACAAATTTAAGTCTGAAATTTGGTAGGTTTCAGTTAAAACAATTATGTCAAAGTCTGTTTCAAACTCTCTCAAAAATAATACAAATTCATCAATATTCTTGCACATACTCCTAATATTGTTATGAATTATTTTAAAGTTACTACCATTTCTAATATTCCGTATAATACTGTTATATTCATTTATATTATGTACAAGTTTGGTGTCTTTTTTTTCCACCTTGAAGTTTCTGATATAACTATCCATTTTTATTAAATTATTATTTAGGATTTATCTAACAAAACAAACAATAAAATATGCAAACAAAAAAATAATAATTATAGTTATATTTATATAATGATGATAATAAGACAAACAATAAGTGCTCCCGAGCTTAAAATTTAATATTTTTATAAATAAATGAATGGATCCCACATGCAATTTCATTTTAGATCATTTTCGTCACTTATGACTTTTATTCCCGATTCCGATTTCACTTTTATTTTTCCGTCAAGTGTCCATACGTTCTGATGTCCATATTTATCAATAGCCTTATTTACCAACAGTAATTTTGCACTAGTTAAGTTAGGTTATAGCTGAAAAGATCCCTAAGAGTTCTTATCAGTGTAATTTTGTTCTGATTGGTTGTTTCAGCACACGTGATTAGAAATGGGCGAATTTAATAGGAGTGTTATTTGAGCTAAAAATTTTCAAAAAAAGAGCATTTTCTACAATTTTCAAAAATGGATTTTCTTTGACCCTCCATTTTTTCACTCAATTTCCATCGAAACAAAATGAAATATTCTATAGAATGTCTCGTATAACTTAAATTTAATACAATATAATACAATTTAATACAAAATAAAACTTCATTAATTTGAAAAGGAAATTTATTATGCATACGCATGGTAATAATAATAATATATGAATATATGAGCAGTATTCAGGAAAATGCATAGTCTATCTTTTTTTGCAACATAATGTCTATTTTTTTATTGTACTATTCGAAAGTAGGTGCTATTCTATTCTAATGAATAGCATCTACTTTCGAATAGTATAATAAAAAATGAACATTAGTCAATGATATATCATCGTCACTCTTTTTCATCAAAAATGAATTGTCCGGGTCCCGCGACAGTGAGTTGTTAAGAACGAGTATTAGCACCCACGAAACGAAGGCTTGCATTGCATAATTCAGCGGTAACGAGTTCGGTTGTTAACTAAATTAACAAATTTTTGTGAACATTTGGTGGGAAGGATCAGCTGCTTCCAGTAGATGTCAAGATAAGTATTGTAAACGTCAATAAATCATTTTTCGAGATTTCTTCGGATTTTCACACTTCAGACTATGTAGTTGCGAAAAGTAAGGACTTTCAATTCTGTCAATCTGCCTGTCTTACTGTCCGTCTGACTGCTGGCACTATGTCTACAAAACTATTTGACAGAGAAAAATAATATTTGGTAGGTATTTGACGTTATTGAGAAAGAAGATATGGAATCTACTTTTAGTAAAAAATACATAAGGTGGACACCGTCAAGAAATAATTAAAAACGAAAATATGACGGAGAACAATAATATTTGGCATGTAGTTAACACAACTGTTAAGAAAGAAACCTGCCATACTTTTAGTGAGAAATATACAGGATAGACCCCCCTAAACTTAAAAATTAATTGACACAAAAATATGACGAAGGATAGTAATAACTGCCATGTAGGTGACACAATTGAACCTGCTTTTAGTGCGAAAAATATACAGGATGGTCAATTTAGAAGTTATTAAATAGGAAATTATATTGAAAATAATATTTGGGGTATAGTTGGCACTATATAATTGAGGAGGGAACCTGATATACTTTTCGTGAAGAATATACAAGGTGGTCACTAAAAAAATAATTAACAAACTACAGAGGAAAATAATATTTTGAATGTAGTTGTCACTATTGCCTGGATATACTTTTAGTTAAGAAAAATATACAGAATGATCATGCAACAGAAAAAATAACTAATAAATAAAATGTGTGAAATAGAGAGGAAAGTTTTGTATAAATGCATGTAGATCTTTTTCGTGTATAATAATATGTTAATGCAATCCTTTTGCGAAATTGTGCCGGCTGTCACTGAGTGTACCCACACCACCTCCTTTTTATTCGTGCTGCGAATGTTCAAATATGACTTTTTGTCGACAAAATTAACAACGATAAATGTATCGTAAAACCATCAAAGGAGCGTTTTAATAACTTTAATGGCTCGGTTCAAAGTCGCCGCTAAAAATTCTAACCACATGTCAACTTTTTTTGTGAACTGCGGTCAATGTAGCGGATACACTTCCAGTTCGTGATTGTCGGATATTCTTTTTGTGTTCAATAAGCCCTAAAATGTCTGTCAAATATTTTTACTTCTCTTTCGGCGCTTTCGCAGTGATTTAAATGTCATGACTGTTCGTTGTTTAGATGTAAGCTAGCTTATATGTTAAGTCATAATTAAAACAGATGTGTTGGCGTTTATAGTAATGGTTTCATTTCTTATTCTTGTTTCTGATATTTAACCAGAAGTTTATTAATGTTCCACAGCACTGAATGGTACAGGTTTATTTATTATATATTGTCCGTGTCACATAAATTCAATAATATTAGTTGTGTATTTGGAGGAAACTGCAAAGATGATGACTAGTCGATAGAAAGGTAATCTTGCAAGAATAGTCAGTGCTGATATGTCTAAAACAATATTCCTGTGGGAAATTTGATTAAACATCAGTCAGTATACCAATGCGCCAAACATTTTTTCGGTCATATCTGATAACTTTGTTGAACATTTATATCCTTGTAGTTCTATTAAAAATTAACACAGTGTACTTAACTGGACCCCGGACTCGGAAGCAAAATGGCGTTCGGTCAATTTTTAAAGTTGAACTATTTCATATCTTGCGCCAAAAAACATGAGTTAACCACAAGTATACGCATGCAAGAAGTTTTTATGGCAGTGGGGATTATAGCGGAAAGTTCAAAAATTGGAAAAATCCAAAAAATAAAATCAAAATCGTTTTAATGGATTCATTTTAACTTTAATCACACAGAAATAAGTATGCAAGAAAATGTGTTGGAAACAATCAATAGTTATTCGAGTGTTTTGAGAGTTAAATTCGTGATTTTTCAGAATGTTTGTATTCAACTTAAACTTCAAAAAATTTGAGTTGTGGTATACAAAACCGTCTGGTAAAGTATAATCACATTGCTTAGACACCTAAGAATTTAAATTCCAAGTGTAAGAAATTTTGGTACTTACATCTTAACTCTATTTACGTCTTCTTGAAGGAGTAAAAAATAACTCCAAAAATTGTTATTTCTATACCTATATCAATTATAAGTAGTCTAGGACATATTTAACCCCCGATTATGGGGGTAAGGGGTTGAAAATAATATGTTAGTGATTAATTACGGACATAATCCAGAACTCCACAGTGTTTTTAGTGCAATGTAATAAACCAAACCATAAAGGAAAAGGAAAATAAGAGAAGTAATAACTTATCACAGATAAATGTTGTTGTTAATTTTTAATGTATTATTTGTATTAATAATAACAGACTATTCTACGATATTGCATGTTCATTTGCGTTATAAATGTTATAAATATTGAAAAACCCTAGACAGATAACTTTTTAAGAAACATAAACCAAGAAGTGTTAGGTCCATCAAACTTTTGAAAGTCGGCACAGCACTGTCGACAAATTCATGACAGGGCAATAAATTAGTAAAATATAGCCATAATAGTAATATGTAAATCTTCAAATAATTTATTTTTTATAATTAGTATAAAAATATTCAAAGAAATTTAAATTACATTCGAAATAATCAATTGTTTTAAAAAATATTCATATAAATTTCTAATGTATACCTTCAAGCATTTCTTTTTTCACAATTATTAAAAATATTCAAATGAATTTAATATAAATTAAACCCGTAATAATCAATAACGTATTACTCCATACTTTAATGGTTATAATACACATTTCTTAGGTAAATTTTCAGGTGAGGTCTTTCAGAATTATTCAAAATATTCAAACAAATTTAATTTAATTTAAACCCGAAATAATCAATGCGGCATAGTTGGTATATCGCACCAAGACTGAATTCTCACAGCAATTCAATGGAGGTATAAATGGTGCAGGTTTCTTTCAAGAAAATGGCATTTTCCAAGAAAACACACACCCAACAAAAGAACATGTGAAGCAAAAGCCAAATCTGTCTTGATACTTAAAGCAACAACTCAACTTCGCGAATAAAAATTGCGGCACGTATGGGTCCAACAGGAAAGGAAGAAAAAGAAAAGAAAAAGATCAATATGGTATACACGGCTATCATGCTGCTAATGATGAGCTACGAGGTCAAAAACGTGGCAACGACAGAAGCCAACAGAAGAAGTCTGAGAAGAGCTGAAGAAAATATCGTCCATCTACTTGCAAAACCATTAGGACTAAAGCGATGACATAAAACGTCAACATAATAGGAGGGAAGACAATTACGAAGTGGATAGAAACATACACAATGAAGTACTAGGGACGTGTCCAGAGAAGGGATCCGACATATTTACTGAAGGAAGCGCTAATATTAAGTCACAAACTAATGATGAGCTACGAAGTCAAAAACGTGGCAACGACAGAAGCCAACAGAAGAAGTCTGAGAAGAGCTGAAGAAAATATCGTCCATCTACTTGCAAAACCATTAGGACTAAAGCGATGACATAAAACGTCAACATAATAGGAGGGAAGACAATTACGAAGTGGATAGAAACATACACAATGAAATACTAGGGACGTGTCCAGAGAAGGGATCCGACATATTTACTGAAGGAAGCGCTAATATTAACAGTCACAAACTAGGAACAGGGAGACCATGCTACACGTGGACAACAATCAGTAAGAGGATCATGAAAAATCTAGGAAATGACCAAGCATACTGGGAAAGAACGGCAAGAAGAAGGTATACCATAAAAAAATCGCAAGGATATATCGTCTGTTGGAAGAATAGACGACTCAGAAGAAGTAGAAGTCTAGAAGCAAAAACACAAAAAGAATGTAAACGCTCCATATGACACAATTCGGCAACGCCTCTCACAAATGCCTACATATCCCATCCCATATTCCGTTACCATACGTCATGTGGCTCTCGCTGCTGGTAACATGCTAGACCCTAATCCAACCCAGCGTGAACGTAGCTGGCCCTGCGGTATATCTTGTGAGCGGCACCAATGCCTACCGCACGCTGGTAAATCAATTAATCAATAATATGAGTTCTAGCAGACTATATACTATCAAATGAGGTACATAAAATCCACCAAATATTTTCTCAGAATGTGAAACAAAAATAAACTTTTTAAATTGGAAATTGGAATTTGTTATTAACTAAATTAGAGAATTCTCGCAAACATTTGCTGAGGACGATCCAGTCTCTTCCAGTGGCTGCCAATTTTTTAAATTTGGGATCTACCTTATAATATGTACCCGTATTGGTTTATTGATTTATGAATAAAGAGTTTTATATATAAATCTTGAGAGTAAAATAATTTCCTAATGCCTGGTTAATATTTTGGTTTTTTTTTTGTTTAATGACTAAGCTATGTTACCACTGTAAAGAAATGATATCTCGCGTTATCCTACATTCCTGCGATTGCGGAAATACCTTTCGATTGTTTCCGTGTTCGACGCCTTGACGTTTCGCTACTACTTGCAATGCAACAAAATACGATAATAGCTGGAAGAACATTGCGTAATTGACATCGGCTACAAAGTCTACGTTCTATTATTCACATTAACTTAATTACATACAGGATTATCTTGGTATGAGGGATGGTCTTGTTATAAAACATGATGATTCAGACACAGCAATACTATTGATAAAAGCTCAAACTCAAGTTTTATTTGATATAACAGTTTTTCTTACTTCATTTTAAACAATTTCTAATTGACAATTTTGTTACTCTTATATGAACTTTTAATATTAACAAAAGGTCTTTATTCCTTTGGAGAACTGAATGATCAATCAAGACTATGAACTGAGTAGTTTCTGACGAACAGAGCAGCAGATGACCCAAAAATTGCAACCAATTAATAAAAGACTTTCAATACTCTATACGCATCTAGTGATAAATGTTCGGATTTATACAGTGAGTGGTTAAAATTTGAAATAAGCCCGAAATCTCGGAATTACACATCAAACTTGATTAATATGACCATCATCGGTAAATGACATGTTATTCATGTATAAAGAATGACGTCATCCACAATTTTTTAAATCTCTGTTCACAACGCCTCCTTGGTGTTATCAGCCCAAAGTTCTAGAGGGCATCTTCTTCGTTTAGCTATCAAGGAGCGTTCTATATTGTCCTCTCTCAGGTTAATGTGGCTAAAAAACGAGAGAATTCGGGAGAATAATGTGCTGGAGACACGCTTTTTTGGACGTATTTCTTAATGAGCCGTGCTATTAGTGAAATGGGATGTCTAGGGAATTCGTAGCAGGGTATCCAGATCCATATCTCGAAAGACATATGTCTAATCCCTAACAGTCCATGCATCACAGATGTAAAGAAAGATGAAGAAAACTAGAACGTTAGCAAATCTAATGTTTGTGGGTTTCATAATATCGTAATATTTATGTCACGTCAAAGCTCAACTGGCAAGCTGCCAATCTTGCCGACTGTATTCTTCGGCGAATCTCACATATGCGCTTTTGCCAGTATTGTCAAGATGTTAAGACTACCTTATCTGACGCATATGCCAACTTTACATGTATCGGTTAGTGTTGTCTACTTTCACCAAACCAGAGTTCTCTTCATACGGTCGGCGAATAGTAAAGACCAAATGTTTAGTTGTCCCTGTTGTAGAACCTCCCAGAATTGACCTAGGTCGAAGCCAAAATAAACATTCGACTTAGGTAAAAAATTCATTTAAGGGCGTTTTCGATCATAACGTACAAGTTTGAAGGGCTTCAGAGTCACAAACTAACCCAGAAGGACCGTTATGAGTTCGATAAGACTTTAGGCACAACCTTACTTAGGAAAATATATTTTGGTTCAGGATATGAGAGGGAAAGTATATGGTAATCATGGAAAAATGAACCACATACTTTTTAAAAAGTACGAAAAAAAGTACTTTCATAAGTACTTTCAGTACTATTCATAATATTTTCAACTTTAATTCCTCCGCCGAAGACATTGACCAGGTACAGTCATTATATATCCTGTTATAAAGACCGATAATAAAATTTTAACGATGCAATATATCAAAAGGGCGAAATCGACGAATTTGGCAAAGGCGTAGTATTGCCTAAAAGCAAAAATTGGCAAAAAATCAGTGAAAATGCACAAGGCCGGTTTCTCGCATAAAACGAGTTTGGATTCACCCAGCGACTCATAATTTGGACGAGTGTGTTGGATGGTCAATACAAAGCAATGGTAGGGCTTTCCGAATAATAAAGTTATAGAGAAAACCGCCTTGCGCACAAAGGGCTCAAAAATCCATTTTGCCAAAAAGTCGCTCGGAGGCGACTCGCTGTCATTTTTCCTATATTTAACCTGCATGGGGACAAGTACGTCGTAAGACTGGCCGAACGTTATTAAACTCATGTATTAGTCGAACTCCGTCCCGTGAATGATATAATCACGATATGGGACGTTTAAGCTACTCATAAGCGAACCAACATTTTTTAAGTAAAATATTTTTATATTATTTTCAGTCAGTCATAATTACCCGTAATACCAAATTTTCTGATAAAGTTAAATGAATCTTTTCTACCAGATCGATTGTTAGCGTACGCTCTCATTTGTATGGTTAAAAAGTAATTTGCCTTAATTGGGAATGCGTGATTCTTTCACATTATATCATTTTGCAGAAAATCACTGTATTGTTTTATACTTATTAAATAAATGGTATTCTTTGAACTAATTGCATTTTATTGATGTAAGGACTTATTGCTAGTCTTAATCCCTGGAGTTTTCGTTTGGAAGACCTAAACAACTGAGTGAATCGGAATGATTCCCTAAGTTTGAAACTCAATGTTCTGGTCGCCTTACGGGAGCTTGATAAGGATTTTTTTGTACGATTTTTCCAGAAATCTTGAAGTATGGAAACCATTATTAGTGAATAAACAGATACTAATCACGCCAAATTCTAATCCCGTCGGAGAGAAATCTTCGATAGGGTTTTTTTTATGCGAAAATTACAAAAATCCAAATGCGTCAAACCCATTATTGCGGTATAAAAAGATACCAATCACGTCAAATTCAAATCACGTCCTGCCAAAGAGCGTCGTTAATGATATGAGGTAGTGCAGCTTTGACCTATTACTCGTCTATTGAAGTATATCTTATCTGGAACCCGCTTGGGAGTGGAAGAACGGGGCAGAACGCAGCTGGCGCCCTTCTAAAAATAAATACAGCACACATTTACAGCAATAATACAGCACACATTTTGTATTATTCCACATTGTCAAAATGCTTACATCATCTACGAATAAAAAGGTTTGTAGGCACGTAACATTCTATTGCTTTCTCGGTCAATGGTCGCAATTTCAATATTTGCTCTCTAGTACCTACCGCGTCCTTTAACAAAGTCTGCTTACTCAGAAGCTACTTGCTAAGATAGGTAATTGGTGAAGTTTGAGTTGAAGAAAATGCAGCGTTATTTTTCTGGGGTGTGATATTACTGCCGGTAATCTGTAGTAATCACAGACATGTGTCGCTCTCGATTTCTGCCTCAAACATTTTTGGAACATACTGTGAAGAATTCTCATGCCATCTTTTACCAACTTGAACGCCTCAGACGTGATATTATCGACTCCAGATGCTTTGTCAGCTTTTAGTTTTTGTATGGCTCCCTTCACTTCTGATTTCAGTGTTGGAGGTTTATAGCGTTATCGCTATAAATAAAATTAATATCGAAGTAAATATACTTATATTTGTTTTTAATACATGTTCATATTTTATGTAATTTTGGTATTTTTAGTATATTGATATTATATTTATATATCGAATGTTTTTATTTTTCCTAGCGACTCCATGGAAACTTCTCCATTATGGATCGAGTTTTCCTTTTTGTTTCTTAGCGACTCCATGGAAACTTCTCGCTTTTGGAACTTCTCGATTTCCAGTGAGTGAGTCGCTATAGTCGCTATATACACCCCCTCGTTAAAAAAGAAAATAGTCAATCAATCAACGTGTCGATTGCAAAACGTACTTTTTTAATCGGGGTAGGCAAAGTGTCAACTGTCAACTAACACAAAAGCCGGTTTAACCCTATCAATATTGACAGTTATGACTTTGTCTCCTTTCTTAAAGGTAAATAACTTATCTGAACGAGATAAAACTTTAAACGGTCCTTCATATAAAGGAGTAAATGAACGTCTTAAACGTTCAATGCGAACGAAAATAAAATCGCAAGAGGCAAGATCTGAACTAACAAAAATTTTGTAATTGCCATGTGAAGTTGGAGGAACAAATTTTAAATTATTAAAATAAATGCGTAATTTGTCAATGAAATAAGGAATATCTGGGGAATTATACGATTCAACGAAAAATTCGCCAGGTAAACGAAGGGTTTGACCATATATGAGTTCAGCAGGTAAACATTGCAGATCTTCCTTGGGAGTTGTCCTAAATGCTAATAAAATGATGGGTAATTCATCTGTCCAATGTGATGTATTGGCTCCAGCTAACAAGGAAGTTTTAAGTGAGCGATGAAATCTTTCAATTAAAGAGTTGCCCTGGGGGTGATATGCAGTTGTACGTATTCTATGAAAACCTAAAAACTTTGCAAATTCATTAAATAATCTTGACTCGAATTGTACTCCTTGATCAGTCGTTACTGACAAGGGAACACCGAATCGACAAACAAAGTTTTGAAATAAAGTACGCGCAACTGTTTCTGCTGTGATGTCGCGAAGAGGGTACGCTTCCGGCCACCTAGTGAATCGTTCAATCACCGTAAGAATGTAAGAGTTACCTTTGGATGGAGGTAATGGTCCTACCAAATCTATGTGGATGTGGTCGAATCTGATTTTCGGGATGGTGAAGTTCCCGAGAGCACTTCGCGTATGTCGACTGACTTTGACAGCTTTGGCAGTTAATGCACGATTTTGACCATAAATTGCAATCTGTGTTCATTTTCGGCCAAAAATAGTTATTTGAAATCAACAGTCTAGTGGCTTTAATACCAGGATGAGGTAAGTTGTGAAAAATATCGAATATCGTTCGTCTGTAAACAAGTGGGACAAAAGGTCTGACTTTTGCACGAGAAACATCACACCAAATAAAATCATTTGAATCTGGAATTTGTATCTTTTTTAAAATGAAATTTGTTTTAGTTAGTGATGATTTATCTGACAATAAATAGTTGAGATTTGAATCTTTCTCCTGAGCTTCACTAAGCAACTTTAGGTCAAAGTTAACATTAAGGAAGGGAGAATTTTTAAGTTGAAGTGGTAAAATATCTTGTTTTAAGGAAGAAGTGTCGTAAATTCGTGACAAGCTGTCAGCTATTACATTATGTTTTCCTTTAACATGTTGTATTTTACAAGAAAATTGAGCTATGTATTCTGAATGACGTATTTGACGAAGAGATCTTTCTGCTTTTGTGAATAAAGCGTTGATTAAAGGTTTGTGATCTGTAAAACAATTAAACTTTCGACCTTCAAGTATAAACTTAAAATGTTTAATTGCAGTATATAATGCTAAAAGTTCTTTGTCAAAAACCGAATAATTGGTTTGTGCTGTTTTTAATTTACGGGAAAAGAATGCTAAAGGAGCAAGAAATCCCTTATTATCTTTTTGCTATAAAACTGCACCCATGGCAAGGTTAGAACAATCGACTGAGAGAGATAAGATAGTATCGTCATTATTGCAAGGATGAGCTAAAACTACTGCATTATTTATTGCGTCTTTGGCTTTCGAAAATCCGTCTAAACATTGATCAGGCCAACTATTTATCTTTGTAATTTTATCATGAGATAAACTGTTACAAAGAGAATATAGGGGAAGTAATATTTCAGCAAAATGAGGTATGAAACGATGATAAAAATTCACCATACCTATGAAACGTTGTAGTTGTTTGAGAGTTGTCGGTAAAGGGAAATTATTAATGACTTCGACTCTCTCAGTTGATGGTAAAATACCTGATGAAGAGATGTGATGACCTAAAAAGGTTAAATTGTCAACTCCTAAGAAACATTTAGATGGTTTAATGTTAATTCCGTATGTGTCTAATCTCTTGAAAACCTTTTCCAAATGTTCCAAATGTTGTACATCTGATTGACTTGCGATTAATATATCACCCAAATAGACGAAAACGAAAGGTAAATTGACAAGTACTTCATTCATAAAACGTTGGAAAGTTTGACCGGCATTGCGTAGACCAAAAGGCATGCGGGAAATTTCAAACAGTCCGAATGGAGTTGTTATAGCTGTCTTATAAACGTCATTTTCAGCGACAGGTATCTGATGGTACGCTCGCACTAAATCAACCTTGGAGAAAATAGTGCAGCCGTGCAACTGAGAGCTAAAGTCGTGGATATGAGGTAATGGATATCTGTCTGGAATGGTAATCGTATTTAGTTGTCGATAATCTCCACAAGGTCTCCAGTCATTCTTCTCTTTTTTCGCCACTAGATGGAGTGGAGAGGAAACTTGAGAAGATAATGGTTTGCAGATACCTAATTCTACCATGTTATTAAATTCTGTTTTAGCTATTTTAAATTTAAGATTGTCTAATCTACGAGGTCGTGAAAAAGGTAAATGACCTTCAGTAACTATATGATGTCCAATAGAATGTTTAATAGGTAAATTGTAATCTGGTGAACTAATTAAATTAGGAAATTGTAAAAGTAATTTGTTATATTTATCTGTCAAAGGAAATAATTTAGTCTAAAGGACTATTTTTAATAAAACAATTAACTGACAAATTAGTCTTGTTATCAATTATTCGAGCTCCTTTAAGATCAACAACTAAACCAAAATGAGACAAGAAATCTGCTCCGACTATCGGTATGTCGATGTCTGCTATATTGAAAACGAAAGGAAGTAATCTACGTAAATTTAGATTGACTTTTAACAATTTCTTACCGTATGTAAAAATGATTGAACCGTTAGCCGCGGTTAATATCGTATCAAAATTCTTTTTTAAATCTGTGAAAGCATTGCGTGGCACCACAGATAAATCGGCACCAGTGTCGATTAGGAAGTTCATTTTGTTAGATCTATCGTAAATAAAAAGTCGACGACGTTTGCTGTTAGAAATGTCAAAATCAGACGTCATAAAATTATCAAACTTCAGTCATCTTTGAGAATTATCAGATTTTTTACAATTCTTACTGAATTTGCACCATTCACCTCCACAACGATAGGCATTGGCACCATAAAGTTGATGGTAGTAACAAATAGTATTGTCTGTACGATCAAATTTATTGGAAACATTATTACGGCTGGGTGAACGGTTGCGATTAGTGGTACGAGTTTGTGAATTGCTTCTACTTTTGCAATTGTTGCAGCATGAAGTAGAAGGTTGAGGCTCGAAGGATTGATTGGAAAGTCTGGATTCTAAAGAGTTTAATCGAGAATTAAAAATTTCTTGTTTTTGTAATACTTGATTAATTGAATCATGGAAAGTGATTGAAAAATTTTTGATAGTGGTAGTTTAATCTGATAACGGGGTGGACTCAGAGTCAAGAAGATTTTTGGAGAACGATGCAACCATTGAATTTTGACAGGACTCCCAGATCTGATCCGCAATATCTAGAATCTCTTTTGTGTCTGTTTTCCCTGAAGCTGTAATGGCAATATATACTGTTTGAGGCAAACGTCTTTTCCATAGCTTTATCAATAAATCTTGACTAACCATGCTGAATCCTCCAACCATATTCAGCATGGATCTATAGAAGTCTGAAGGTTTCAGATCGCCCATTTGGGAACCTGATAACAGATCATTCAGACGTTTTTCCTCACTCGATGATAAACGTGAAATTAAAACTTTCTTTAAATTTATATAGAGATCCGTTTCCGGGGGATTAGATATTATATCGTATATATTATCTATCACATCTAATGGCAAATTAGCTATAACCTGATCATACTTTTTCTTGTCATTGACAATTTTTGCAAAAGAAAACTGTGATTCGATCTGGGTAAACCAAATTTCTGGTTTTGATTTCCAGAATGGGGGTAATTTGACAGACGTGACATAATGGGTTTGAGGAAAATCCTCGTCTGAAGGTTGTCTTGGCATAACTAATCGATTGTGATTGATTGATTGATTGACTACTCTCTCAGATAAAAAAGGGAATGTACTTTAACTCACTCACCGACAGATGACAGTACTTGTAATGTACAACTTCAGTTGATTGAATTAGGAAATTACCATAAATTATAGGAACATCTATTCAAATTTGGAACCTCTATTCAAAATTCATCGGGAAAATTCTTCTCTTCATAAAATGGTCAATTTATAACGGTAGTTGATATATTGAATCTCTTCTGGTATATATTTATCACGTTGGACATAAAATTTTCACTTCTGGCATATATTTATCACGTTGGACATAAAATGATCACGTCGGGGTCACCAAATTTATAGCGTTATCGCTATAAATAAAATTAAAATCGAAGTAAATATACTTATATTTGTTTTTAATACATGTTCATATTTTATGTGATTTTGGTATTTTTAGTATATTGATATTATATTTATATATCGAATGTTTTTATTTTTCCTAGCGACTCCATGGAAACTTCTCCATTATGGATCGAGTTTTCCTTTTTGTTTCTTAGCGACTCCATGGAAACTTCTCGCTTTTGGAACTTCTCGATTTCCAGTGAGTGAGTCGCTATAGTCGCTATATATCAATAATCTGATCCCTGTCAAGTACTGGGGAGTTCTTAATTGACTACGTTCTAGGTTTAAATTTGCGTATAATCCCTTACTGTTCGGAAAAGATATTTGTTATTATTGTGGTCAGCATGCTACTTTAGTTCTCTATAGATATGAATTATTCTTATCTCTTCAACAAAGAGTCAGAATTCTCAGTTTTTCATTTAATGAGTTGACTTCACTTAAATATATTCCCCTAATTTATTTTGGAAAGATGGACCATGAATTATGATAGGCAAATATTTTTTTGTATTTTCCTTCGACACGATTCAGAATCCTCTTTACAGCCACAAAAATATTTAATAAATTGTCAGTTAATAAAATCAAAATCTGTGACAATTATTTTATTTAATTGAAATTCACATAACAATGAAATTATTACAAGACGTAAACTTCATGGAAAAAGGAAAACCAATGTTTGTTTTTTCAAATTCAAATTCAAAAATTCAAATTCAAATATTTGTTGATTCTTTTTTAGTCTTATAACGTATTTTTGCTAAAATCTAGTTGTGTACATCTGACTTTAATTTTTGTTAAAGGGGATGAAAAAAAAATGTGATTTAGTGTGTGTACAAAATATTTTTTTACTTCATTCACCCCCACTACCTCCCCCTATCACCTCCCCCACCCCACTATCGATGTGGGGTATCGTTTTATGTGTTTTTGGGGTAGAGGATTTCAAATATATTATTAAAGTTCCATAAACAATTATTTCCACATACAAAATTTTTTCGTTGTGAGTGACTTGGGTAGAAAATCTCTATGTGAAAGTAATGATTCCTTGGGCAGCGGTTTAGTTTTTTCTAAATAAATGCTGTGTTTCCTGATGTTTTACGTCATTCGGTAGACGGTTAAATAGTTTCTGGCCTAAAAATCTTGGAGACATTTGTGATTTTTGATCTGGCACAAGATTCATGGAGTTTATTTCTTTGTCTTGTATTGACATTATGGTAGTCACTACTTAAAATAAAACTATTTCTGCTTCTACAAACATATATACAAATTTCGAAAATATATATGCAAGGTAGGGTAAGAATTTTGTTTTATATAAAATAAAGATATTCTTGCATGTGTGAGTATTGCGTATACCAAATATACATCGTAAAATATGTTTTTGAGCAATAAATACATTTGAAGACATAGTGGAGTTTCTCCAAGAACATATACCATACCTTAAACGTGAATCGACTTGAGCATAATATAAATTAATAAGTTGCTCTCCTGATAGAACCCCCATAATATTTCGGAACAGGTATAAATACTATAGATAATACTTTGAATATTAAAGTTTCGCAATGATGCTTCCAATTTAGACCTTCGTCCAAATATAAACTTAACATTGTCCTCAGTATTAGAAATATTTGTATTGCCTATTTTAATATTTAAGTTAACAAACACATTCCTATCGTCTACCGTGAAAGCTGAAAACTTGAGTTTTTTCGGTATTGAGATGCAGGGTATTATGGGAGAACCAATGGTTTAAAGTGTTTAATTGCATTGCAATTCTGTTCTAAAACATTATCCGATGGATTTAATATTATCGCAGAAATGTTATCAGCATACATTGTAAAATGTGAGGTTTATGGCAAAAAATCAGGACCATTAATAAATAAAATAAAAAGCACATGACCTAAAATAGAGCCCTGTGGAACACCTATATTTAAATTTAAACATACTGAATTACCACCACATACGGTGTTATCGTTTTTATGTTTTTAGCTTACATATTGCCTCCGATCTTCGAGGAATGTAGTTATCCAATTTAATGACAAACCCCATATACCATAATCAAATAATTTAGATATTAATAGACTATGACTGATGCAGCCGAATACCCTGCTGAGATCACAAAATATACCAACAGGGCGGCCTCCCGCATCAATGAATTTAAAAACATTTTTTTAAAAGGAATATATTGCCGTTTTAGTCGATGTTTCAATTTATATAAAATTATCCTGAGGATCCTGACTATTACTTTTGTTGAAATATTTCGGCATGGTATTCTTTCCTTGGAATGGTCCCGTATCCAGTTATTTTTAGCCTGTATGCCGATCCTCATTCTTCACTACTAAATTAGCGGAAGTAGGCAGAGCAGCATGGCTGCAGTAGGCGTTGTTAACATAATTCCCGTTATCCTTAGACACGCCAGTCTTAGTTTTCTCATCGTCTTCCCTTTTCCGGCATGTATGCCATATGATCAGGGAGGCATAGTTATTGAAACCACAACCATTTTGTACGGCCAGTATTTCATTATTTATTGTACTCCTCTATTCTTGCCTGTCATCCTTCTGCAGGACCATAGGAATGTCCTGCGTGATTTTCGTAAATAGTTTTTCTAGATAAGTCTTTAGGATAGGATTTTGCAAAGCGAAAGGGAAATATGCTTTAATTTTCGATTTATTATAAACATTTAAAAAACTGAACAAAGCATAATCTTTAAAACTATTTCAAATACGTGGTTATTGTTCTAACAAATGCAACTACATAATAGTTTCTCAATGAAAATAGCTCCTAATGAAAATAACTTCTAATTTCATTATCAGAGCATGGCATTTAACTATATATAAAATTTATAATAAAAACTGTACGGTTGTATTCCCTAAAGTAATGGGAAGTACCTGAAACTATTTTAAAGATTATACCATTTACGATTTTTTAAATATTTATAATAAACCGAAAATAAACGCAAATTGAGTGTTCCCAAAAACAGGAGTTTTTTATTCGTAAAAAAATTGTAGTTGACCATAAGAAAGGTTTCAAAGATATAGAGGGTCAAAGTGATCAAAATCAACTCACATAGCACAGTGAGTGCAGATGAAAATTCAATTATCAATTTCTTTATAAAATCCCTTGTTCTTTTCTGTCTCCTTCTCTTTTCTTTTCTTTTTCTTTAACTACGTTTCCTCGATTTTTATATTTGAACGCGATAAACTCAAAAATGACTCAACCGATTTCGACGCGGTTATAACTATTAGGTAAGGGAGCTCTTGGAGACGGTTATAAGCTATTTATTACATTAATATTTTCAAATGCAGCTAAGTAATTAGCAAAAATCAGATAAAGAATGTGTATATGGGCTATGCACAGTATCATGAAATACATGTGCCAAATCCCGATATGTGTAATATATCATTGATCATACAGAAACAATAACTCATGAAATATAAATTCAAAACTAATCTGAAGCAAAAAAGCAGAATGGACACCGCACGTTTTATAGGCAAATTGATGGCCTGTCAAATTTGATGAATTTTTGATATGTTATAGTTCAACTGATTCTGAACAATAAGTTCCTTTGGCAAAACTTCAAATTAGGGACAGTTTCTCCGATAGATAGTTCCAAAGACTTGATATCAACGATTTCTCAAAACGTACTACAGGTATTGAAATGATAACTGCTGGAAATGAATAACCAGACTATTTGCCACTATTTATCTGAACTTCCGGTTTTGCCGGATGTGACGTCAAATCACGTTTTTCGAATGCAAAACACAACTTCAATATGATGCATCATATATTATAAGTATATAAGTAGTTTTATTAAAATTCACTATCTTAGTAAATAAGTAAGTACGTGCAATGATTGATATAAGATTGATGCTAACTTGATACCGGACACATCATAATATTGGTACAAAAAAAGTTTATTTTATTTTTTATGATATAAAATTGCAGTTGTGTCTAGTCAACGAAAATTAATTATTTGTGAGATCTTTAAGTAGAACAGGCAGTTTTTGTTTATTTACAATACATTAAACTTGTAAACCTTATTCATGCAGAAAATAAATCCTACGTGCTGCATGATAGGTTTTATAATAAGAATGACTTACTTTGAAACTTAGAAAAGCAATCGGAACGCATATGCAGGTAGCGACTGGCAAGTACGTACAGCGGACCGGATTTTAGCATGTGATACCCGTCTCGATCGAGCCCCACTATTTAAATACCTTTGTAACGTTGCGCATTCAATCTGCTACGTTTACGTACTTGGTTGCCGTTATCTGTATATGTAATTCATTTTTTAAGCTAGAGTAGAAGCGGAAAGGCTGCGACTTAGACATGGAAGATGGATATTATTGCAGGAGAATCATCTGCCTGATTTTCACGTACTAGATTTAGATTATTTAAGAGATTTGACATTTGGCACATTCCAAATTTAAATGGCTCCATCATACGTTTAAAACAACCAAGAAGAAGAAGGGGACAAATATGATGAAAGTGTGAATGAGCCGGGATTGTTGAGCATTCGTGTTAGGTCTAGACATCGCCATGTGATTAAGTATCAATTGTGGGTGCATTATAATTACGACCAACAAATGGGACAAGTAGGAGAAGTTGTTGTACGTCAAGAATCAATTGCATGCTATTATTGTACTTGCAAGACTGGAAGTCGGACAGTAGGAACTTGTTGCCACGTAGCAAGTGTGATTTGATGTTTAGAATATGCACGACACGAAGCACACGTAAAATATCCATCCATGAATATCTTGGGGTAACTGAAGATGTTGGAGATGCGACCTAATGGACGTTGTCGAAGTTTAGTGACTAGACTAGATTTAAATTATACGAAGCTTATATTCTTAATAGTTGTTTTTGTCCTTTTGAGTCCCTATAAAGTTTTTTTTTGTTTGATTTCTATTTATTTATGAATGATTAAAATAAGTAAATATTTTATAAAAATGAAAACAATCAGCTATGCAATTTTTACTAAAGATAATAAAGTTTAGTGTATTATAAATAAACAAAAACTGCCTATTCTACTTAAAGGTCTCACAAAATTAGTTTTCATTGTCTAGACACAACTGCAATTTCATATCATGAAAGATAAAATCAACTTTATTTTGTACCAAGATTATGATGTACCCGGTATCAAGCTAGCAACAGTGTTCTATCAATCAATGCACATAATTACTTATTTACTAAGATAGTGAATTTTAATAAAGCTACTTTATGTTGCATTAAATCGAAGTAAACGGGTTTTGTGCATTCGAACAACGTGATTTGAAGTCACTTCCGGCAAAACTGGAAGTTCAAGCACATCAATCTAAGATCAAATAATGGTATTAGCCGGCCACACATACAAATATTTCTTAACGCTCCTGGCTCGGGACATAACAGGCATGCAGACATGGCTCATCTGTTAAGGGGTAAAATTATCTGAGCTCCTAAACCGCCAGTTAAAATTGACGAGCCCGGTATTGTTAAATTGTTTCACGTTTGTGGATCGTTAGAAAGTGTAATTATATTGGCTAATACAAGATACTAGTGTAAGAAGTTTTTAACTCAATTTATCGAAATATGTTGAAAACACCTCGCTAATGGATGGTTAAAAGAAAAGAGTATACAAATAAAAATCTTAAAGTTAAAGGTCATCGCGAATTCCTCAGCCAGTTCTTTTCGCATTTTGATTCAATGTATATTAAAGCCATGACTAAGGCTTTTTCTTACTTTCCATTACTGTATATATTTTATTGAACTTACGAGCACAATAAAACTTTCCAACACATCAGAAATCCAAGCTCTCTTTTTAATTTTATCCAAATATACTAACAGTCTCATCCACAAACACACGCACTTGGAATGTTCGTCAAAGACTCTCGTCTAAGTATTCCTATTTATCGTGCTAGTTACTGGACAATGGCGTTTCTGGCCTGTCATGGATTTGGCACCTGTACTTAGTATGCGACGTGCCAGAATCTTTCCTAAGACGCTATGTGTGTGGCCGGCTAATAGTCTGGTTATTCATTTCCAGCAGTTATCATTTCAATACCTGTAGTACGTTTTGAGAAATCATTGATACAGTATCGAGGGTAGGTCCAGTCTTCGGAGCCATCTATCCGAGAAACTGTCCATAATTTGAAGTTCTTCCAGAGGAACTTATTATTCAGAATCAGTTTACCTATAAAACATGCGGTCTTTGAAAAACGATACAAAAAAAAACAAAAAAACATAGAGAAGTACAAAAAAAATTAAAAAACCACTTTGTCGATTAGCACCGTGACGTGGTAAAGGGACTGAAGTATTATTATTATATATTATTACCATTTTTATTATTATCTTTATTATGTTTTACAATAACAATAATAATACAACCAAGTCTAATCTATCGATCTTCTATATCTGTGAAACCTTTTTTTTGCTCAACCTCATATTTTTGTGTGATTAATGTCTTATCATAAGGTATCATTTGGACCACAAATAAACTGAAAATTTGCGGGCCCCCAAACGGGCTATTTTTAGGGTCACTCTTTCCCTCTTACTCTGCAAAATCCTGGTTGGATCTGGTAGTATGGGTCTCAAATATTTAGAGTTACGTTGTTTCACCAAGTTGATATTTAATGTTATTCATTAATGTCGGAATGTATATCAATTATATAACAAAAGCTTTTACATATTAAACAATAATATAGCCAAGCAGTTGTAGAAAAAGTGTGGCTGAGTATAACTATTTATAACACTATATAGTGAATGTATGCTAAATAAAAATAAACAATAACAACTTTCAACTGCTTAGTTAAAAAAACTATAATGTACTTTCAAATATTAATACTTAAATTATACTGATTGACTTTTATAAGATTAAGGAAACAGTGACTACCGCTAAATGGAAAGTAGAAGATTTATGCTACAAAACAAATTAGATTCATTTGTATATTCTAAAGTAATAGTAGCTATTTATGTAACGAGAACATAATACAGGACTCTATTGGACGAGTCTTTTGTTTGCCGAGCGAGCTTGTGAGCGAGGCTAATAAAAAAGGCGAACCAAATAAATCCGATTATGTATGAGTTACATACAGAGCTTTATGTTCAACTACTAAAATTACATGATTATCGAAAAAAAAATCAGTTTATAAAGACGTCTATTCTTTGACAGGAGAAAACGAGGAGGTCCATAAAGATATGAGAAAAACAGTTTACTTTGTTTTCTATCACTAGTTTATTGTAACATACACGTTACTGCAGTTTCGGCACATTAACGTGCCGGTTTTCGGCCTAATTTATTTTTAAGCAAAAAAAACTGAAAAACATGTTTTTATTATTTACTATATCAATATCAAATCGACTCCACCCCAAACGAAACTTTCCCGTACTCACCTCCCATTTTTATACCCTCCTAAACTATTAAATAACCAGCATTCAGTTGATTTTTTCGCAGGTCATTGAACCATTTTGACATGACTGTTGCTGAATAAGGATATGTTTGATTTTGTACGTGTATTTTTGTTATTTCGGAAGAGGTGGGAGGGTGTGACAGCGGGTAAAAAGGGGGGAAAACTTTGTTTGGGGCGGAATCGATTCGATATTGATAGTAGATAATAAAAAAATGTTTTTCAATTTTTTTTTTCAAAAATAAATTAGGCCGAAAACCGGCTTTAGACCCTCCTCGTTGACAAATTATTATAAAAAAATGTGATGTCTCAAAGTGTGCTTTTACTATTGCTAATATCTACTTGTTTACTAACAAACCATGTTTGCAAAAAAGTTTTAAGAGTTTGATAAAATGGCGTTATCCAAAGAAAATAAAGTATCTGAACATATCAAACAAATTTCAACTAATGCAAAGGAATTACATTTGCCAAGTAAGTTCAGATGATTTAATTTTCATGGAAATACAAATTTGACATTTTGCTTGTCACTTTTTAAATAAATATTTGTTATTGACAGATTAATCCAATTTACTTTATCATTATGGAGTAGTACGATAAAGTAGCACTTTATAGCCGCTAAACAAAGTCATAAATCAAGTCTTTATGTACAATCGAACATAAAGCCGGGGTCCCACGGCGTGTGACTTGGCGAGCCTGGTCTGAAATTTGTCATACCTCGCGCCATGGGAACGTAAATACTCGTTATTGCTCGAGGTGACTCGGGATGGCTTGACCTTTCCCATGAAATGTCGGTAAATTCTCGAACATCAAAGGCTTGTGGATCGACGGATGACAAGCCTCAGTACGACTCGTGCATCCGTTCCCACAGCCTGTTGTGGATTGCGTAGCGAGATTTGAGCGACGCAGTGGTGTATTGACGAGAAGTGGTCGACTCGAGGCTACTCGAGATTTGTCAAGCCACGCGCCGTGGGAATGCGCGTGGCTTGGAATTCGACCTATCACAAATCCACAGGTACAAACCTCGAGTAACTCGAGGTTTGCCAAGTCACAGGCCGTGGGATCCCGGCTTAATAGTACCTATATTGTTTTATTAGGAGTAAAAGTGATACTTTCGTGACGAGTCTGTAGGTTTGCCACGGCAAGTGACAACAAGTGACTCTTACTCCGAATAAAACCGGCTACTTTTTCTTCAAACGTCGATTAGCTATCAAAACAATAAAGATAATCTCGAATTTCACCATCAAAAACGCATTGTGTTAATATCGCATGGCCGGCGTATTAAATAAAATACGCGTTGCTATTGATATTACTTTTTCTGCCACTCACGGCGTCAGTAATAGCTATTTAAGGCTTGTGTATTTCACAAGTCGATACCTGTAAATACACGATACAAGCCGAGGTGCATACGACGTTTTTCACACTACTAGCAATATTACAATTTTTAGGAAAATTCATTTAAAATTATTATATTTCAAGATATGTCGAACTCATTTATTAATTGGCTTAAACTGTAATTGGAGTGTTTGCTGTCTGCTATGGTTACTGCCAATAAGTTGTCAAGATGATATATTCATAATAATTTCCGCCATTCAAGTTATTTACGTGAGTTTTTGCAATAAAATTATGGATTATGATGAAAGTATCAGCATTCAGGAGGCAGCCAAAAATGCGTGTGATTCGTTGGTGCCAGAATTTCATTATTATTTAACTTCCTTATTACTTTAATTTTTGCCCTAGGGCATAAAAGTAAATTTACTTTTTTTTGGCCTAGGGCATAAAAGTAAATTTTCTTTTTTTTTTGCTTATTGGTTGTAAATGACACTTTCATAACACTGACAGACGTCAAAAAATGAATACAGAGCTAGTAGTACGAAAAAGTACTTTTTTCTTCAAGCGTATTAAAATGTTTAAATTATGTCACCAAAAACAGAAGTAGAAGTAGGACATTGTTTTACTAGTAACAAAATGTTAGTACTGAACGCCACCGTAGTGGACATTGTTTTACTAGTAACATAATTTTAGTTCCGAAAGCGCCACCGCAGTGGGTATTGTTTTACTAGTAACATAATGTTAATACCCAAAGCCACCGGTGGCGCGCTATCCACTAGCCACTTGTCATATTGTGTCAACATGTAAGACTGTAGTTTGAATATTTGTACATTTATGATAAATAAATGAATTTTTGCATTTTAACACGCTTGAAGAAAAAATAGTAAAATTACACGGAGTAGAACGCCTTTTTTTGTGTTTCGCCCAGTTTGCGGCTTCCGCTTCGCCTCAGCCGCAAATCCTGGGCTCAACACAAAAAAGAGTGCGTTCTACTCCTAGTAATATAATATACTATTTTCTACTACTGCCTTCAAAAACAGACAAATAATGCACAGTAACCAAAACTCGAAACTGTCTTTTTTCTCACGATGTGTGCAAAAAAACAAAAAACACAGTACTATCATGTTTTTCACAGTTCTGTCGAAAACAGAACCGACACCTTTTATTTGTATTTTTTGAAGTAGGCTAGCCTGTTCAGGTTCATAGCAACCGACTTATTTAATAATTAAACATCTATTTTGAAGTCTTCAAACCACATCACTTTCAAAGAAGTTTACTAAAAATGGTTGACCCGTTTACTTATAAAATTGTTTGTTTTCCTTGCAGTCGTAGAAAAAATATTGTAAACAACACGTTTGAAAACATCTTTTCATACTCATTCGACTTATGAAACTTGCCTTGGGCTCGTTCCACCAAACTGTCTCACTCGTATGAAAAGAGTAGTTTTCGGAATTTGTTGTTTAATAGTATATTACGTAATGAGTATTGTAAGAAGCATATTACGCACGAATGGAAAAGTTACGCACGATGCCGCGTAGCGGCGAGTGCGTATTTCCATGAGTGCGTAATTGCTTTACAATTCGAATTATGTACTATACTTTACCTACGATCATATTTATTTATTTATTTAGTAAAATCTGGATTTAGTTTACTTGTCAACAATATTATTCAACAAATATTATGTCAGTTTTGACAGCGTTTGAAAATTACGTAGGTGCATTTGTTTTTTTAAACCCCGCATCAGCGATATAAGCCACCTATAATTGCGTGTCCCGTGCGCTTTGTTTACCGTGCGATTTGTTTACAGTGCGATTTATTTACAATATGTAAAGTTCAACTTACATAGATGCCAGGCAGTGTGTTTTTTACTATTTACAGTAGTGATCGTAGGTAAAATTGTTTACAGAAGGCCTACGTGTAATATTTATTATTTGGTTATATATTATAAGTTATTATTAGTGGTTGATGGTCTGTGCTTTAATGCTGGTAATGGTTAACGGGTACGGACCGAAAGGTGTTAGGAAATGACTTTTTAAGTTGACGACGTTTCGTCAACATTTATTGACATCCTCAGGACTATTTAGGTGAGTTTTCCTTTGTTACATTAGATTTAAAAAATAAAACAGAACACATTGATATTAACAAATACAACAACTTCTCAATATATGAGTAACCTAGTCTATACTGCTATACTCACTATAGACTAGGTTACTCATATGTTGAGGAGTTGTTGTATTTGTTAATATCAATGTATTCTGTTTTATTTTTTAAATCCAATGCAACAAAGGAAAGCTCACCTAAATAGTCCTGAGGATGTCAATAAATTTTGACGTAACCGTCGACCATTTAAAAAAGTCTTTTCCTAACACCTTTTGGTCTATACCCGTTAACCGTTACAGGAATTATTAATTATAATATACGGAGTAACTAAAATTTATTCCACCAATAATATAGACAATAAAACAAATATGTATCTATCTTCGATAGACGTAACAATATTGAAATGGGTTTTACAAACACCAAAACCTTGAAAACTATCAGGACCTTGATTTCGCCAACTAAGTAAACATCATCGGGACATAAGTTTATATCGTTTCCTGTGTATAAGCATGTACATGTAGTGGTGCATTTTTCCTCCAAAGACTCGCCTGTTTGGGAGTCACAGGAGCAATACGCACGACCCCCACAACAGCTCTGGAGGTCCTTCTGGATCTCGTGCCCCTTCACTTGGTGATTGAGGCCGAGGCTCGGAAAGCGGCCTACAGGCTGAGGTGTGGTGGTCAGTGGAAAACCGGAGGAGAACAATTAGGGCACACGAGGGTCCTTTCCGACGTGATAGGGACTCACTCACTTCTGGAGGCCAGGAGTGATGACATGGTGCCTTCCTTCTCCTTCTCGGAACCATTTGAGGTTGTCATCCCCAAAAGGGAAGACTGGAACCCACTCGAGGACATACTCAGGCCTGCCGATATCGTCTGGTTTACAGACGGATCGAGGTTTGAGGAAAGTGCTGGAGCAGGGATATACGGTGAAAGGCCCAGAGCTGAACTTTCTTATGCCCTGGGCAAATTCGCCACGGTATTCCAGACCGAGATCTTCGCTATTTTGGTCTGCGCACAGGAGAATATCCGAAGGAGATATTCCAACAAGCACATATATATATGTAGCGATAGTCAAGCGGCCCTCAAGGCCCTTGCATCTGTACGGACCAAGTCAATGTTGGTTCAAAACTGTAAACAGGCACTCTGTGAACTTGGCTCATCCAACTGGGTCAAGCTTCTCTGGGTGCCAGGACACAGCAACATTGAGGGTAACGAACGGGCAGACGCTCTGGCCAGAGGGGGCTCTCAGAGACCTCTACTGGGTCCGGAGCCTGCTCTCGGCTACCCTAGATCAAGTGCCAAGAAGTCAGTAGAGAGCTGGACACGGTCCCAGTTCCGTGACTTCTGGGCCCCACACCCAGGACTCCGGCAAGCGAAGCTCTTAATCTTAGGGCCCTTGCCGAAGAGATCAGAACAAATCCTGCGACTAAGCAGGAAACAGGTCAGAATCGTGGTAAGTCTTTTGACTGGACACGGCTCTTTCAAAAAACACCTGCACACTATAGGGGTGGCCGACAACCCCGACTGCAGGTTCTGCGGGGACGAGGAGGAGACTTCCATCCACGTCCTTACTTCCTGCCCTAGTCTTATGAACTTGAGGCACAAACACTTCGGCATTGGTTTTCCGGTGCTGGAGGAAATAAGGAATGCCCCTGTAGGACGGATTTTGGCCTTTGGGTTAGAATCCGGCCTAAATGGGGGATTCCAATAAATTCGTAGCGGCAGCACAATGGGCCACAAGGCCTGAGTGCGGCGACCCTTCGTCGCCCCGCTAAAAGAAGAAGAAGAAGAGAAGGTGCATTTTTCAAATATATGACGAATTATTTGTCCATTTGTTAAAAGGTAATTTCACACAATTTGCGATCGATGGATATTTGGCTAAGAAAATAGGTAATGAAATCGATTTCTTGAGAAAAATGTCAACTAAAGGTAAAATGAACAGGTATAATTATATCTTCAATTTTGCTACATTTTGCTACTATACCTTATCCGGGAAAGGAGGTTAGTAATAAATGTACGTGATCAGTGCGTGCAACAGATTCTATTGGTGTTTAAATTTGGAGGGGGTGCAATTGAAAATAATTTTTACAAACCCTTATCAAATTAATGTCGCTCAACGACATGTACCGCTTAACACTATTGACAATTTAATTCATACCTATTCTCCTTTCCCGGCCAAGGTATAGCTATATCTGATCACTAATACTGCCAACATAAACACAGAGATTACAAAAATTTCAAAAGAAAGCAATGCAAATTATTTTACCGTTCAGAAATATTAATTTGATGTTTAAATACATTAAAATTTTTAGTTATCAAATTATTTATCATTTATTACCAAATTACTTTTAACTACAAACAAAATTATTCCTCATGTTCATCAATATATTAGTACTCGGAAGCCACATAACATTTATATTGACACACCCTCTAAAACGATGTATTCTATGAACAGTTAGCTTCGTTCTGGCCTTATCGGTATAATAACTTAAATAGTGACATGGAACATGCTGGTTCTGTTAAATTATTTAAAAGGAAACTACAAGATCACTTTAGATCTGCAAATTAGTTTATTTATATTTAAGTAGAATGTATTAATAAATGTCGATATTATTTAACTTACCTGTTGTATTATTTACATCTACAGTTAAATAAATCCTTCAGAGGTATAAAGGAGCTATTACAGTTGTACTTTTGCGAAAGTTTAATTTGGTTTCTAAAACTCTTTAATTTTTTTCAGACGCATGGGAATGGTAGTAGATGAAATGATGCAAAACGATCAAGGGCCCCCCAGCTGCAAAGCCTTACCAGGCTTAAGCCCAGGCCAAGGGAGATTATGTCAACTTTACAAAGATCACATGAACGCGGTGGCGTTGGGAGCCAAACAAGCTCTTACAGAATGCAAACATCAGTTTCATTTCAGGAGATGGAACTGTTCCCTTCTGGATGACGTTAACGTCTTTGGACCAATCATAACCATAGGTAACGTTTCACTTTGTATTTTTATCAGTTCAGTAATAGTTAATGTAATTTTTTTTCTTCTCTGGGTTATGGCGCTGGATGTTCAAATCTATACCTATCTGTTCAAATTAACACTTTCGAACCTTTTATGTGTGAACCATCCTAATTCTCTTTCAGCAAAGATTCTGAACCTGTACACCTATCCTGTCTTAGACTGTTGCAATCTCATTATGGTAGATACTGTTTGGTTCAATTTTTTCGATAAGAGGAAATTAATTTGTTGTATAGTAACCATCTTAGTTTTTTCGTTACGTTATTATTATTATGACGAAATTTATAATACGCATGAACTTTTAGTACTTTGAGTAAACATAGTAGTGTTTGATGGACACAGGCTTCTAGCAAGTAGGCCACGAATGGTTCCAATGGAGTCCACAGGATATCAAATTGTGATTTATATTAGCACTTTTAAATTAAAAGCTAAAACCCATTTCAAATGATTCCTTACTTTCTAAGTCATCAAAATGTCGTCCTGTATGGAGTGATTGTATGTGTTGAAATATTAAAAAAATATATGTATTAATCAATTCGTAAAATACTGAGTTAAATGGACAACGTACAGGTTTATCGTGTGCTAGTGAATTTGCACACTTGCACAGGCAATGTTTTCGTTTAACACCGCTCTAACTACTATATTCTTAAGATGATATAAAAAAACATCCATTAATAACACTGCAGATTGAAGTTTCAGGATATTTCTAATAGCGCCCGCGCAAGATCTTCTAAAGTCAGTTATCGTTTATTTTCTCACTGAACGTCCGCAAAATTATAAATTGGTATATTATCACAAGGGTATTCAAGGTTCACAGTTAACTTCTAAAATGCAGACGTGCTCGTATTGTTTGAATACCTTAAAATCCAACCCACTGAGGAAATTTGAATAAAAGTTGGAAGGGAAGACAATGTGGGTTTCATTTCTAAACGATATTGATGCTGCCGAAGACTATACTATCTACCTTCCTCAATCTACAGGTGAAAGTTAAGACGCGCATTTCAAAGAGTTCATCACCATCCTCACACTACTATAAGATATGGTTTCTTCATCACCTTTGTATCTTGGAGTGTATCATCAGTACTTATAAGGGATACGTGATGTGTCACCAATTATGTAGTTGGTTGAAAGTCTTCTTATTCACAACGCCTGGGCAGACATTTAGTGACCTACGGATTGTTCTAGTTGACCTCCGTTTCCTGCATTGCACCTTTAACCTAATCACGTCATCTGCCGCGATTGCCTGTGAAAAGTAAGGCTTTAACAAAGCTTTTCTCATCAACTGATACAACGTCTTACCATCTCCAGGTCTACATTTTGAAAGCATCAATACACGTCGTCGGTCTGCTTCCTTAACAGTGCATTTGTCACAGGCGTAATGAAAGATAAATAAAATTAGGCATCTTTTCGCGCCTTGTTATTTGTATCCTTCATTGAATCTCACATTAGCAGTTACCAGTACTGTCAACAAGCGCTCTAGAATATATCATCTTATTTTCAACTTCCCTAATCATTTACGTATTTGAATGGTTCTTATTTGCTCGGTATACAATGACAATTTTCGTTTTGTCCTAATTTACACTTAAATCGTACTCATCACGTTGATTGATGCCCGATAACATGCCTGAGAGCCTTTGGCTCGAGGGATGCATATTTCAAAGTATCCGAAATAATGTGCAATAGCCACAGAAAGTTTATTGCCGGCCAAATCCAAACAATTATACGATAACACAGGTCTACAAAAGAAAATCTACTCCAGGGACTAAACCTATCATGCCTTAAGTATTTTTGTGTGCTAAATCCGAATTTTCAATTTAAAAAATTTTCCACCGCGTAAATTTCGAGTAAATCCCGGTTTTTATCGTGAAAATACGGTTTCTTCACAATTTTTGACATTTACTCGAAATCTACGTTAGTGGTAGAAAATTTTTTAAATTGAAAATTCTGTTTCAGCACACAAAAATAATTAGGGCATGATAGATTTAGTCCTTGGAGCAGATTTTTTTCTGTAGACCTGTGTAACGATTATGAAACATTTATTCAATGGAAATTAAATAATGAAATACCTAGCATAAATGAGATGGTATTATTGGCTTATTTTCAGGAATTGGTATGGTATTTGGTTTTTTATTTTAGTTCAAGATTTTGATAGAATTTTTAATTTTAGTCCAAAAAATATTCCCCAAATTCTTTGTGGACTAAATATTCCATTAATAGTTAACGAAAATGTTGATATTTCCCATTTTTCTCGTCTAATATCCAAATAAATGATTTCGTGCTGTAACATTTGCTTCTTTTTTCTCATTTGTTTATTTTTTTTTTCTCATATAACAGGGCGTTATAGCCATAACTCCCGCTCATTAGGCCCGTGGTCATTATGAGCGCTTTTATGGTAACCGTATCCAAGATATAATAAACACATAAGATGCAGGTGAAAAATAATAGTATTTTATATAACAAGTGACTAAAATGGTGTTTTTTTTTCACAAGTAGGGCGTTTATAATACGAGCCTTAGGCGAGTGCTGTAAACCACACGAGTAAAAAAAACACATTTTAGTCTCGAGTTGTATACAAAATTTTTTACATTGCTATTTGAAATTAGAAAATAATATAATTTTGTAAAAATAGACTAAATTCTATTGCTGTTTCCATAGAAACCAATAGGTTTTATTTCACACTGTGAAATAAAATTTCTTTATTTCATTCTTTTTTCTTTATTTTACATTTGTCAATAATGACATCATGTTGATTAATTAAAACTAAATGTCATTTTAGGATATGGCGTTACAAAAAAGCTATTATATAATAATTACATTGATGTTCGGCAGTTCAGAAAACAATTTCGTGTTTTTTTAACCTATGACCGAAAACTAAACAAGAAAAAAAAACGCTTTTTTTTACAGTCCTCCGGAGTATCGGAATCACAGGTCTAGGTAAACGCGTAAAGACTGTAATGCCTGGAGAAGATAGGCTTATACACTAGTTTAATATAAAATGTAAAGTTACCTATAGTTGGATGTGGGTACTTATCTAGTTAGTTTAATACGTACAGTATAACAAAAGATAATTGGACAAATTTACACAAGAAATGGCTAATACAAACAAAGTGTGTTGGAACTGGTGACAACTGTGGGTGATTCCATAATTAGTGCTTACTATGGGAAACCAGAGGCAGAATCGGGAATCGTACGTTTCAATATAATTAAACAAATATAATAAATATTGGTATAAAATATAAATAAAAAATAAATATAAATAAATAATAAAGAATAGTATCGTTTTGTTAGTTCTAAAGTATATCTTTTTATATCATTACTTTATTTAACACTAATTATTTATATTAATACAATAATAAATAACACGGGTCTACAAAAAAAAGTCTTTTCTTAAGGTTCTCATCTGACTTTTCTGAACTATTTTGACGCGCTGAAGCCGATTTTGGACAGTCTATTTTGTCAGTTTCCCTCCACCAACCCCTTATATCCAATTTTGAATAGAAAAAAACTTTTAAGGGACGATAGGGGATGGAAATTTCTTTGTGTCCAAAATTGATTTCAACGCATCAAAATGCTTCAGAAAAGTTAGAGCAGAACTTTGGGACAAAACCCATTTGTTCTGCCCTTTTTAGGGGATAAAAAGGGGCGGTAGAAGGTAGAGGGAAACTGACACGATAGAAACATTTTTTAGTCCAAAATTGCCTTTAGAGTGTCAAAATACTTCGTAAAAGTTAGATCACATCCTTTTAGGACAAGACATTTTTTTGTGGGGCTTGTGTAATTATGTGTTGATTTTGATAAAGAATTGTATTTTTATATTCATAAGTATTTTGAGGAACAGTATACAAAAAAAGTTACGACAAATATTAAAAATAAAAATTTTGAATAAAGTGCGGTGATTGGCAATATAGCCTAAAAATTTGGACATTTGATTTTAAGGTTCGCCTCCTTTTATTGCATATTTACCCAATATGCAGATTTAGTGTCAATTAAAGAAGAGAGAGTATGGTAAAATGACGCCTTCCCTAAGTTTAGTGATAAAGTGGTTGAAATCTTGGAACGAGAAATACAACATATTATGTTTGAGGAACGGTAAAAACAATTCGGCATATTATGTTATTACAATGGAATAATTATTTGGAACTGTGTCGTTTTCACAAGGACAATAAAAGGTGTATAACAAATTTAAACAAGCTAAAAACGTACTCTTCGCCTGTTCACTGAACTTTTTATATAATTGTTACACATTCTATAGGATACTCTTCGCAGTTTTCTGTAAATAATGTTAGTTTTAGAAATTAATTTTATAGTATGAACTTAGTTGGTAAAAGATTAGAATTAAGTAAAAATAAAAAGAAAACTATACCAAACCCCATTTGGGTTTCGAACCCAGGACCCTTGGATTCAGAGTGAAAAGCTTAAGAACTACACCACGTAAAAAATGTAAATTTTTACATTATAACAGGAGCTAAAATCATATTTCCACGGTTGTATATTACATTACGAAATGTATATTTGTAAAATATATAAATATTTAGCTATTAAAATGAAATATCATTTCACCAGATTTTTATTCAATTACAAAAATATAAAAATCAAAATTTTTTTTTTCAAATTTAAATCATTAATAACATTTTTATTTACTGATCGATTTTGTTCAAAAACAATAGGGTTCTTCCTCTAGCCAATACTAACTTACTGTCCAAATTTCAGTACAATCGGATTTTTCTTTCTTGAGTTATCGTGCTTACAAGAAACGTGACGGATGGACAGACGGACAGACAGACTGACAGACGGACAGACGGACATTTTGAGAGTTGTTCAGAATTCGTTCACTAACATAATGGTATGAAATTTTTTTCTCTACGAGCGATATTTACTGATTTAGAAATGTGCCGATCAAATACAATATACTCTTCGTTTTTGCGAACAGTATAATAATGGAAGTAGCGATGAAGGAGATTTTTCCTAAGATCTAGATTTGAGAAAAAATGAATAAAACAAATATGTTTTCTATTTATTTACAATAAATACCTGTTACAGCCATTTTATAAAGTATTTCAAAGCGCTTACAAACTTTTATTTTTTTCATTCACGAAAAACTTCATGCCTAACTAACTAAATTCCAATACATTTTTTATTTGTATAATAAAATGCAAAATTTCCGAATTTACCTTATACTCCCCTGCCCTTCACTTTAAAACCTTAGGAGTAATTATATGGACTTTGGTGCATTGTAGTTTTTGTTGCAATTTTTTATAGAGCCAAATATTGTTTGGTGTACTATATGCTTATTGTACAAGTATAATTTACTTGATGTTATATTATGTTCACAATCTTCAAGCAATCAAACTACAAAAAATATATAATTATAGAGCAGTCCTAATAATAATAAGTAATCCGTTGATTAATAGCATTATCTCCTTGTGTTCATTTTCATTATATTGTTTAATGAAGTGTACAGTGTACACTTGATCATTTATAAAGGCAACTATTTTGCAAGAGGAAGCTTAATCAATTAGGGCTTATTAATTTCAACCATGTTTCAACAAGTATGACCACAATCAAAGAATTAGCATATTCCGCACTATGCACGGGTCGAGGTATACTATTATCGCTCAGTGCGCTAGAGCCGAAATTCATGCAAGAAATTTATATCAAATTTATGTTGTCATAAAAAGGTGTTTCCATTATATATTGTCGAGCTGTTCTCAGATTGATAAAAATGTATAGTAAAGTTCAAAAACCGAGCTCAAATTTCATCCTACGTTGTTATCTGTTAATTTTTGTGGTCTATGTATAGTGTTTCTAAAATCAGTTGGAAAACTATAACAACGCCCGAAAAACGAATTAGTCACTATTGCATCTATGCCAAGGGCGTCGAGCAAAATGTTTTAGAATCACCTTTTCACTTTTTAATAAATCGATTTAGGCTATAGAGAACACGAAATGGGGCTTAGACCCAAAATTTTAGTTATCCATGTGATGGGCTCCTTCAAACCGTATAACTTTTATTTCAAGCACTTCTTTCGGAAATACGTTGTTTTCGAAATATTTTGTTGTGGGACACCCGGTACCTGCAGTTGACACTATTGCCAAGAAAATAAACCTGATATACTATTAGTTGAAAAAATGTATAGAGTGGCCATCCGAAAAAAAAAACCTACCTAAGTAATTTCTACTTCCACATTCAGACTTGGGGGAAGCCCACTGCGCATTAATTGCACTCAAGGAAAAGTTCTGCACATCCATTTTACTCGAGGAAACACACTGCGCATCCATACTACTTGAGGTAACTTACTGCGCATCCACACTACTCGTGGCAACCTACTGCGCATCAATAGTACTCGAGAAAAACTGCGCATCCATAATACTCGGGGAACCTACTGCGCATCCATTATACTCGAGGAAACCCACTGCACATCCACACTACTTAAGGTAACCTACTGCGCATCAATAATACTCGAGAAAAGCAGCTGCGCATCCAAGATACTCGAAGAAACCTTACTGCGCATCCATACTACTCGAGGTAACCCACTTATTATAGAATCAAGAAAATAATAGAAGATGTATAAACACCGTAGAGGTTGCATGGTATTCCAATTTGAAATCGTAGAAGCTAGACACATCTGTCCTTGAAACATTGGTGTCAATTTAGCAACCTGCTAAAGTAATCTTGAAAGGCATGCTCGCTGATGTCATAGGATTCAAATTACAATGCAACCTGCAGAGTGTTTATAAATCTTAAAATTCCACACTTAAATTTTCTATCCAAGTTTTTCACAGCCAAATAATTTTGATACTATATTTGCACTTCACTATGTGGAAATTATTGTTTATGGAACTTTAATAACATAATATTTGAAATCGTTTACCCAAAAACCTATAAAACGATATGCCACATCAGTAGTGGGGGTGAGGGGTGGTGGCAGAGAGGTAGTAATGGGGGTGGATGAAATAAAAAAAAATTGAGGCTTTAGGTTCTTGCATACTTGCTAAATTACAATTTTATTTTTTTTTTAGCCCTTTAATAATGGGGTGGGTGTAGAATGGGGGTGGCTAATGACAAAAAACTTTTTGAGACCTTGACGTGTTTTATATAAACTATATACCAATTTTACGGACTCTTATTGCTTGATTTACCTATTTACCTCAATTTATTCCCCAACCCTTCAACGAAATAAGATCAAAATATAATCTAGTTCCTGATCGCGTTAAATACATACGTGTACCAAATTTCAAGTCAATATCTTAAACGGTTCCAGAGTAAACGTGCGCCCAAAAAAAAGTTACAGACCGACAGACAGACAGAATTTTTTTTTTTTGCTCAAACTTAAAATCTCGACGTTTCATGACATTCTAAGCCTATTTGAACGAAAAAGTTTTCAAAATTTTTAATAATAAATAAGAAAAAATCACGGAGCTAAACAATATTTTTTACATTCTTTTGAACAATTAATGAACTAAAATTCATATGCGAGTATCGGAGGCATTGACCATTGGGTAAAGCAAGTTGAGAAGTATACACGGTCAGTAAACTATACGGCTACGGTTACATCATCCAGCAGCTTTTAGACGAAGGAGCGCGCGGGGGGTAACCGAAAATGACGTAGCCTCTAGACCCAGCCAATTCCGGCACTAGACATTTTGCTACTCACTTAATTAATAAACACTGATATAAACGAATAGTATACACTGAGACGCCAGGAAACTAGTTTATTACACCAGACAGTGACAGTGCGACGTGCGACAAACAATATAAAAATAAACACACTGTCGTTGTAGTATGCCAGACAAATTGAAAACACGGCACGCGGCAATTAGTGCCGGCTCTAGATCTACCTAGACTTTGACCTTGATCTGAATAATTAAACAAATAAAGCGTGCAAGAGAGACATATATCCTATTCCCATGCAAAAGATAGAGACAAAGATATCGGTGGCTACATGACGTAGCCGCTAGACCCAAGTTCCGCCCCCCCCCGCGCTCTCCTTCGTCAAGAAGCTACTGGATGAGGTAACCGTTATAGTTTAATGACCGTGCGAAGTATATACATTTAGTTTTACTAACGATTTTTAAAATTAGGAGGTCTTAAGAAAGTTTTGTGCTTTATCGATGCTGTGATTAAGGTCTTTTAGGTTTCAAGCATACTTGCTCTTATAAGTTTTAATGCATTCTAAGATCTATGAAGCTAATTTGGTGCTAGGATTATTTGTAATACATCATACGATCATAAAACTCTACATAAAGCTAAATGGTTTTATTAGCTCCTTCAGTTCAATTTAGATTTAAAAGCGTTTTTAATTATTCATTGATTAATTGATTAATTAAGTTTTAGCATATATGCAATGAATGAATAACTTCAAGTTATTTTTAAAATTAAACTTTTAAAATGTCGTTGACAATAGTTTTGATGAAACCGTTATAAAGAGAAATAGGTAAATCTAAGAGGCAAATTTTAATTGCATAACTTAATAAAAGATGAATCCCGCACAGCCGTCGCACACAATCCGACAAAAATGTATAAGTTACGTTTAAAGTTCTCTGCTCTTTTAAATGTCAAAGGTTTTACTACTGTTTTTTTTTACAACCTTATCAAGCCTATGTGATTTTCGCTAAGGATATTTGCACTCATGTAAGGAAGAAATTATTTGTGATGGTCTGCAAAAAACTAAATGGACTTCATCTGGAATAAAATATTTTAGGTCAATGTGGGGACTATAAATAACAATTAGGTTTTATATAGTTGGTCGACCATGTTTTCTTGTAAGATTATTCGAGATCAATTTTACGATAGCAATTACCGATTTTTATTTAGCAAATTAAGGTACAATCACAAAAAATGACTGAGAATGGCCCTGTAAATTGACAAGCAACCCTCCCTTTTTTTTATTTTGTTTATTATCGCATCTATGCAAATCTGGTTTAATTTTGCAAGAATATTAAGTAATCATTTTTATTTCTGAGTGCTTATTTTTTGGGCCTATCTTTTATAGTTTTTATTATAAATTGCCGTTGGTTTAAACTTTTTGATCATATCTTATGTCCTTTTTGCTTTTTATACATCAGCCTTAGAGAGGTAGGTATACTTTGTGCCACTCTATTTTTATAAGTTTCAAGCTCATTTTATCTTCCCATCGGTCTGTGTTTGCTTAAATCAGTTTAGAAGAAATAAACGCAATAATGCAATTATTTGGATTGCATCGTAGACATTCTTATAGCTTCTCATTTTTGATGTGGTTTTATAAGACTTTTCAAAACCGGCTTTTAGGTAGGTGTTTTCTAGAAATGCTAGCTTATAAAAAAGTCTATCTGGTTTTAAAATGGCCAAGAGCGACGCTCTATACCGCGACATTTTATGAATCGTTTTGTGTGTGCGCTTGTGCTAAATTGATTGGCTTCGGACGTTTCCATTCACCACATATGCTTTAGAGGATTAAAACAAAGAGCAGAACAGGATTAGCATGTGTATGCTGCCCCCGCAACAATCTGGTCGAGATTTTGAGCACAAGTTGATAGTAGTGTTAATTGACATTTTCCAAAATCATGTTTTTGGAAAACCATTTTTACGGGAGTTAGGAGGGTAAAAAGAAAAACAGATTTTTTTTCTCAAGAACGGATACATCGATTTTCATGAAAAAAAAATATGGCCTTTGATAGCACAAAAGAAAAAAGTTATTGAGCGGAAAAAAGTATTTTTTCAAAATAATTTTTTTATGGGATGTTCTCGAGGCACATCCATCTTTTCCTTTCAAATAAATGTTTAAATATCCATTTAAAACATCTTCAGTAGAACGAAAAAATTGATAATTTCGAGCGTAGTGCGGGCGCGGCACAGTGGGATATTGTGGACTATTTTGACAAAATTCGCCCGACAACTGAATTCACGACGAAAGCTAACATTTTTTTAAAAATGACGTAGAAAGGTTGTCGCTACAACATGGTGCTGCTACAAAGTGACTAAAATTAGATCTGACCTGCAAAATTGTAATACAATTCCTATTGTTACGTGTTTACACCTCTTTTGTAAACACCTTGTATCGTGGATCCGGAAATTATAACACCAGAGTAACACTAAACACTAATTTATTAACTTACGTACTAATTATAACAAATAATTACTTCACTAATATTACACTAAGTACTATAATTCAACAATTCAGTCACTTGATCACTTTGGTTACTTCTAAACCTAACTACTCTGTTAACTATCCGACCATCTGAACTGTACTAAAAATTCTCCACACACAGCTTCTCCATTCCTTTATATAGTCCTAGGTAGTTCGTTCTGGAACATTCCACCATGCTCCAGCAAATGTCCCCAAATCAAATCAAATCAAATCAAAGATATTTATTAACGTTTAAAGACATGAATGCGCCTCAGCTGGGTCCAGTCTAGAGCCGATCACCCCACCGCGGCGTGCAACGTCGCGGTAGGTAGGTGATCGGGTGGAGGGGTTTAGTTCGGCTGTAACAACAGACGAAATTGGGGCGTTAGGGCTCTTGTTTAACATATATAAAAAACTTAAACCTAACAATTTCGTTGAACAATAATCCGGGAAGATATTAAAATACTTAGAAATAGCTAGAACTACGAAGAAACAATTGCATTTTTAACACGCACTGTCGCACGCGCGCACTAAATTTATGAAGAAAATCTTGTTGTCCATTCGGGAAAAACTTGCGCGTGCCATCTATGGGACTATAGCCGAACTAACTTAATTGTTCTCCGTTACTTCTACATGGAACTTAGAGAGACTCTCATAGATGTCTCTAGGGGTAGAACATGTAACATCATTAAACTTTTCAGTCTAGTCAGTTTTGAGCATTTTTGTCATTTTGATCAAATTATTTCAAATAGAACATATATTTATTACAAAATCCGATGAAATTATATATTTTTTGGGTCACTGATTACGAATGCAATAGATATTTTGACCAACATTGGACACATTTCGAGATATTGACGGTTTCTGGGTATTTTTGACGTTTTTATGAAATCATTTCAAATATAACATATCTTTATTTCAAAATTCAACGGATTTATATGTTTTGTGGGTCGCTGAGGCGTCTGAAAATAAGGAGTACGCCACCTGGTGGTCTAGAGTCAAACTAATTATGGGCTTTTTTGTCATTGTCTCTTTAGTGTACGATATCAACAATAAGTAAATGATAAACTGAGATGCTAAGTTATTAAAAATATGATAGCGTTTAAAGGGGGTACAATTTGCTGGAGCCAACCTAGTCGGTATCCTTTGTAGATTGCAGGGACAACTCGTGAAAGTTGAGTTGGCACGACAATGTTCAAAGCATACCCTCTTTGATGTAGACACCTCTAACCAGGCATTGAGAGGGAAAAAGCTGGTGGAAATAACCGTGGCCCGGGTAGCAATAAAAATGTCCTAGACAATCACACATTGTAAGTGAAATTTTTGAAATAAGTAAATATATGTAATTCCAGTATATTTAAAAGTAATATATACTATTGCACCATGCACTATTATGTTTTAACCCCTGAATATTTCTATTTCATATTTTACAAAATACTGTTTCATTCATTTTACTCAAAGCATTAATAAATGTCTTTTCAGTTATTTTCAATGTACCACTAATTTCATGGGTATTTGAATCTGAGACACTTGTTTGTAAACATAGAGCATACACATTTATTTATTAAGTTTTGTGTTGAATATGGGTTGTACCACGCAAAATAATATGTCCTGCATTTAAATCATATTCCCCTTCATACACACACTTAGAATTTTTACATTTTTAGTGCTTTACAAATGTTCCATATATTGCAATATGCTTAACCTAAAAGTCACTCATGTTTCCTGAAAAAAAAGTGATTTAAACTACAACTGTACATAAATTTAAAGAAATATTGCAGTTTATTAATATTTAACTTGCCAGACACCGTTTATGTCGAAGAAACTGTACTTTTCAAGGGAAAAACTAGATAACCTAAAAAAATATGAATTTTGCTGAATAATGCCATTAATGTCTTGCAAATCACTTACAACAAAATGTTGCAAATCTTTAGATCGTATATTATTAATGTTATTATTTTTAACGCCAAAAATAACAATAAACAGAAAAAAATCAATATAAGTATTCTCCACATAAACAAACAAAAAGCCTATAATTAGTTCACGAGTTCTCCACTTCGGCGCTGGCATCTTAAATTCAGACGCCTATAGACATTTCGTCCTAATAATTTCACTGGATTTTGTTATAAAGTTATGTTCTATTTGAAATAATTTGATAAAAACGTTAAAATATACCCAAAAATTGACTAGACTGAAAGGTTTAATGGGAATTGTTTTAAGATTTTGCTGGTCAGATTTAATTTTAGTCACTTTGTAGCAGAACCATGTTGTAGCGACAACTTTTCTATGTAATTAAAAAAAAATGTTAGCTTTCGTTGGGAATTCGGTTGTCGGGCGAACTTTGTCAAAAAAAAAAATCAATAATTTCCCACTATGCGTAGGCTGGCGTGGTTCATTACTACATCTTACTGGGGTAACTGGCGCCCCGTTCAAATCAGTATCAAACTTCAAGAAGTTTGGTGCAGATATTTTCAAATTCTCTGGTGTCAACTGTTGAGTTAAACAAAATCTACTTTGAAAATCTGAATATTTTGCAATGATGACGTCTGTAGTCAGCCTACGTCCACCATGTGGAGGTTACTGTACGATTTTGGACCTCTTATTATGATGTGGTGTTTATTTATCATGAGTGTCCTTGCCTCTCACTAATTGGAGTGCTCAAAGTTTATTTTTCATATCAGCATTTTAAAGTATGATTTCAATAAAAGTACAGTGCATATAAGTACAGTATTGTACCATCACATTTTTTTACAAATTTCATTAAATTACTTTTTAATGATAAGGATAATAACATATATTTTTACTTTTATTTATATTTTTATTACTGACTGATAAATCTTTAAGAATCTTGGCAAGTTGGCATACATATGAAAGTTTTAGTATTTTTACGTGTAAAATCTTCTCCTAAATGGATTATAGTTATTTCCCTAACACTCTGTACAATAAAATATACAGTTTTAGCACTGGTTAATGCCTAATGAATTAGTCATACTACAGTAATTAATTACACTTTTCAAACTAGATCAAGGAGATAAGAATAAAAGTTCCCTTTTAATTGTGTACCGTTTAATACTTATCAATTTAGTTCATCTCTGAAAATGTGAGCTGTGTTAAATTTATAATTATCATTGTTGTTTTAATGTTACTCGATAAGAGATCAGTCGTTTGTCTTGTTAACTGTTACGTAAAGTTATTATGAACCCTTCAATATTTGTTGTTATATTATTCAAATATTAGCATTATTCATGTAATAATTGTTATAAAAAAAAATGTTGAAGTAATGCAGTTTATTTATTTGTAAGTTATAAACATGATAATATACAATATTTAAACTGTCGATAAAAAAAATTTCCTAGCTTATTTTATGCACATAAATGACTATAACACCTGTATGTGCTTATTACCTTAATATCTAATACTTAAGTGGTATTAGGATAAGAATTACCACTAATAAAACCAGTTAACACTGTCAACTGTGAAAAGAAATTTATAAAATCAATTGATTAATATATTAATAAAAATAGAGTAAATATGTGGATAATGAAAAGAATAACAAAAATAAACATAAACAATATAAGTATTAGTGTACCTAACAAAGACTTATTTATATAGAAAAAACTAATAATGGTAAATGAAACGTTTATTAGAAATTTGATGTATGCTTCATTTCACAGGCACACAAAATAAAAAAAGTGTAAATTTTCTGAGGTTTCACACCTATATACTCCTATGTATTTTTGACCGCTCAACACGATCCCGATGTCAGTTTTGCTTCATCAGATCAGGATTTTTTTAACTACGAAAAACAGGAAAAAACAGGCCAGAATGGGGTTTAAAATATAAAATAAAATTTTCAAATAAATAGAACTTGTATTAGAGAATATTATTTAGGTATTATGCAAATCACAACTTACACACTTTTTATTTATTATCAAAATACCTACTTTCTGTATATTGTTGCCCTAATCTGGGCACGCTAATATACTAGTTAGGTAAATACTTTAGAACACTCATTATTGGAGAATCAATCAAAACAACTACTCTTCTAGCTAATACTGACGAAGTATTGAATTACATGATAGAATTCTTAGCATTTTAAAGAAAAAAAAATACTTAAATCGTCAATATGAAATTATCTACTTTCTGTATATTGGTGCCTTAATCGTGTTACGCTAATATACTGCTTAGGAAAACACTTTAAAACACTTTTTATTGGAAAACCAATCAAAACAACTACTCTTCTAGCTAATACTGACGAAGTATTGAATTACATGATAGAATTCCAGGCATTTTAAGGCAAAAAATATATTGAAAATACTTAAATTATTTATTGAAATTCAGTCATTCACAACAATTATTGAACCGTACATTCTATTTCAACTCTAGAAAAGTTGAACAAGTTTTTTCAAACTCGTTAGTTCTCATCAGTATATTAGCGTGCCCAGATTAGGGCAACAATATACAGAAAGTAGGTATTTTCATAATAAATAAAAAGTGTGTAAGTAAAGTTGTTCAGAATCACTTGATATGCCCCCCTGTAAAATTTTGTGAAAATCGGAATATTTTCAAAAAATAGTAGATTGTAATACAAGTGTGGCAAGGGCTTCATTGCAAAACGATGTATGAAAGTAGGGACACGAGCGCAGCGAGTGTTCCTATCATACGAGTTTTGCAATGAAGTTTGCCACATGTGTGTTGCATACTATTTTTTCTACGGTTGTGAAGTTATTTCCCTTTTTTAAAGTCTTTCCAAAATTTCAAATTTGCTGCCTGTCAGATTGTATTTAAAGTGACATTTTCCGCAGTGATTCTGAAGTTAGAAAATTTGATTTTGTAATTGCAATTCATATGTAATTAATGTACATTTATAGAATTTAATTGTTATTACCAGTAAGTAATATAAAATTCTTTATGGTAAACACACCATTTTATTCCGGTGTGTGCAGATGTAATCAAGGCGTGTGGTAAATTCTTTGCCGCACGGCGTGCGGCAAAGTGATGTTTTCTGCAGTCATTTTGAAGTTAGAAAATTTGACTTTCAGCACAATCGTAGAAAAAAATTTTTGTTTCACTTCTCATGAAAGCACTCCTGTATCTTTTTTATTTGTGGCCGAATTCGTTTCAAATTTTTATCAGCCATACAACTCCATAGGGCGATTTTATCTAACACCTAAAGAGAACTTTTTCCAACAAATGAAACTTATGAACAAAAATCGGCATTCAATAAAACACTAAAAGGGGCAGTGTTTATTATTACACATCATCGTTTTCTTTTTTTAAATGGTTTTATATTACTTGGAAATCTGTATGTGTGTATGTATTATGTATGAATGAATTAAAGTGCATAGCAGGATAAGCATGTAAAATCTGCCCCCAAACAAAATTTTGTTTGTTATCAACTATTTGAAGGGGCTTCCCCTAAATATGATTTTCACAAAATTTCAAGCCCGCAGCCGCCATATTGGAGGAGTGGTGGGGGGTTTTTCGATTTTCGTTTTTTAAAATTTTCTCAGATACCGTTGTATGAAAAAATCCGAAAAAATTCACAGTTGTTACTTACCGTTTACCCAATTTTTTTCGTAATTTTTAAATGCAAATTTCGTATGCAAAAAAAATTTGCATTTGCAATTTTTCCATTCAATTTTTTGGCACTTTAATAAAGAAGGTCACTCTGAATTTTTCATCGTAAATCACTCATTTATCAAGGCCTATTCTCAAATTATTTTCATATTTTTAAAAATGTGGAAGATAGTTAAAAGAACGAAAAACTGCATTACCATCCATTCTCTTATACGCGCCTCACTACCATTTGGACGCATGTCTTATTAACAAATATACAGGATGTTTCATTAATAATTGGACATACGCTAACTGGAGAAGCCTTAGTCCAAAATATGAAGATTTAACCTGAAACACTTATAAAATGTGCCTCCTTACTGAGATACGGGGTGTCAAAGTTTTTCTTCTTTTTTTATGCAATATCTCAACTACCTCTTGACCGATCTTCTCCCAATTTGGTAAGGAAACATTTTTTAAGCTAAGAAATAATAATTTATGTATTACATCACGCTGGCTCGTGGAGGGCGCCTCATGAACTATACCTGATGATGAATATTTTTTCTGTTTTTTTACGAAACGTAGTGGCACTTCTAGAAAATCTCATGCAGGAGACATTTCTATGTAAAAAAAAGGTACACTTGATAATTCCAACCATTTTAGCGCATAGATCTCAAAAATTCTTTGAAAACAAGCCCAATTTGAAGAGGAAAAATTGTAGTAATTGAAAAGTGTGCTTTGCTAGTTCTGTCATTTACGGATAATTTCATTAGTTTGTCATTTTGACAGAACTAAGACGTCACCAAAGCACACTTTTCAATAAATACAATTTTTCCTTTTCAAATTGGGTTTGTTTTCAAAGAATTTTTGAGATCTATGCGGCAGTTTTCTCGAAAACGGTTGGAACTATCAAATTCTATCAAGTGTACCTTTTTTACGTAGAAATGACTCCTGCATGAGATTTTCTAGTCTCTCTAAGTGCTAGTCTCCATATACACATATATATTTATTCTTTCTCTGATTTACACTTAATTGTTTATTTTAAATTGAACGTTGTTGTGTTATTGTTGTTCTTGCGGGGTCCAGGTTGCAGCAAAAATATGTACGAGAATTGAGCGGACTGTAAACTCTAACTTTATAATTTTGAGAATTTTAATTTTACTTTATTAACGCCAAGGAAACGTGACATCCAGAAACAAATGGCTTACCTTAATTGCAGTTTCCGGCATTCAATGGTGGCTTCTAGGTTGCAACTTGGACCCCTCACAAAACACAATAATAACACAACAACGTTCAATTCAAAATAAACAATTAAGTGTAAATCACAGAAAAACAAATATATATGGTGTATGTGGAGACGAGCACTTAGAGAGAGAGTTTTAAAAGTAGTCTATATATCAGTCTTCTCGCAAGCCACCCACATGCTTGACTGTCACGTGGTCTCGCGGAAGAAAAAAGTAAAGCAAAGAATATAAATAGAGAATTTACATTTTCGATTCATAAAAATTGATAATAAATTTATTTTATTAATAATTAAAAATAGGGACGAAACAGTGCCACTACGTTTCGTAAAAAGAAAGAGAAAACACATTCATCATCAGGTATAGCTCATGAGGCGCCCTCCACGGGCTAGCGTTATGTAATACATACATTATTGTTTTTTAGCTTAAAAAATGTTTCCTTACCAAATTGGGAGAAGATCGGTCAAGAGGTAGCTGAGATATTGCAAAAAAAGGGAAAAAAAACTTTGACACCCTGTATCTCAGTAAGGAGGCACATTTTATCTAAGTGTTTTAGGTTAAATCTTCTTATTTTGGACTAAGGATTCTCCAGTTAACGTATGTCCAATTATTAATGAAACATCCTGTATATTTGTTAACAAGACATGCGTCCAAATGATAGTGAGGAGCGTATAAGAGAATGGTCAGTAATGCAGTTTTTTCTTTTTTTAACTATCTTCCACATTTTTTAAAAATATGAAAATAATTTGCGAATAGGCCTTGATAAATGAGTAATTTATAATGAAAAATTCAGAGTGGCCCTCTTTCTGAAAGTGCCAAAAAATTGTATGCAAAAATTTGCAAATTTTTTTTGCATACGAAATTTGCATTTAAAAATTATTAAAAAAAATTGGGTAAATAGTCCAACATGTAAGTAACAACTGTGAATTTTTTCGGATTTTTTCGTACAACGGTATCCGAGAAAATTTTAAAAAACGAAAATCAAAAAACCCCCCACCACTCCTCCAATATGGCGGCTGCAGGCTTAAAATTTTGGGAAAATCATATTCAAATAGTTGATAACAAACAAAATTTTGTTTCGGGGCAGATTTTGCGTGCTTATCCCTTTACCCACCACCCGTTATACAATCGAGCTGAAATTTTGCATACACGTGTAATTAAATAATAAATAATTTCAATAATAATTGTGTATGACGTTCATTTGCTGTAAAAAGTTCTCTTTATGTGTTAGATAGAATCGTCTCATGGAGTTTTATAGCTGATAAAAATTTAAAATGAATTCGACCACAAATAAAAAAGATACAAGGGTGTCTTCGCGAGAAGTGAAACAATTTTTTTTTTTAATATTCCGATTTTCACAAAATTTTACAGGAGGGCATAATATCTAGTGATTCTGAACAACTTTGAGTAACAAAATTTTTGTCTATCTCTAAGCCTACTTTGATTTCTCGAAAATAGCGATTTTCTTTTTATCGCAGTACGCCGGCGTTTTAGATCTAGGCGGCACTTATGTGTTGCGTAAAGTGGTCTTATGGAATTATATGGCTCATAAAAATTTGAAATGAATTCGGTCACAAATAAAAAAGATACAGGGGAAGGGGTGACTTCACGAGAAGTGAAACAATTTTTTATTTTTTTGAAAATATTCCAATTTTCACAAAATTTTACAGGAGGGCATCTCAAGTGATTCTGAACAACTTTTATTAACAAAATTTTTGTCTATCTCTAAGCCTACTATGATTTCTCGAAAATTGCGATTTTCTTTTTATCGCAGTAGGCCGGCGTTTTAGATCTAGGCGGCCTTGATATTATGAATAAAGTCGTCTTATGGAGTTGTATGGCTGATAAATGTTTGAAATGAATTGGGTCACAAATAAAAAAGATATAGGGGTGCCTTCACGAGAAGTGAAACACACTGTATATTTAATAATGATAAATCTGTATAGGCCAGTCAACGAATGACCTAAAGGGTGGTGTAGAGTGCGTGAGCAGGGACCTAAGCGTTTACTTTAGAAAGTTGTTCAGGGTGTTTAGGGAGTGAACATAGTGAAAGTCCTGACGTCTAGGAGGTGAGCCGGATGGGGGGGGGGGGGGCTCAAGTCCCACTTTTAGTTTTTTCGCTTATATCTCTAAAATGGTGGGTCGTAGGGAAAAAATTTCTTATACAAAATGAAAGCTCATGAAATTCTCTACAACTTTCATTTTATATACTTTTTCGAATTCGCAACCGTTTTCGAGCTACACGCTCCGGAAAAGTAAAAATTTTTGAAAAACAGATTTTTACCTCTTCAACTTTAATGAAAATCAAAGTGGGCTTCTCAAAATTGTACTTAAGTCAGAAGTCACCAAGGAAGCGGCAGTGATCTTTTACAGCCTCCTCCAAGAGGCTGGGATGATTTGCTTCCTCAAATGGTATGGGGCACCAGTAGGACAGACCTCCTTCAACCAGTACCGCTTCCAGTTGTTCACGAGGTCAGTGGCAATATTAAGCCTGACATCAGCTCCCTCTCACCAACTGAGAGCGCAGCTAAACAGCATTCCCGGCGAACCTACCACCCAGTGCAGCAGTGGCTCGGGAATGAGCTGCCCCCTCAAGAGTAGGGGTGGAAACATGTGGGAGACACCCTGATACCGGAGGTCCTACTTTTTTTTATCATCTTTAAAATACAAATTTCTATTTTTCAGGTAAAAGTCTGAAAATTTTCACTTTTCTGGAGCGTGTAGCTCGAAAACCGTTGCGAATTCAAAAAAAATATATATAAAATGAAAATTGCAGAGAATTTCATGAGCTTTCATTTGGTATAAGAAAATTTTTCCCTGCGACACGACGCTCCGATTTCGAGATATAAGCGAAAAAACCAAAAATGGGACTTTCTTTGTGCCCCCCCCAAGCTCACTTCCTAGACGTCAGGACTGCAACGGTTTGTTGTCGGGTAGCTGGTTCGGAGATTAATCAGGGTCCAGATTAGTTAATAAGACAGCCCAATAAAAATATAAACAATTTATTTACTTTTCCAAACAGGTAATGTGTGGCAGTGTTACGTAACATACAGGTACAGGTTATATGTCCGTATCGTTTACGGTTCTTTCTATTATCTGAGAGTGAGAGAGAGAGTGTAACGATTGCGATGCGACGTTTGTTGTTGCTACGGGAGTGGCATCTGGCGTCGGGTGAATATCGTCGACTCAAGAAGTTTCAAAGTTCAACCCGCTGTAGGAGGTCTCCAGGTCAGGCTAATTCGCTCTGGTTTTGGCGGCGAAACGGCGCCGGGGAATGACTAACGACTCGAGGGGTCCCAGCTCAACACGCTGTAGGATTCCCAGGGTCAGATTGCATTCGTTCCGTCCTGTTTGCGTCGGGAAATGTACAAAACTGTAATATATTCAGCTGAGCACGCTGTAGACAGATTGCCAGAGTTGTTCACACTCTGAAATTATGTTGATTTGTGGCCGGCTTTTATATCCGAGAATCCTCGCTTACTGGTGACGTAGAACTGCGTATAGTTTAGTGTCGTGTGCAAATCCATGCCTCTAGACGAGAGATGGGTAGGTTTGCGGGCCGTGTGCACATTGGTGTCGTGTGTAAATCCGGAATCTTAGTAATGGAGCAGGAATTTAAAGAATGCATCATTACAGGACTTTCAGTATTTTCACTCCCTAAGCACCCTGAACAACTTTCTAAAGGAACCGCTTAGGTCCCTCTCACGCACTCTACATCTCCTTTATTGATTGGACTAGTGGTCATACATAGACAAACAAAACATATTTGGGATATAGAATACAGGAACATAATAATTATTATTATTTTTGGAAATTCAAGGTTTTTATGGTTTTTAATAACCCCAAAATTTCTATAACAGTACGCTGACTAAAAGAAATAATAATTAGTGGGACGTATTGCATCAAATTAAGTCTGGAGTATGTGTAAAAATTCTAATTCTGGATAAAACCAGGATATGTTCTTTTGGAAGTTTACGCAATATTAACAGGTATTGACTTTGATTTGGAATAGAACTGATCATAATTCACGTCGATAATTTCAGTATTAAGTACTTAAAAATTTTCAATCAGTTTCAGCTAATATTTGATAAAGAACGAAAGAGAGAATTAAAATTATATTTAACTTTGTAATTTTCATTATTTTTTATAATTTTAAATGTCGATGTAATAATAGGATAATAGTCAGCCTCTGTGATGACAATATTAATGGCCTTTCTATAAGACAGATTTTATTGGATAACACTGGGTCTGGTAAAGGTTATTTGTATTATTTATTTTATTAAATTGCTTTAGATTAAGAACATTTTGCAAGTTTACTACAGTCTGAAGAGTCTCTGAAGAAGGTGCAATATTCAGGTACAGTCATCTACTATTCAACTATCAGAATTATAAATAAATTTCAAAAAGCAAATTACGTCGAATAAAGGATGATACCTCTCCACAGTTGTTCCAAAAGAAATATTAAGGGTAAATAAATAAAAAGAGAGATTTATAACCATTTTAACTTCAACGATATGGAGAGTGTAACTTTTTAAATAACAGTTCACTTAATTTCAGATCAATGACCATTATCATAGAGTTAACCGCCAGCAAAGCTCCACTTACCTTTTCACGATGGACTTTTAACAAATTTCAATTCACTCTAAAAATTCTAAACTGCTGCGCATTTAGTAACTTTGAATTTTATGTTTGATTCGAAACTAGTTTCGGTAAGAGTTAATACATTTTAATTACTGCTCGCCACATTATAATAAAAGAGCTAGTATTGCATCAAATTAAGTCGGGAGTATGTGTAAAAATTCTTACCAATTACCTCATTTGATGTTCTTTTTTAAATTTAAATATATTGTCTACAAAACTTTCATAGAAAATATTTACCACTGAGATAAACTCGCTCATGCAGGGCAGTAAATGTGTATTACACTAGTGTCTATAATCATTCATTTATTTTAAATAACTACAGTTATCCATTCGTTCAGTTAAAACATCCAATTACGATCGAAACCTTTTAACTTGCTGTTTGTCGAAGAAGGACATCACGATTTTTGAATGACATGAACCGGTGCATTATTTCTTAAACCGGAAATGTTGCAAGCAATTGTGCTCTTTTAAATCTTGAGATTTTGAAACCTAACAACAACATTGATAATACTTATCCTGACAGAGCTATATATCAAATAGAATATTATTTAATCCTCAACTGTCTCTGGTCCCATCATTATCTGCATAATTAGAAAAAAACCAATTAAACATGAACTATACCAATAATAGTATAGTTAACTATGAAGAAAGACGATTTGTGTACTATTTTAGATAATTAAAGTGATGATTTGTATGATTCGTCTTTAATTCATTTAGAATATTAATTAAATTCTATAATAAACAGAGAAAAAATATAGATCTCTAGGTGAAATATTATCTCATCGTCTCCTTGTCGATCTCAGCTCAAGCATATACATATACAGGGTGGACCATTAATAATAGATCATAGTTCAAGGGTAGATTCTTTTTCATTCAAAATATGAGGATATAACCAGCTTTAGTAAATTGCTGTGGAAAAAGATACAGGGTGTCAAAATTTATTTAAAAAGGTACACTTGATAGAACTTGATAATTCCAACCGTTTTCGAGAACACTGCCGCATTGATCTCAAGAATTCGTTGAAAACAAACTCAATTTGAAACGGACAAATTGGATTTATTGAAAAGTGTGCTTTGGTGACGTCTTAGTTCTGTCAAAATGTCAAACTAATGAAATTGTACGAAAATGACAGAACTAAGACGTCACCAAAGCACACTTTTCAATAAATCCTTGTCCGTTTCAAATTGAGCTTATTTTCAACGAATTCTTGAGATCTATGCGGCAGTATTCTCGAAAACGGTTGGAATTATCAAGTTATATCAACCTTTTTTTACCTAGTACTTCTTTACGTAGAAGTGACTCCTGCATGAGATTTTCTAGCGAAAAGTGCCACTACGTTTCGTAAAAAAAACAAAAATTCCTCAATCAGTTATACCATACCGAATTGGGAGAAGATCGGTCAAGAGATAGTTGACATACTGAAAAAAAAAAAAGAAAAAAAATTACAATTTCGATCGTATCTTTTTCCACAGCAACAATTTACTAAAGCATGTTTGGTTATATCCTCATATTTTGGTCCAAAGAATCTACCCTTGAACTGTGACCTATTATTAATGGTCCACCCTGTATAATTTAAAAGATGAATTGAAACGCAATATTTTGAGATAAAAAATCAAATTAATTGATTTGAGAGAAACGGCACTAATGGCGTTTACTATTAATAATATTTCTGCTAAATACACTTTTGACAGAATCACTTCATTATTAGCCACTCCATAGTACAGTGAGTGTTAGTATTTCCATCTGTCTTACTTAGTGTTGTTATAGCGACACTCGCTTACTACCAAGTCAGGAGTCTTACTACCAAGTCAGGAGTTTTCTGGAAACGAGAAAACAAATGAAAAAGAAAAACAACAAGTAAACAAAATATATATTTTACAAGTAAAATAAAATAACATGTTATAATATTTGTAATATACATCTATTTTCCACGAAATTTTTATTTTATTATAGCCACGGCTATAAATTGGTGACCCCGAACGAAGAACTACAAGTATTAAGGTCCCTAGAAATTGGTGACTCCGAACGAAGAACTATAAGTATTAAGGTTCTTATATATTGGTGACCCCGAACGTATTCACGCACCTCCTGAGAGTCCATGAGAATTCAAGACAGTTCTCGAAATTTCATAATGAAGATTGAAGTTTAATAACTTTTGACAGTGTTTTTACATAGTTATGCCGAAAATAATCTCCCATGGACATTCTGGACAGCTGTTCCAGTCGCGACGAGAATATGGGGCCGAACACAACTGGTCGTGCTGCTTGCCGCTTTAACGACAAACGATGTCTACAACGAAGACAGCCAGCTTAAGGTCGGCCGTTCCATAGATATCTTCACTAGATACAGATTCCTCAATCTCTCCATGAATATAGTACCGAGAAACGAATCAAACTAGATTTTCAGAAGACTTGTTATTATTTATTTTATTATGTACATGTGAGGGTAGGTACTCTATATTGCTCCCTGAATTTTTTAAACCAGCTTATCAAGCGTATCAATGTAGCAATTATTTGCTATTTTAATTAATCCACAATTCATTTCTATTAAATGCTATTCAACCAATCAATTTTAATTTACTGAAAGACGCTCAATCTCGACGCAATCAATGCTCGGTTGTGAACTCTCATATTCACTTAGCATCGTCAAATACATGCTATTTTATTTTATCACTTACCTCAATTTATTTCTTCTATGCACTCAATCAATTCGGAAAGACGCTCAATTTATAGATTCTGAACTTTCATTCACTTAGAACATGCTTGCTATTCTTATCATTTACCTATAAAAGACGCTCAATCCAATTATGATTGCGAACTTTTATTCCACTTAGCATCAGTCATATACATACTATTTTATTTCATTTCATCAATGACATATAACATACTCGCATTAAGGACAATGTTATTACAAAAATAAGTTTCCTTGTGTTACGTTATTTTGTCATCTATCAATCAAAACTGACTTTTATCTTTTAAATGTCATCTTAAATTTTGATACCTTGGTAAGCTGGTTTCTTCGTTGTACGAGGGGAGTATATGTAGGGTACATACTACATATAAGTATATATGTTTTCATAACTATGGTTATCGTAATAACAAAAATGAATTAACAACAAAAAATTATATTTTAAAATTGAATATAATCATTTTATTAATATTTTATTTAATAGCCGTAATGGTGTACAGCGACACTCGCTTACTACCAAGTCAGGAGTTTTCTGGAAACGAAAAAACAAATGAAAAAGAAAAACAACAAGAAAACAAAATATATATTTTACAAATAAAATAAAATAACATGTTATAATATTTGGAATATACATCTATTTTCCACGAAATTTTTATTTTATTATAGCCACGGCTATAGTTGTCTTAAATCTGAACTCATCTTAGTACATGTTTTGTACAACTAACTGAAGCAGAAGAAAATGTAAAGCGATTTTTTCTTTATTTTTTTCTGAAACATCAGTATTCCTGTTTTTAATTATATCTGATATTAAAGATCGTTTAAGTTCAAACATTTCACATAGCTGTGGAGCTGCCCATATTAAAGAAGATATATTTAGAAAAATTTAGATCAAAGATATGCAACAGCGTTTGGAGAATTTGAAGAAACAGATTACGTAGATGATAAAAATTGAAACGACGACATAATCTTCAAAGAAGATAAATCGATCGACTGACCAGTAAAATATAGATTAATAACCATTTGACTATGATAGGAAGAACTAGTTTTATGAAAAGATATACCAAGAATAATAAAGGACCAGATCTTTTGAAAAATGTACGTCTGTGGATCTACTTTTTTCAGAACGGATTTGTAAAAAAAAACACATTTAGAACTACGAGAACTCACGTACTTGAATTATGGTCGCATTCAACTTTACCAGAAGTTAATTATGCAAGGTGTTGTTCCAGATTATGGTTTTTTTTTATATAGGAGAAAATTCATGCATAGATGAACATTTTGGAGACTCCAATCGATCTACGCATACCCAGTTCCTACAAAATATAGTTCATGCGAATATATGACGTTAGATGAGAAAAATCAGCACATTAAAAAACGTAAACCTTCTCCTTATTGCAATTTGGCTGCAGGCAAGGGGGTAATTCCCGAAGTAATTTTTCGCGCTGAATCCGATTATGACATCAGAATTGGGTCACCACCATTTTGAAATATTTGAGGTTGAGTACTTAAAAAATGGCTTTTTTGTCTACTTTTGAGGTAATGTATAGGATTTAAAAAAATTTTCAGCTAATTTATAATAAATACACCATTTAGTACCTTCCTCTTTAAAATAAGCTTTCGAGTGGTCATCTACGATGTTTCCTCGCAAAGTTATGGTTATTTTAAGGTGACATGAATTTGAAACCATGATCCCCTACAACTCAACAATCTTAACCAAATGACTCCAAACGAACCAAGATTTAAAGCTAAAAAAAAATCTCTCTCGCAAATGAATTGGTTAAGATTGTTGGGTTGTAGGGGATCATGGTTTCAAATTCATGTCACCTTAAAATGGCTATAACTTTGCGAGGAAACGTCATAGCTGACCATTCGAAAACTTATTTTAAAGAGGAAGGAAGGTACTAAATGACGTATTTATTAGAAATAAGCTGAAAAATTTTTGAATCCTACACATTACCTCAAAAGTTACCATGTTTTTAAGTACTTAACCTCAAATATTTCAAAATCCTGATGTGATGGATCAATTCTCAAGCCAGATTCGGATTCAGCGCGAAAAATTACTCCGCAAATGACCCTCAGCTGCTCAACTTCATTCACAGACCTGTGATATTGTTGTAGAACTCTCCAAAATCGTTCTAAGTTGAAGACAGAATCAAAATTCGACTTAGGCAAAAATTTCATTTTTAGACATTTTTAAGAGTCTGCAGAGTCTCAGACCAACCCATAAGGACCGTTTTGGGTTCTATAAGGCGTTAGAAATGACCAGGTGAAAATTCGAAGAAGCACCGAATTTTCACTTAGGAAAATACGTTTTTGGTTCAGGATATGAGAGCGAAAGTATATAATGGCAAGGATTTTTGAATAATATGCTTTTTCCAGAGGTGCAACAAAGTTGGACTTTGAAAAATAATATTCTTAAAAGTGCGTCGAAATTTTGCTCGAAAATCGATTTATCAAAAGTACGCCAAAATTTCACTTGCAGATTAATTTTTCAAAACTGCGTTGAAATTTGGCTTGAAAATCGATTTATCAAAAGTACGCCAAAATTTCACTTGCAGATTAATTTTTCAAAACTGCGCCGCAATTTGACTTTTTTTCAAAAGTACGCTAAAGTTGGACAGATTAATTTTTCAAAAGTACCACGAAGCTAGTTTAAAAAGTACTCCGACAATGTACTTTAAAAAATATTGAAATATTTTCCATTTTTATTCCTCAACCAAAGACATGGACCATTGAGGTATGGTCATTGAAAGCCCTGTTCTAAAGTATGAACATAAAATTTTAGCGATGCATTGCATCCAAAAGACAAAATAGACGATTTTGACAAAGCCGGCGTAGTGCCGATAAGCAAAATTGATAAAAATCAATGCACATGCACAAGGCCGGTTTCTCGCATAGAAAGAGTTTGGATTGACTCAGCGGCTCGCAATTTGGTCGAGCACGTTGAGTGGTCCAGACAAAGCTATGGCAGGAAAGCCAATAGCAGGGCTTTCCAAATGACAAAGTTATAGAGGAAAACGCCTTGTGCATAAAAAACCAAAAATTCAATTTTGCCTAAAAGTCGCTCGAAGGTGGGTTGCTGCCATATCGATAATATTGAACAACTGCATCCCCTATGCAAGTAAATTGTGGACTGATTGAACGCCATTAAACTTATGCAGTCATAAGTCCTCACGAATGTGTTTGAGTACGTGAACCGCCACGATACAAGAACTTTATAGCTAAGTAGTCTCTAGCGAAACTAAATTCATTTAGTAAAACTTTTTTAAGTTAAAATCAGTCAGTCGTAATTATGAAATTACAAATAGTCTCAGACTTCTCTAAAAAGCTCGCATTTTAATTCTGAGAAGGTATGCATGAATCTTTTCTGCCTAATCGATCGTTAGCGTAAGCGCTCTCGCTTGTATGGTCTGAAAGCCATTGCCTTGATTGGGGAAGGCACGATTCTTATCTTGAGAATTTTGTGTAACCATTTCTGTTAAATAAACGGAATCTTTGAACTATTGTTTCTTAATTGATCTTGAGGCCTGTTGACGGTCTATAATCCTTGGAACTTTCGTATTGAAAACCGGGTGTGTCGAGTTAACTCACATTAACACTTGACCTTCTGGTTGCCTTACGGAGATTCGATAGGGATTTTTTTATGCGTTTTTTGAGAAATCCCTATGGGTAGAATCCGTTATTAGCAGATAAAAACGTGGATACTACGTACAAAAATTAATCCCTCCGAAGAGAAATTCTTCGGTTGGGATTTTTTTTAAATAAAAATTCAGAGTTTCAAAAGGTACCTAAACCCCTAACGAGGGAACTCACGTCCAGAGAGAGCGTCGTTTCCAATCTTGGTCCCTTATTCGACTATCTTCAGTGCATCTTATCTCGAACCCGCCTGGGAGGTAGAAGAACGGGGTAGCACGCGACTGGCGCCCCCTGAGAAATAAATTAGTGTCGCCTCATTTTGACGTCCGGTAGTGCGTTCTTCTACAATATCAATGGGCAATATTACCCTAAGAAATTAATCAGGACCACAAAATATTTTTGTGAGGTGCGCCGGACTAGATCCAGTGTAGCATATGTTTTTGGGGTCGCTGAAACCGAATCTGAAACTTATTTTGCCCCATCACGTCAGGGTTTTTCTTTTAATTAAGGGGAACCTTAAATCTGTAGATGAAAACAGCAGTCAATTTTGAACTTAGATATTTTTGAACCCATTTCAAATTTTCGTTATGTAATAAGGTACAGTTCCTTGCTATTTTCCACTAATAGGGAGACAAATATTTGTAAAACTGAGTGAAATTTTATTTCTTAATTTTTAGAGATATTTTTGAACATTTTTTGAAGACTGCTCGATTTAGAAAAAAAAATTTCTCAACCATTTTAGTAGCTTCTTTTATTTATTTAACTTCTACATAGTGAGGGAAACTATTGTGAAATTCTCTTTATGTTAGGCACCATGTGAATGTTACTAAAAAAATAATACCCTGTTTGTGAATATTCTTATATGAAGTCGGTTAAAAAAAAATTGTTCTTAATTTAAAAAAAATCCTAACGTAATGAAGCAAAATAAGTTTCAGATTCGATTTTACTGACCCCAAAAACATATGCTACACTAGGTCTGGTCTGGCGCAAAAATATTTTGTGGTCCTGTGTTATTATGAATCGTTTGTTTATCCTAGCGCATTCCCCAAATCTGCGATTAAAACACATTTTTCTAATTTTTGACGACTCTGTGTATTATTTTAGACTAAAAACTGTAGTTATTTTCCTAAATTCAAGTCTCGATAGCGGCCTCTAAAAATTCTTTACTTTTCATTTATTTATTATCTTTTATGCAGAATGACTGTATTCTCTTTTTAATTAAAAGTATGTCAGGTTTTCTTCCTAGCAAGTGACAATTACATACTAAATATTATTTTCCTCTGCTGCTTAGTTATTTTTTAAACTGACCTCCTTATATACATTTCATTAAAATTATATCAGATTTCTTCCTCTGTAATTCTGTGAACTACAATCCAAATATTATATCCACCATAATTATGTTTCATATTTTTCTTCCCCGACAGTTGTGTCAACTACATGCAAAATATTATACGTGACATTTTTCATAATTTTTTTTTAGGGTGGCCACCCCATAGTTTATGTCAGTTCCTGTAACACCGATGTATGAACTGATTTCTTACATTTCAAAACGTATAAGAAGTATCTATCTTCCAATGTTTCCTCACATGTTAAATCTTAACCACTTATGAAACGAAGAATTGTATACCAATACGTCCTTAAATCGTGTTAATGACTAAGCTGGTATCTGAGAGCAAATCATGGCATATACTCGTATTTTACTTGTACTATTTTTACGTTCCCATCACTATCTCCAAAGAGAAACCGTTATTCTAGTCTAATGAAATAAACGTGAACTTCCAATGTACAAAATGATATGTACGGAAACGAGTAGGATTCAGCGCTGAAAGCAGATGCAATGGATTCTCCATGCATGCATAAGCCGGACTATTATTTTCATGCAATTATATAGTATGACGTGCACACCGCAGTTACTCATACTTAGAGTAAACCGGGCACGTAAGGGCTTAGGAAGGAGTTAAAATGGCAGTGGCGGAACAACAAAGGTATGCGTAAATAAGAGGAATACACCACGGGTTTTTGACAATATTTTTAAAACGATCTGATAATCCAGCAGACGTTATTAATTTCGGTTTATAAAGAAGGTTACTTATTAACTTCATCACCAATCAGCGTACGGTACTAAGACGCGGAAATACGTCACCTACCTGTACAATAGGGAACTTGCATATTTTTCTTTATTTCATCAGAGTGTTTATTTATATGGAAAAATATGCTGTGCCAAATATCAGCTCTTAAATAGCAAAATTTAATTTGTAACAAATAATTAATGTTATAATCGCTAGCTATTACGAACGAGGCGATAGGCGCGGGAATGACTGTGACGTCACATGTGCCAAACTGGGAACAGCCAATGGCAGCCATTGCACTGGCATTGACATCGAAGTTGAAAATTGTAGTGGCGGCGTTTGTTTGTGTAGCTGTGTTTAATTTGCGTTTCAAAAAGCCCCAATACTGTAAGATACATAGAAACATAAATACTGAATAGTGCCAGTGTGTCCTAATACACATTTTAAAATGTCAAATAAAATATTTATACATGTACCTATAGCCCAGTCAATGAACATTCAATAAAGAGGTCTAGAGGGAAATGCCGAGATCACAATTTTTGACTTGAGAGCTGTGTTTGGACTATTTAGGAGGTAAACATACCAAAAGCCCCCGAACGTAGGAGGTGGGGGGGATGCAGGGGGCACGAAGAAATTCCCGGTTTTTGGTTTTTCGCTCATATCTCGAAAACGGTTAGCCCTAATCAAAAAGTGGTTATATGCAAAATTAAAGCTGACTAAATTTTCTACAATAATGTTTCTATTAATTTTTTTCGTATCTGTTATGGTTCAGTCATGAATTGTATATCTTTTGACTATATTCTAACTTTATTATAAATTTATTATAAATTGAAAATAAATTTTAATAATCATCGTAGAAAAAAATGTCTTGTAGAGATATCCGTTTCACAGCAGACTGAACTGAAATATCGAATAAAAAATGTCTTTGCGTCTGTAAGTGTGTGTGTGTGCGTATATATCTATGGGTGCGTGTATACCATTTCTTGTAAAAACGATAACTTCTGTCAGACTTAAAACATTTGATTTCAATTTGGAACATATGTAAAACAGCATATTACCATAATCCCTACCTACAAACTCTCATACGTAAAATACGTTTTATTTTAATTTCAGAGCAAAATATTACTAAGAATACAAAAATAAGAAGATTTCTAAACCGCAATATACCGGGTGTATGTTAGGCAAACCAACTTTATTTAAATTAGATGATATATCAGTGTTATCCTAAAATATGGAACATGTTATTTTTAATAACATTATTATGAAGTGAGGATTGTAGGCCTCTGGTTATCACCATGTATTACAGATATGGCCCAATATCAGTAAGGATTATTGTAATATGTTGTTTTACATACGTTCCAAATTGTAATCAAATATTTTAAGTCTAACAGAAGTGATCGTGTTTACAAGAAGCGGTATACACGCACACATAGATATACACGCACACACACACTTACAGACGCAAAGACATTTTTTATTCGATATTTCAGTTCAGTCTGTTGTGAAACGGATATCTGTATAAGAAATTTTTCTCTACGATGATTATTAAAATTTATTTTCAATTTATAATAAATTTGTAATGAAGTTAGAATACAGTCAAAAGATATACAATTCATTACTGAACCATAGCAGATACGAAAAAAAATAATAGAAACATTATTGTAGAAAATTTAGTCAGCTTTAATTTTGCATATAGACACATTTTGATTAGTGTTAACCGTTTTCGAGATATGAGCGAAAAACCAAGAACCAGGACCTTCTTCGTGCCCCCCTGCATCCCCCCCACCTCCTATGTTCGGGAACTTTTGGTATGTTTACCTCCTAAATAGTCCAAACACAGCCTCTAGTCAAAAATTGTGATCTCAGCATTTCCCTCTAGAAACTATTCATTGACTGGACTACTAAGATAAAAATTTTTGTGCGTCATGAAAAATTAAATAGTTATACACTTGTAAACGCTACATACATTTTTTACAAAAACTACACAGATAAAATGTTGCATATATAGGTCATATATACTGGGTTACTGGTAATTCGATACATTCCTTTGATACATGTGATAGGGCATGAGCGAAAGAGTAAATTTAACTCTAACATACATCATGCAAAATTCAGTAGTTTTTGAGGTATTTCAAAAAGGTAGATCTTAATGTCTTAAAAGTTAAATTTCAAAAAAATTACTTGACATTTTTTAAAGTTTTTACTGGATTAGTTGTCTAACACTATGGTCATCCGTTTGCAATGAAAATTGTCCGGAAACATGTCGACCATGTGAAAATTTCAAATAAAAATTAAAAGAAAAATCAGTTATGAAAATTATCTATCAGTTTTTTCAAAAAATAACCAAAGTAACATTCTCACAAAATGTTTTAGAAACTTGGTTGTTTCAATAGGTATGTAGCAAGGTACAAATGTTCAACGTATCCCCGTAATAGTTCTAATATATTATTAAGATCTACTTTGAGGAAAAAAAAAATTGAAATGTCTCAAATACTATTAAGTTTTGCATAATGTATCTTAAGGTTAAATTTACTCTTTAGCTCATATTCTGTCACATATCCAAAGGAATGTATCGAATAACCCTGTATAATACATTTATATTAACCGAATTTAATAGAAATTTTGTACCTATTTTATCCTAAATAACAAAAAACAATGTTTTCACTTCGTCTTGCTTTGTCCAAGACATTCTATCTACAAGTAGCAAAGAAATAAACATACTTCTAATCTTTTTATATTTTTAAATACAAAAAAAATATTGTTTTAAACCTACCAGTATAGACTGGTAGGTTTAATATAATAATAAAATAAACTGATATACCTAGGAATTTGCTAGCTTTAACACCACGAACTTCACTAAGAGAGCCTTTTCTTTTAATAAAATGTGCCACCATAAGCATATCCACAGTGCGTAAATTGTCCGATAGTCCTTCTGAAAAATCTTCATTGGTCATTTTGAAACAATATTTACAATTCTAAGGCCTTGATAATGTTGTAGAACTCTCCAAAATCGTCCTAAGTTGAAGACATAATCAAAATTCGACTTAGGCAAAAATTTCATTTAAAGACATTTTTGGGAGTCTGCAGAGGCGCAGATCAGTCCATAAGGACCGTTTTGGGTTCTAGAAGGCGTTGGAAATGACCAGGTGAAAATTCGAAGAAACACCGAATTTTCACTTAAGAAAAATGTTTTTGGTTCAGAATATGAGAGTAGAAGTATATAATGACAAAGATTTATGAATAATATACTTTTTCAAAGGTACCATAAATTGGACTTTGAAAAATAATATTTTTGGAAGGGCGTCAAAATTTGGCCCAGGATTCGATTTATCGAAAGTACGCCAAAGTTTCACTTACAGACTAATTTTTCAAAACTGCGTTGAAATTTGGCTTGAAGATCGATTTTTCAAAAGTACGCCAAAATTTCACCCGCAGATTAACTTTTCAAAAGTACCTTGAAATTTGGCTTGAAAATCGATTTTTCAAAAGTACGCCAAAATTTCACCCGCGGATTAACTTTTCAAAAGTACCTTGAAATTTGGCTTGAAAATCGATTTTTCAAAAGTACGCCAAAATTTCACCCGCAGATTAGTTTTTCAAAAGTACCTTGAAATTTGGCTTGAAAATCGATTTTTCAAAAGTACGCCAAAATTTCACCCGCGGATTAACTTTTCAAAAGTACCTTGAAATTTGGCTTGAAAATCGATTTTTCAAAAGTACGCCAAAATTTCACCCGCAGATTAGTTTTTCAAAAGTACCTTGAAATTTGGCTCGAAAATCGATTTTTCAAAAGTACGCTAAAATTAGTCTTAAAATGGATTTTTCAAAAGTACCACAAAATCAGTTTAAAAAGTACCACGAAAATATACTTTAAATTATTTTTTATTTTTTATTCCTCAACCAAAGACATTGACCTTTGAGGTACGATCATTGAAAGCCCAATTCTAAAGTATGAGCATAAAATTTTAACGATGCACTGCATCCAAAAGGCAAAATAGAAGATTTTGTCAAAGCCGGCGTAGTGCCGATAAGCAAAAATTGATAAAAATCAATGCACATGTACAAGGCCGGTTTCTCGCATGGAAAGAGTTTGGATTGACTCAGCGGCTCGCAATTTGGTCGACCGCGTTGAGTGGTCCAGACAAAGCGATGGTAGAAAAGCCAATAACAGGGCTCAAATGACAAAGTTATAGAGGAAAACGCCTTGTGCATAAAAATCCAAAAATTCAATTTTGCCTAATAGTCGCTCGAAGGTGAGACGCTGCCAAATCGATATTATTAATCGACTGTGATAAGGGTTAGTAAGTCGTGGACTGATCGAACGCCACTCAACTTATGCAGTAATAAGTCCTCTGAATGTGTTTGAGTACGTGAATCTCCACGATACAAGAACTTTAAAGCTAAGTAGTCTCTAGCGAAACTAAATTCATTTAGTAAAACTTTTTTAAGTTAATTTCAGTCAGCCTTAATTATTCATTTACCCAGAGTCTGAAATGATTCTAAAAGCTCACATTTTGATTCTGAGAAGGTACGTATGAATCTTTTCTACCTAATCGATCGTTAGCGTGAGCGCTCTCGCTTGTATGGTCTGAAAGTCACTACCTTGATTGGGGAAGGCACGATTCTTTCTTGAGAATTTTGTATAACCAATTCTGTTAAATAAACGGATTCCTTGAACTAATATTTCTTAATTGATCTTGAGGCCTGTTGACGGTCTATAATCCCTGGAACTTTCGTATAGAAAGCCGGATGTGTCGAGTTAATTCGCATTAACGTTCGACCTTCTGGTTGCTTTACGAAGGTTTGATAGGGATTTTTTTATGCGTTTTTTGAGAAATATATTCCGTTATTAATGGACCAAAACGTGATTTTCGCGTACCAAAACTAATCCCTCCGCAGAGAAATTCTTCGGTTGGGATTTTTTTTATGCAAAAATTCAGAAAATTAAGAGGTGCCTAAACCCCTAACGAGGGAATTCGGGTCCAGAGAGAGCGTAATTTCCGATCTGTGGTAGTGCCGCCTTGGTCCCATTACTCGGCTACCGAAGTGCATCTTATCTCGAACCCGCCTGGGAGGTAGAAGAACGGGGTAATACGCGACTGGCGCCCCCTGAGAAATAAATTGGTGTCGCGTCATTTTGACGCCCGGTAGTGCGTTCTTCTACATGGCGCCCAACGTGGGGCGTTGTTAGTCAGCAGGGCTTTCTGGAAAGGATATGGATGAATCAACGCCTTTCCAGTTTTACGACGAGCCGACATCTGTGATGGACAACGTCTCTAGAGGGTTAGAGAGGCCGTGCGCGGAGGATGTACTGGGTAGTTCGGGGGTAGGCCCGAGTACCACTGAAGGAGTCATACAGCCCTCCTCAGAACAAGTGTTCGCCCAAATGGCAGCAGGTCTTGCCAAAGCTCTAAGCGAAGCCACACACGAGCATAAGTATCGGTCGAAGCATCCAAATGCGGAATTTCATGGCTTCGAACACGAAGACCCTGAAACCTTCATTCATCATATGGAGGAATTTTTCGTCCGAGTACGAATTACGCAGGATAACGACCGTCTGTATAAAATATCAGAACAGCTCAAAGACGATGCTAGGAAATGGTTCGAACAATACCGAACCCTAATTACCACGTATCCTCTATTCCTCGAGCGGTTCAGAAGCCGTTACGATTCAGGTGAAGTACTCACCGAAGCAGTAGCTAATTTATATGGCAAGAAACAAGATGCCGAGGAAAATACGTCAGTATTTATTTCCAGGAAGGTATGCCTCTTCAAGAGGATCGATCCGTTTAAGCCGGAGGCGATGAAGGCGGCTACCATCTTCAATCAGTTGAGACCTGATATGAAAATGAGTGCCGTCATACTAGATACAAATACACTAGTGACGATGACCGAACAAATGGCCAAAATCATGGATGAAAATAAAGAATTCGAGGCTCTGCAAAATGTCAAAAAGAGCAAGGACCAAGAAGCGTCCACCTCTACCGCTTCAGCTCAAAGGAATCAGCAATCGAGCAGTAACTGGAGAACGGAACCCTCCGCATTAGCGAAGCCGTCCTCCAGTTCCTTTGGTGCATCTAGGGCACCATTCAATGGATCTCAAAGAAGAGATAATCCGCCAGCACCAAGGGTGCATTTTGCAAATAATATTTCCTCGCTGCCCAGAGGGGATATACCGAGAAGGGGTACTGGAGACGTAAGGAACTCCCGAGTCCCGTATCGCCCTTGCAGATATTGCCCAACGGAGCAGTGGCATTTTCATGCAGAATGCCCAAACAATCCCTATCGTAATATGAATACGGGAAACCAAGCGGGGGTCAGAGGCGATGGCCCAGGCCGAACTGTACCAGCCCCGCCTACCAGGCCCCACCAGGCTCGAAGCGACCCTCGGGGAAGCTCCGAAGCAAGAAGTTTAAATTAAAAAACTTCGATGACCTTCCTGACCTTAATTACCTGTTTATGGATCAAGAAGTCAACCTATCTCCCCACCGATTCACTCCATTAGAATCTATCAATCAAACTAACGACGCTTTCCCTCTGCCTCGCATTAAGATTATAATTAATAATCGAGCGGTTAACGCTTTATTGGATACAGGTTCGACAAGGAATATTATCCAACCGAAATTTTTGAACGACATTGATCAACTTACAGCTCCCCAAACGTTTGTTATGGCTTGTGGCGATGGTTTAGTAGAATCCCTCGGGACTACGACCATGAACGTTAATGTACTAGATGTACCCTTTCAGACCACGTTTCAGGTCATTCAAAATTTAAATGAAGAGCTCATTCTGGGAGCCCCGTTTTTATATGCTCACAATGTCGTATTCGATTATCAACGTAAATGTGTCTACGTCGGCACTGAAGAGCGAATAACCGTCTTCTGGAATCAAGCGGCACATCAAGCAAGGAAGCAATGCCGGCTTCCCGAAGAACTGATCATCGGAAACGATAATTTAAAACCTCTATTCGAGGAATTCGCTGAATTGTTCACCGCGGTGCCTACCCAAGCTACCACGGTGACAACGAAACATAAAATAAAAGTTAAAGACGACCGCCCGTTCAATATCAAACCTTATCCTATGTCTCCTACTAAGAAAAAAGTTATGTACGATCAAATTGAAGAGATGCTGAAAGCCGGAGTTATAGAACCGAGTACCGCTCAGTACAGTTCGCCTCCCATTATAATAGAAAGGCCCGGCAAGAAGCCTCGCTTCTGCATTGATTATCGTCACTTAAATGAAGTAACGGAAGACGAAGCATCCGTCTTACCTAAGATATACGAGAGTATAAAGGATCTAGGAAACGCCAACATATTTACGGTGTTGGACCTCAAGAGCGGATATTGGCAAATCCCTCTTGAGGAGTCGTCAAAAAATTATTCTACGTTTACAACATTAGATGGAGCATCTTACCGATTTAACGTGATGCCTTTCGGATTGAAGACCGCTCCATGTACATTCCAAAAATTTATGGCAAGAGACGTATTGACCGGCTACTTGCATCATTTCTGCAAAGTATATCTCGATGATATTATCATCTACAGTGAAAATATAGATCAGCATGTAAACCATCTGAGAGCGGTCTTTGAACGCCTACGTTTACATAATTTAAAAGTGTCACCAGAAAAATGTGTGGTAGCCACATCTAGTATAACCTATCTCGGGCATAAGATAAATGCCAATACTACTCAACCTTTAGAAAAACATATTCTGCAGATACAGAGCTATCCTGTGCCTACGACAAGACGCCAGCTTCAGAGTTTCCTTGGCCTATGTAATTGGGTACGTGAATATATCCCTAATGTTGCAATAATTACTAAGCCCTTGACCCGACTACTCTCGAAGGACTGGCGCTATAAGTGGAATACAGAAGCCCAAGAATCCTTTATCCTACTGAAAGAGGTATTAAATAAACCTCTAGGACTGCACCGGCCAGATTTCAATAAAATGTTCATACTGCAGACGGACGCATCCTTAATAGGATTATCTGCAGTATTATATCAATTGGGGGATAATGACCAGAAGCACATCGTCTCTTATGCAAGTAATACGTTATCTCCGACGGAGAGAAAATACCATATCAATGAATTGGAATGTTTGAGCGTCGTTAATTATATAAGGAAATACAAAATATATTTGGCAGACCGTCCATTTATAGTCAAAACCGACAATCGAGCTTTACTATGGTTAAATAAGCATAAGGACGAGAAAACGAAATTTACACGTTGGTCATTATTACTTCAGGAATACAGCTTCACCATAGAACATTGTCCCGGCAAGGAAAATATATTGGCAGACTATCTTAGCAGGAATCCTCAAGGCCCAAACGTCGAAGCAAACGACGAAGAGGAAAGGATGTATCCACCAAAATTCTCGTACAAGGAACGAATATCAGTGATTACCACATTGGAATTAAACGATCAGGTCAGAGAAGCGCAAACGCACTCAAGAGATATCCAAGACCAAATTGAACGATGGAATACTCTAGTGCGACAAGCAGATAAAACCGAGGCAGAGGTGAAATTCGTCAATACACGACAAGTGATAGGCGGCACACTTTGGACGAACGGCGAAAATGTCAAAGAAAAATTATACGTACCAAAACGTATGGTCATGAGAGTAATGTCTCATTTTCACGACCGACCGGAAGTAGGTCACCCCGGCCGCGATGAAACTGTTAGAATCATCTCGGGCCGCTATTATTTTAATAATTTGTCGAGACTAGTTAACAAATATTTAAATGAGTGCATTATTTGTAATTCCGTAAAAAGCAGACAATCACAACCGAAGGCTCCTCTCAGAAGCCATGCTCCATCGCATCCGTTCGAAGTTCTAAGCGTCGATGTAATCGGACCGCTTCAGCGAACCAAAGATGCAGATAACCGATATATATTAATGGTAGAGGATGTATTTAGTAAGTGGGTCGAAGCCAAGGCGTTCACCCAAGTCAGTGGAAAAACAATAGCACAATTTATCGAAGAGGAACTAGTGGCGAGATATGGCGTTCCGAGGGTCATCATTTCCGACCAGGGAGGCCACTTCAATTCCGGCTTTTACGATACGTTCTGTACACGTAACAATATTGAAAGATTCTTCACAGCAGCTTACCACCAACAGGCCAATCCAATAGAAAGGAGGGTGCAAGAAGCTAAGAAGATCTTAAAAACCTTATTATATGGTTCACCCAACGACGAGTGGGATCGACATGTTAGTCAGATGGCATATATCTTGAGAACAAGAAAAAACGCCGCTACGGGGCATACGCCCAGTTTCGTAGTACTCGGCTATGAATTACCGCAGATTGGTGATTGGAATATGTTCGCTTATAGACAAGAATGTCGTAATCAAGCGGACGTTTCCCGCCTTGAAAGAGTCAAGGAGATTCGTAAAAATCAAACAAATTACCAATGGCGTTACGCGCCCAAAGTGGCGGTAACGCCGGTCGTATATAAAGTGGGAGATATGGTAATGACTAAAAGGATCAGGAAGGATCATACCTTCACACCGTCGTGGAGTGGGCCACACAAGGTTTTAAAGAGATTGTCCAATGAAATTTACCTCATTCACAAGGGGGTAACTTCGACGAGATTACATGTCGATGCCATCAGGCCGGCACCTAAGGGAGACCCCGATGTTGAATTGGAATTGTCTGAAGAATCAGAAGATAGTCCGGATGAAACTCATCTTAGTGACGACGCTTCCTCATCAGACAATGAGATCGCGCCCAGGTCAGAGCGACGTAGCGATACCACACTAGTTCAAATCAATGTTCCCGCAAGAGCTCAAGATGAGCAGGATGTAATAAGTCGAGATCCCGATGATGCTCGAGATGAGCCAGACATAGAAGAGTCACCTCTAGATATTTCTGAGGTCGACCACGGCTAATAGCCGTTTTCGCTTTTTTTTTATATTTTTTCTCAAAATTCTAAGTGGCGATTTTGACCTATATGCGGTCGAATCGAAGATTTAAAGTCTACTCCATGAGCAGACATGGAAAGACGGCGAACCCGACGCAAGAGCGCGATCCGGTAAGCCTAGCTTCTCAAGAGCGAGAGCCGCCAAGTTCGAGTAATGGACGTAGGCATAAGTACGAATCAGTACGAGTTTCGGAAGCTGTTTTTTTTCTTATGCAAGAAGACAACTTCTATTTTAATCATTTTAAGTCAACAAAATTAACGTATACCCCAAATGGAAACTACGAGTTTCAGAAGCCGTTCTTCGCTCAAGAAGACGCTTCAATTTTTTTTTTTTTATACTTTTTTCACAAGTCGTGATGACCGCACGAGTATCGTAAGCCGATTTAATCTACCTTACGAAGTAGAAACTACGAGACGAGTTTCAGAAGCCGTTCTTCGCTCAAGAAGACGCTTCAATTTTTTTTTTTATTTTATACTTTTTTTTACAAGTCGTGATGACCGCACGAGTATCGTAAGCCGATTTAATCTACCTTACGAAGTAGAAACTACGAGACGAGTTTCAGAAGCCGTTCTTCGCTCAAGAAGACGCTTCAATTTTTTTTTTTTTTTTATACTTTTTTCACAAAGTAGTGATGACCGCACGAGTATCGTAAGCCGATTCAATCTACCTTACGAAGAACCAATTTCTAACCATTATAAGTTAACAAAATTCATGTTAGAAAAATATTTCATTAAAAACAACACATTGTGTTTGTTAGTCGACGCGTCCCAGTCGACGACTTGCTAAAAAGTCAATCTAGTTGCAGAACTGCATTTTCCATGTGCAGAAATGGAAAGATGACCCAGCCTGTCGCAAGGGCGCGGCATGGTGAAGTCTGGAACTCAAAGGCGAGGACCGTCCAAGCTGCGGCATGGAGATATAGACAGCCTCTTCTAGAAAGGGCCGAAGTTAAGCAAGAGCGAGACCAGGGCGAAAAAGCGAGTGCAACGAATTAGTGAGAGTGGACGCTAATCAAAATTGTGCTACGCTTCGCTTCGCTTCGCACCTCGACGCGGGTGTAATTAAGTTGATAAAAATGTTGTATCAACTTGTCGTATTGTTTAAAAAAATGTATTTATTTTTAAGTTAGATAGGCGAATCAGCCGTCTGCCCCAATTAAGGCCGTTATTTTTAAAACATCTGTACCATAGGTCAGACCGTCAAATGAAGGCATACAGACATACAAGTGAATATGGAAATTAAAGGCAATCGATGAGTAGAAAAGATTCAACCAAAGGAGGGGAGTGTTGTAGAACTCTCCAAAATCGTCCTAAGTTGAAGACATAATCAAAATTCGACTTAGGCAAAAATTTCATTTAAAGACATTTTTGGGAGTCTGCAGAGGCGCAGATCAGTCCATAAGGACCGTTTTGGGTTCTAGAAGGCGTTGGAAATGACCAGGTGAAAATTCGAAGAAACACCGAATTTTCACTTAAGAAAAATGTTTTTGGTTCAGAATATGAGAGTAGAAGTATATAATGACAAAGATTTATGAATAATATACTTTTTCAAAGGTACCATAAATTGGACTTTGAAAAATAATATTTTTGGAAGGGCGTCAAAATTTGGCCCAGGAATCGATTTATCGAAAGTACGCCAAAGTTTCACTTGCAGACTAATTTTTCAAAACTGCGTTGAAATTTGGCTTGAAGATCGATTTTTCAAAAGTACGCCAAAATTTCACCCGCAGATGAACTTTTCAAAAGTACCTTGAAATTTGGCTTGAAAATCGATTTTTCAAAAGTACGCCAAAATTTCACCCGCGGATTAACTTTTCAAAAGTACCTTGAAATTTGGCTTGAAAATCGATTTTTCAAAAGTACGCCAAAATTTCACCCGCAGATTAGTTTTTCAAAAGTACCTTGAAATTTGGCTTGAAAATCGATTTTTCAAAAGTACGCCAAAATTTCACCCGCGGATTAACTTTTCAAAAGTACCTTGAAATTTGGCTTGAAAATCGATTTTTCAAAAGTACGCCAAAATTTCACCCGCAGATTAGTTTTTCAAAAGTACCTTGAAATTTGGCTCGAAAATCGATTTTTCAAAAGTACGCTAAAATTAGTCTTAAAATGGATTTTTCAAAAGTACCACAAAATCAGTTTAAAAAGTACCACGAAAATATACTTTAAATTATTTTTTATTTTTTATTCCTCAACCAAAGACATTGACCTTTGAGGTACGATCATTGAAAGCCCAATTCTAAAGTATGAGCATAAAATTTTAACGATGCACTGCATCCAAAAGGCAAAATAGAAGATTTTGTCAAAGCCGGCGTAGTGCCGATAAGCAAAAATTGATAAAAATCAATGCACATGTACAAGGCCGGTTTCTCGCATGGAAAGAGTTTGGATTGACTCAGCGGCTCGCAATTTGGTCGACCGCGTTGAGTGGTCCAGACAAAGCGATGGTAGAAAAGCCAATAACAGGGCTTTTCAAATGACAAAGTTATAGAGGAAAACGCCTTGTGCATAAAAATCCAAAAATTCAATTTTGCCTAATAGTCGCTCGAAGGTGAGACGCTGCCAAATCGATATTATTAATCGACTGTGATAAGGGTTAGTAAGTCGTGGACTGATCGAACGCCACTCAACTTATGCAGTAATAAGTCCTCTGAATGTGTTTGAGTACGTGAATCTCCACGATACAAGAACTTTAAAGCTAAGTAGTCTCTAGCGAAACTAAATTCATTTAGTAAAACTTTTTTAAGTTAATTTCAGTCAGCCTTAATTATTCATTTACCCAGAGTCTGAAATGATTCTAAAAGCTCACATTTTGATTCTGAGAAGGTACGTATGAATCTTTTCTACCTAATCGATCGTTAGCGTGAGCGCTCTCGCTTGTATGGTCTGAAAGTCACTACCTTGATTGGGGAAGGCACGATTCTTTCTTGAGAATTTTGTATAACCAATTCTGTTAAATAAACGGATTCCTTGAACTAATATTTCTTAATTGATCTTGAGGCCTGTTGACGGTCTATAATCCCTGGAACTTTCGTATAGAAAGCCGGATGTGTCGAGTTAATTCGCATTAACGTTCGACCTTCTGGTTGCTTTACGAAGGTTTGATAGGGATTTTTTTATGCGTTTTTTGAGAAATATATTCCGTTATTAATGGACCAAAACGTGATTTTCGCGTACCAAAACTAATCCCTCCGCAGAGAAATTCTTCGGTTGGGATTTTTTTTATGCAAAAATTCAGGAAATTAAGAGGTGCCTAAACCCCTAACGAGGGAATTCGGGTCCAGAGAGAGCGTAATTTCCGATCTGTGGTAGTGCCGCCTTGGTCCCATTACTCGGCTACCGAAGTGCATCTTATCTCGAACCCGCCTGGGAGGTAGAAGAACGGGGTAATACGCGACTGGCGCCCCCTGAGAAATAAATTGGTGTCGCGTCATTTTGACGCCCGGTAGTGCGTTCTTCTACAATAACACAGCCCACAAAAAAAAATAAAAGTTCAAAGCAGCGAACCAGACCCATGTATACCTATGTACTTTCGGTCGCTGAATTCGAATCCGGGGTCAAAAAAAATCGTACACCCCCAAAATCATTAGCTAGAGCCAAAAAACACCCCTGAAATGGCATAAAAAGAAGATTAAGCTACCAGAATAATTGTTATTTCTTAATCAATCGAATTATACAACTTAAGGTTAAACAGCAACGTACATACAATGGATATGAAACACACCCCCAGGAGGGGGCGAAAACTAACCCCCATATATAAAAAAATCTATCCAAAACAGCAATGACTGCTGAAAAAGCTCGAAATGTCTAAGTTTTGTTAAAGTGTTAAGAAACTACATCAGGTCCGACGTAATCTTCATAAACTGCCCCTATAGGGTTGAGAACAACCACCCTTGAGTTCAAAGGACACGAGAAAAACAAGAAAAAACGTAAAATCCAGCAGGATTTCTATTTTCATGGATGCTATGATTGGCTGAAATTGCGTAGTACTCTAAAATAGAACCAGAAACTTACGTACCATCAACATCCTACACTGTCAACTCTCAGAGGGTGTGAAAACCTACACCTATGTAAGATTTAACTATAAAAGGTTACAGTGACTTCTATAAAAAAATCGAAACACCTGCGTTGTGTGGAAGAGAGAAGAAACTATTTTCGACGATGTGCTTGAAAACCACCCCCACGGGGTTGCGAGATACTACCCCTTTATCTGTAGGATGCTGGAAAGACAGAGAGAAACTAACCGGATTTACATTTTTATGGATGGTATGATTGGCAAAAATCGCGTTGCACATTTAGAGTTTGAAACTCATGTCCTATAAATGTCATTAAGTAACACCCCCAGAAAGAATGTAAACTACCGTAATTCAAGATGTAACGAAAAAGCTATACTGTTGCTTATTCGTTTCATTTCCATAGTTTTTTTTTGTAGGGGTGGCGTCTCTCAACCCCGTGGGGGTGGTTTTCAAGCACAGCGTCGAACATAGTCTAGTGTCTTGTCTCTTACACACAACGCAGGTGTTTCGAATTTTTATAGAAGTCACTGTAACTTTTTATAGTCAAACCTTACATGGGGGTTAGTTTTCACACCCTCTGAGGGTTGACACTGTAGAATGTTGATGGTACGTAAGTTTCTAATTCTATTTTTAGAGTACTACGCAATTTCAGCCAACCATAGCATCCATGAAAATAGAAATCCTGTTGCATTTTACGTTCTTTCTTGTTTTTCTCGTGTCCTTTAAACTTGGGGGTGGTTGTTCTCAACTCTATAGGGGCAGTTTATGAAGATTATGTCGGATCTGATGCAGTTTCTTATCACTTTAACAAAAATTAACCATTTTGAGCTTTTTCAGCAGCCATTGCTGTTTTGGATCGATTTTTTATATATGGGGGCTAGTTTTCGTCCCACCCTGGGGGTTTGTTTCATATTTATTGTATGTACGCTGCTGTTTGACCTTAATTTGTATAATTCGATTGATTAAAATGTAACAGCTATTCCGGTAGCTTAATATTCTTTTTACCCCATTTCAGGGGTGTTTTTTAGCTCTAGCTAATGGTTTTGGGGGTGTACGATTTTTTTGACACCGGATTCGGATTAAGCGACCGAAAATACATAGGAATACATGGGTCTGGTTCGCTGCTTTGAACTTTGTTTTTCTTTGTGGGGCTGTGTAATTAATAAATTAGCTAATAATATTTGTAAACACACGAATATCGAATACGTTCTTGTAATCTGAGGTATGTAAGACTAGTTGACGTTACAGTTAATTGCGGCGTGTAACAATAATGGCTCAAATATAGCTTATATTTAATATAAGAAATTGAAATTTCCGGTTCCGATTTCGTTAGGATAGTCTCAATTTATTAGTGCTTTGTCTCGTGTCCCGACTAATTACGCTTAGGTCCTGATTTTTAACATATATAATTTTCTGAGGTAGAAGAGTGCCAATCGATGTATCGAGGTACCATGATCGAGTTTCGGAGGATCGACAATTAACTTATTTCTTTGCCATTCCCCAATCGCTACTTGTTTGCTGACAAAAGATGTCCTTCCAGTTCTTACGTAGAACGAGAGTTTTTCCATATATACACGAAGTGGAAGAACGTAAAAAACAGATGCTCTGTGGAATTGATCAAGGCAGAAATAACTATGAATTAGGTTATAACCAAGGCTCGGGAGATTTATCTCTGTGATGTCAAAAACCCGGGTTGGCTGTAGGTTATCGCGGAAAGATTTCGATGCAAGTATGACACAATATATCTTATCTTGTACTTTTATTAGCGAATTTCATAATATCTCAAAGTTTATGACCATATTAACTTTGGATTTTACAGAATTCTCTAAAAAAAAAAGTAAAAGGTAAGATATATTGTGTAATACTTGCATGAAAATCGTTCCGCCTTGATGTAGAGCCAACCCTGATTTAACCGTCACAGAGATAAATCTCCCGAGCTTTGGTTATAACATATGCCCGGTTTGCCGAGAAATTTAAGGTGGGTGATACCGGGAACGTAATTCGACAATTTCTCCTACATCCCTACACCGATTCAAACAATGTTGATAGACTTTTAAAGACAACTATATAGAATGGTACTAGGCTATTGAAAACTAAACAAAAAAGAAATTTTCTTGTGCGAAAATGAAAATAAATTTCTTTGTTGACTTCAATAGTCTGGCATTCTGGCATTATTCTATCAGGTTTAAAAACCTTAAATTTTGATTAGTTCTTGTTCGAGAAAGTACCAAATATTCTTGGAAATTTAATCTCCTAGTAGAAATGATGGAGGCGACGAAAAGAACTTCGAATACTATGAACAGACAGACAGCTCGAAGTTTAAAATTGCGTCAGTATATTATTTTTCCTCTATATCACAAGAAAAGTTTAAGTATAAATGTTCTTCTAGTACTGTGCGTAAAGTACATACTTTACGCACTCTATGTAGTGCGTAAGGTTAAAATGTACACCCTAGGGTGTAAAGTAAAAAAGTTAAAAATTGCCATAATAATCATATCTTCTTACTGAAGATCAAAAACTAGTTATTTAATTTTATGTTGTCCATTTATTTACTCTCACTGGGTATATTATAATAAAATATACCTATTTTCAGTGTTCTTTAACAATAATGCTTGAATTATTTATTACGAAGGCGTAGAAGGGACCCATTTATTTATTTTATTTATTTTTTATTGGACCTTACCAAATGTATGTACATAGCCGTCATATGGACAACGATGATATATGGAGTCAAAAACTCGGCAACAACAAAAGCCAACAGAAGAAATTTTTGAGAAAACCAGAAAGGGCATCGTCCAACTAAAACAACAAGACGAAAACAGCGACACAATACATCAACATTATAGAAATACACGCAATGAAGTATTGGGGACATACCCAAGGAAGGGACCCAACACATTTACTAAAGAAAGCGCTAGCACCGCACAGCAACAAACTAAAAATAGGGAGATCATGCTATAGTGGAGAACGACAATTGAAAGGATCAGGATCAACAAATGAACACCACTAACAAATCGCAAGGATATATACTCTAACACAATCGGAAACCGAGGAATCAGAAGACTCAGAAAAAAGAAGATTCGAAGAAGCAAAAACGCAAAAAGAGGAGCAAAAACACTTCATATTACGCCACAACACGACAACATATTTCACAAGAAGAGTCAAAATAGGCAGAAGTCCAGAACCAAACACACAAAAAAGGGAGCTTAAACGCTCCCTCACGACACAATGCGGCAACGCATCTCACAAATACCTACACCTCCCATCCCACATTCCTTTACCATGCGCCATGTGGCTCTCGCTGCTGGCAACAAGCATTACCTTAGTCCAACCCAGCGTGGACATAGCAGGCCCAGCTGTGTACATGGGAGTGACAGCAATGCCTACCGCACACTGGTAAATCAATCAATCAATCAATCTTCATGTTAATATCACGAAATCGAATTTACTTCATGATATTAGTAAATAAAATGTATTCATGTATCATGTTATTATCACGAAATTTACTGATGAACTATGTGACCATCAAATAATTAAATTTTATGGTAACACGAAATTATATTTTACTTCGTGACAGTATCACGAAGTAAATTCGATTTCGTGATAGTAACATGAAGCTAATAAAAAATTAATAAAATAAATAAATGTGTCTCTTATACGCCTTCGTAATTTATAATATTGACGTTTCACTTAAATTCTTAAGATTCTGATTAATTTCTCTCATTTAAAATTAAGTTGGCCATGGTGATATTGCGATTTTTAAATAACTACCTTGCTATTATATTATTTCACTTGACGCACTAGTGCGTAAAGTAAAACACTTAGCCGCCATTTTTGCTAAAAGTTAAAAGCAAATATCTCGAGAACCGCCAAGGAAATGTTAAGAACCTTTTCTGTTTAGCACTAAATCATGTACAAATTACTTAGTTTACCTTATTTTCGTAAAACTAACTATTTACGAGTTACAGTGCGTCAGTATTTTTTGCTGTTTATTTCTTAAACTGTTGATCGTACATTAAAATGTCAAATAGAAATCCAACTTTGACGCGCTATAACTCGTAAACGGTTAGTTTTACGGACATAAGGTAAAGGGTCTAGCCGTACTTCCATGGCGAAACTGCCCCCGATAGGAACTTATATCGTAACCTATGTTATATTGTAGAGGGCGCTAATAGTAGTTGATAGAGTAGATATTAGCTCTATATCTTAGTTAGCTAATTTTAAAGCTAGAAAAATAAAACTAAATGGCAGTGTTATGGTACCCTTTACAGTTTATTTTATAGCATTTTCTATGGGCCAAGCCTAAATAAAAGTATTTAAAAAATGCAAAGAAAAATGTTGTCAATCGATTTCTATCAGATCTAATTGAATTACCATTTTGAAAAAAATATATAATAATTGCCTATGTCTTGCCTCACAGCATGCCAAGTTTCATTAAAATCCAAGAGGTGCAACATGTCGAAAAAAATTTTTAAGTAAGTGGACCACCTTACACGACCACTACGTTGTCGCTTCTAATTTGCATTACATTTCATTAAAAGTTGCGTTTTGACAGCTCATAAAAAGTATATCAACGGTTGGTGGTGTCAACTAGAATATTACAATGTTTTTTTATCTACTTTTATAGTGACTATAGTCGGTCTCAGTTAAGAATGCAGTTGTTTACGTTATGAGCGGAGCGCGAATAGTTTACAGAGGATATGGGAATTCCCAAGTAAGTGGAATCCCCCCCATGGCCGACTCAAGCCAGTTGGTACATAAAATAAAAATTAACTGTTTAAATCGGCTTTTATTTGGCATCTTTCTTTTATAAATACATTGAAATTATTTAATTCATATTGCAACATATTTTATTTAGAGTAATGAAAGCTCATTATAGACGTAAATAAAAATGTCAAAGCGTTATAAGAAATGGGTAAACCTACTACTTGCTTTTGTTCGATATCAGGCGAGCTGTCCTTGCCTATGCCGTTCTAAATGGTATCTTTGATCTCTCTCATATACCTGCCTAAAAATATCAAAACCTCCGTGTAAGTGCATGACCACGTCGTCACGTCACGTCGGTGCACCGCACAGCGCACATGACACCGCACAGCGCACATAGCACCGCATTTCGCACATCGCACACTAAAATTAAATAAACCATTATTTTAAATGAGAGTGGCCATATCGACGCCCCTCGCACATCGCACAATAAAATTAAATAGAACCATGCTCTTAAATGAGAGTGATGAAATCAACAACTTGAGCTTCGCACATCTCACAGCGTTTAGCACAGGCGATACCGTGTTTGTGAATCCTTATTTGTAACAAAAGAGATAAATATAACTATAACAGTCTGATTTTAATAAAAATGGAAGGAAATAGCCGAACAATATATGAACAATTAGTACAATTTATTTTGTATTAATATTCATAAATATCATAAAACAATAAAATAAACTTCGATGTGCGATGTGCGCTGCGCGAGAGAGATCAAAGATACAATAATTTCAATGTATTTATAAAAGAGCCAAATGCCAAAGAAAAGCCAATTTAAACTAGGGTGACCAGATTTTTGTTAAGTGAATGCTGCACACTTCTGCCAAGGGCGGATCCAGAAAGGTTACTGAAATTGATGAGCGGGAGGGAGAAATCAGGAAAAAGAACGGGAAGAAAAATTATTTCGATCACAAAATTTTTTGATGAGCGGGAAGCAAGTATCCGAAAAAAATTTTTTTCCAAACAAAATGTAACGCTGTAACTTCACTATAACCTGAATGCTGAACTTATGCTGGACACTTGTAAGACTTTCCAGCGAAATTCCGGACATATGGTCAGAATGCTGGACTTTCGCTGGACACTTGTAAATGCTGGACAGTACCCCAAAATGCTGGACTTTCTAGCGAATTTCCGGACGTATGGTCACCCTAATTTAAACCGTTAATTTTTATTTTATGTACCAACTGGCTTGAGTCGGCCATGGGGGGATTCTACTTACTTGGGAATTCCCATATCCTGTGTAAACTGTGCTCCGCTCATAACGAAAACAACGGCATTCTTAACTGAGATCGACTACAACAGTCACTATAAAAGTAGATCAAAAAAACATTGTAATAGGCTAGTTGACCCCACCAACCGTTGATATACTTTTTATAAGCTGTCAAAACGCAACTATTGAAATGAAATGCAAATTAAAAGCGTCAACATAGTGGTCGTAAGGTAGTCAGTCCACTTACTTTAAATTTTTTTTCGGCATGTTGCACCTCTTGGATTTTAATGAAATTTGGCATGCTGTTAGGCAAGACATAGACTATTATTATATATTTTTTTTAAATTGGTAATTCAATTAGATCTGATAGAAATCGATTGACAAAATTTTTCTTTGCATTTTTTAAATACTTTTATTTAGGCTTGGCCCATAGGAAATGCTATAAAATAAACTGTAAAGTGTACCATAACACTGCCATTTAGTGTTATTTTCCTAGCTTTAAAATTAACTAAGATATATCGCTTTGAAAAAAAGTCGCCTCCGGACACTTTTTTTCAAATAGCTCCTCAATTAACTAAGATATAGAGCTAATATCTACTCGATCAACTATTATAAGCGTCCTCTACAATATCACATAGGTTATGATATAGGTTCCTATCGGGGGCAGTTTCGCCATGGAAGTACGGCTAGACCCTTTGGTAATTTGTACAGAATTTAGTTGGAAAGTTCAGTTATGGGGGAGGGGGGAGCTCCCCAAAATTGTAGATAAAGACATCTTACGAGTTGGTTACGCCAGTAATAATGAGAAATCATTACGTAAACAAACAACAAACATTTATAAATTAAAATTAAACTCAATAATAGAAAAATAGTACAAATTTATTAGAACAAAGTTAGCCAATATAATATTTTATGTATATCATCTGTATCATCCATAAGTTGGATTGTGTTATTTGATATATAGTGGAGTAGAATACGACAAAAGTGTCCCAAACCTAGAACTAGTTCCCACATAAGGTTTAACAATTTTTTCTAGTAAGACACACGTAAGAACAAAATATGAAACATAAAAAGTTATGCTTTTCTGCAAAAATTAAAACTACAGGATTTTCCAAAAGAAAACATTAAAGAGATGTGTCCTTTATAGTCCCTTGAGGTAAAGCCATCCCTTTTTCAGAGTTTCCGGTGCTCGGCATTTTTTTATCGGAATATTTTATTAATGAAAGTTGTTCAGAACTGTCCAAAAACCTCAAGTTCAATATTTCATCAAAATTAAAAAATTAAAAAATTGAAAAAAATGATAAATTTAAAAAATATAAAAAAAGCTAATAATTACTTAACAACTACCTGACAGCTTGCTTTAATTTCGAACAAAATTGTCATGAATTTTTTAAACAAAAAAAAAATGTAAATGATATTTTTGAACTTGAACATTACTTGAACATTACTTTAAAAAAAATTAATATTTTTTTATTAAATGTTGGATTTAGTGTTTTTGGACAATTCTGAACAACTTTCATTAACAAAATTTTCCGATAAAAAATGCCTAACATCGGAAAATCGGAAAAGGGTGGTTTTCCTGTTTAGGGGTAGTTCTTGGAGGGTAGGTCGGAAAATATTGTCACCATCATGTTCCCCGCCCTCGAAAACGGGGAGGAAGATGTATTGCGGTCGCAGAACTTTTGGGCTTTTTGCCCATTTCTCTTTTACCTCAAGGCTCAAGGGACTATTATAAATGTCGTTTAAATGTACATTTCTCCAATAAATGTTCATTGGTAATATAAATTTTCAATTACTTTTATCATTTGCGTGAAATTTCTAGTGAAATTTTCTAGGTAAATCCACTTAAATCAACTAATTTATCGAGATCATATCTGTTAAAGTTAGCTATTTTGCTTCATGTTTAACCACCTCCTGTGCGGTTTTAAATAAACTGACTCTGCCTTCTTAATGTTCATGTCCACAGGACCCTACTCAAAAAATATCACCTATTGAGGAGGTTTCGGAATTGTTTTTACCATTTTAGTAAAGAATTAATCAACTTAACTAATCTTCCAGCTAACACTAAGATGTAGTCAATTACATGATATAATTCTTTAAACTGAAACTAAAAATTAAATAAAAAAGATATCTGATGTTTTTTGAATACGTGATTCACAGAAATCAGCCTAGAACTATGTTCAAATAATGTAATATGTAATGTTGCAAAATTAATGAATTTCCTCTTAATAACGGTTGCCGTAATGTTATTTTAAAGACCTGTACAAGTAATGTTATTGTAAAATAAAATTAATAAATTGCAACAATTCCTGTATTACTATATATTTATATAAATTGGAAGCTAACGTCTTCTACCGTTAAATGCTATAGGCATGAAACAATTTATTGTTATACGGGATGATTATGAAAAAGAACTGCAATTTCTATGCGAAATTCTTTAGCAACGAAGTACTACGCATGCAGTGGAGGAGGAGGGGATTTTAGTTGCAAAATATTTAATAAACATACTAAAATATTATTTGTGCATCAGAATTGACTGAATTTATAAAATTAAGCACATTTTGTTAACTGAGGATTATTATTGATACATTTAAGTGTTCCAGATCGTGCAGTCGAATTGATTTAATTCAATTTTTTTCAGGCGACACCAGAGATTTTATTGTTGATTCTTATGTATTATGACAAAAATATTTGGGTCTAAAAATTCCTAGTGCGTCAAAAGTTATATGCACTTTTTGACGCGCTTTCACGGATTTTCTACTTATCTGCTTTATATATCTTGTAGTAGTAATCGAATGGGAATTTTAAAAATACTGGCTTTGAAAAAAAAATTCCTAAAAAATATAGATCTGTCCGATATGTATAGGTCAATCCGCCATCTTGGAAAAAAATAGGAAACATCAAAAATGGCCGAAAAAATCAAAATTGAATATCTTTTTAATAAGAGACAGTAATTTCACCAATGTTGGTAAAAATAAAACTCATCTATGGTCAAATATAATGCACCACATCCGGACGTTGTAAGTCAAATAGAACGAACGATCAAAGATGGCGGACGAAATATAAATTTTTAATTTTTCGTCAAGTATCAAGGAGGCATTGTGCGTCACTTTTTTTTTCGATTGTAGGTTCTTTTAGGTACTTTATGGAGATAAAGTTCATTTTTTTTTAATTTTCAAAAAAGTGCATTTTTTATAATTTTACGAAGGATATAGTTCAGAAATGATTAATGGCGAAAAAAATTAAAGTTTATTAATCACTATTTCTGATTAATAAAAGAAAATACCACAGCCCCATTAAAAAATATTTTCCAAGGAAATAAAAATAAAAATTAAATTCCGTCTTTTAAGAAAAACCTAAAACTATTCGTACCTATCAGTAATCCAAACAACAATCTTGTTCTTTACAGACAAGTCTACAACCTTACTAATAATTTTCATAGCCTACTTAGTAATTTTCTTACGTCGCGAACATCGGACGTGGCCATTTTGAAAAAATAAAAAATTGTTTGTATCTCACTTATTTTTTGGAATTTTTTAAATCAGAAAAAACTGTTGTACTCAGAATTTTATGCTCAATAGGAAACCATAAAAAAATATAGTCATTCTATTTAAAGAAAAAAAGTTCCGCTTGAACCGGAAGTGTATTTTCGTTCACGTTAGTCTAAAAGTAGCCCACTTTCGTTTAATTTATGTATATCAAAAACAAAATTTTGAAATTAAAAAACAATGAAAAAATTGGGACGCCAGCTATATTTCAGCTATTTACAAATTGTTTGTAATCTGGGTGCCAGTGTTTTTGGTTCTTCAAAGGGTCAACATTACGATTCCGATTTATCGTGGAAATCGTGAGTCCATAAAATTGGTACTTAGTGTTCCGGGTGCCGCAGGCTAGTGGCTCCCCCCTTGGGGTGCATGAACTACCTGTAAAAATGGATTTTTGAACATGAAAAACCGTATGAGACCATTTCGGGTTTACCCGGAAATGACTGCAACTTTCGATTTTTAAATGGAACGCCCTGTATATTTTTACATATTTGGATTCAAGACGACATTCTGAATGTACTATGAGATTTTCGCGAATTTTTGAGTCGATGTTTTTTTAAAGCATTTTAAGACATTTGTCTAGAGTGCTTTGGAATACCAAAATTTGTTCTACGGCAGGTAAAGTCCAAGGGAAAAATATAATTTTTCGTTTAATTCATTAATAACTATTTACGAAGCCTCCAAAATTGAACAAACCACTTTTTTATCGAAAACTTTTTTTTTCAAATGGGAAGGTGGTGGCTCATACTGTTCAATAAATTATAGATTTTGCTATTTGTTTTTCTATTTTATTGAATTTATTTAAAAATAAAAATCACTTTCAATATAATTTTTCTTGAACTTTAACGTAGTTGCCTTTGCAAAAATCATATGTCTAATGAAATGTGAATAACTACCTTTTTGTGAATAATAAATAGCCTTTTGGTTCTCTCTTTTGTTTCTTAATAAGTATAAGTATTAGTGCAAACTATGAGGATCAATAAAAATTATTTTGAAAGTCATTTTTTATTGTTAAATAAATTTAATAAAATAGAAGAACAAATAGGATAGATTTAAAACGGATCTCATTGAATTCAGAAAAAAAATCTATCATTTATTGAACAGTATGAGCCACCACTTCCCCATTTGAAAAAAAAAAGTTTTCGATTTTGGAGGCTTCGTAAATAGTTGAAATTAAACGAAAAATTATATTTTTCCCTTTGACTTTACCTGCCGTAGAACAAATTTTGGTATTCCAAAGCACTATAGACGAATGACTTAAAATGCTTTAAAAAACTGAACATCGATCGACTCAAAAATTTACGAAAATCTTATGATATACTCAGAATGTTGTCTTGAATCCAAATATGTAAAAATATAGAGGCGGTCATTTCCGGGTAAACCGGAAATGGTTTCATACCGGTTCTTATGTCCAAAAATCCATTTTTACAGGTAGTTTATGGACCTCAAATTTCAAATGGATAAGTTAAAAAATAAAGGAAATATAGGGGGGAGCCACTAGCCTGTGGCACCCGATATATAAAAGAAGCTAAGGTCTCAAAAATTTGGCATTAGCCACTCCCATTACCAACCCCCACCCCGTTATTAAAGGAGGTGAAAAAAGTAAAATTATCATTGTATATACAAGAACCAAAGGCCTCAACTTTTTTTTTACTTTATCCACCACCCTCACCCCCATTACCGATGTGGCATATTGCTTTATGAGTTTCAAATATTTATTATTAAAGTTCCATAAACAATTATTTCCACATACATTTTTTTTCTTTTAATGTATCAAATGAACTTGAACAAAATGCCATCAACTATCAACTATATATTTTATCCGTACGTGTCATCGCTAATCTACGTTTTATCGGAACACCACTGACTGTCAGATACCGATATTAAAACTAGGAAGATGGCCTGCAGTTGCCGGTAGTGCCGGTAAAAGAGCATGAGGGCTAGCTGGTGATTTGCATAATGATGCGTAACCAATCATTCAGTGGGCTGTGATTTGTTTTCCGCCTGATGCGATTAGTCGCCTCGGTTCTGTCATCCTTCTGTCTGTCTGTCAACCAGAAAGTTAATAACGCCACAGACAACAAATCTGTGCTGACGCCAATACTAACCCCATTTAACAATCTTTCAGGAACCAATATGTTACGTTATAATTAACGCAGGTTTAATAGCATGTAGGGTAATAATTTTTAAAACAGATCCTTGGCTCAAGAATAAGGAAAGAAATTCCATCGTTTTGAAAGACAAAGTTTGTCATTTATTTCTGTTATGTTGCTATTAGTATTTCAAATCATAAAAACGGAAAATATGATTTTTCTACAACTATTGAAAAATCCATTAATTGTCGATACCTCTTTATTAGAGGTAATAAATCTCATTACCCTCGGCCGTGTGTAATAATTCATTACTCAATGGGCTAGGACCAATCACAATCGTCTTTATTCATTACTCAACAGTTTTTGTGGAGCAATCACAAAAGTCGATTTAAGGTTCAAAAACATCGCGTTGTCTTAACTCAATCTGTCATACACATGTACATTTCTTTAAATTTTGAAATTACTATTAGGTTTTTTTTTCTAATTTGCACAAATTTGTTGTGAAAAAATTATTTCAAGCGGCGATAAAATTGCCGGTACGAAAAATACAACTAGTTTTATTCGCCGAAAGCCAAAAAATTTCACTTTTCGTACTCTCCTGTAAGTTCGAATTTTCGATTTCGTTCGTGCTCTTCACCATGTGGATCAAATGCAATTCTTCCTTTTTCGATAATGAGCGTATGGCCCTTCAACTCATGTATTAAAAAAAATCTGAACGTTCAAAGATTTCGTACTTCACCTTCATTGCGGGTTGCGAAAATGCGCGCCTCAATACGGTTTTTGTCGAATAACTTATATAGTATCAATCCTAGCCCAAAAATAAAAAATCTCTAAGAAAAGTACATAAACCGAAGATCAATTTGCTGTTTTTAAAATCTCCGTTTTCTCGGAGATATACAGGTTTAAAAATTTCACCGAGCGTTTTTAAATCAAAATACTAGTTTCAAAAGTCATTTTTTCTTCTGTTTAAGAAATAAAAAAGTTATGACCGATGCGATACAATGTGCGTTTTTGCATTTTTCCATAAAAATCTCGCATTTTCTCACAAATATTACATCGAGTGAAAGTATAGTAATGACAAGAACATTTTTGAAAATTTAAAAAAATTTAATTGTTCAAGACATCGAGATTTTAAGTTTGAGCAAAAAAAACTTCTGTCTGTCTGTAACTTTTTTTGTGCGCACGATTACTCTGGAACCGTTTAAGGTATCGACTTGAAATTTGGTACACACATGTATTTTAATGAGATTTGGAATTAGATTATATTTTCATCTTATTTCGTTGAAGGGTTGGGGTAAATTGGGGGGGTAAATAGATAAATCAAGCAGATAAGAGTCCATAAAATGATATTTAGTATATACAAGAGAAGCTAATGTATCAAAAAAAAATTTGGCATTAGCAACCTCCATTACTACCCCCACACCGTTATAAAAGGGAGTAAAAAAAATGTGATTTATTGTGTGTACAAGAACCAAAGGCCTCAAAATATTTTTTTTACTTCGTCCATCTCCACTACCCCGCCCACTACCGTTGTGGGATATCGTTTTATGGGTAGACCCTTTCAAATATTATATTATTAAATTTCCATAAACAATTATTTCCACATAAAAAATTTTTTCGTTGTGAGAGACTTGGGTAACTAATCTGGATGTGGAAGTAGTGATTCTTTGGGCAGCGGTTTATTTTCGGCAAATTTACCTTAAAGTGCAACTTCCTGTTGAGTAGTCGTAGAAAAAGTATAGCACTCGCATGTAATAGCTATCACTCACTCAGATGAATTGAAGACCTAAGTGGATAAAGGTGTTATGTCACACTTTTAAAGTTTTGAGTAAATTAAACAAAACGGTTTTGAGTTGGAACTTATTTATTTTGTCTTCGATTCAAATGAATAATACCTCATAAAATAGATAATTTTGAGTTATGTTCTTTTGTTTACACTAATATTAAAGAAAAATATCAAGCTGTTATGAAACTAGATTATTTTTCTGTCCAAAACTGTGTACATCCACTAAAATTACTGATTGTATGTATGACATGGCGCCTTTATAATTAAAAAGTTTCTATAAAATATTACAAATTTAGAATTCATCGTTTATTGGGTGTTAAATCTATATCAGGGGTGTTCAAAAATTGCATAAAGTAATTTTTTTTTAAAATGCGACATAACACTTTTTCCACTTAAGTCTTCAATTACGATACTCGCCTTCGGCTCGTGCCTTAAACATCATACTCTTGAGTTATAGGCATCATATACTATTACGTATTAAGGAAACAAGTAACAATATGATACCCCAGCTGTGTATGAGTTTGATACGAGTTCTCCAGGAACGTTGATTAGGAAATGGCTTCCCATCTAAGCATACTTAAAACTTTACGCGTTAGTGATCCATAGTTTTTGGAATTATCAAACCACAGATTGTTGGCATAATTTGTTAAAATCTCTTTAAAAAACGTCTTCTAGTTAGTTTAAGGATGGCGGTGCCATGCAAATTTGCTGGTAAAATCTCAGTCATTAGTATTCCTGAATTCAAAAATGTAAGAATATATATTTAAAAATCCAAAGTTAGCATTACTTCCGATGAAACCGGAAGTGACGGAAAATTATAAATCAGTCGAATTAATGCCTATTTAACCGTTATTTGACGTGTCTAAATTTGAAATTCGTATCTTGTAACTTCAAGAAGATATAGGGGCGAACGTAATTTTGTAGACATCCGGTATAGTATGTAATAGTATATTATGTAATGAGTGTTGTAAGAAGCATATTACGCACGAATGGAAAAGTTACGCACGATGCCGCGTAGCGGCGAGTGCGTATTTCCATGAGTGCGTAATTGCTATACTACTCGAATTATGTACTATACTTTACCTACGATCATATTTATCTATTTATTTAGTAAAATCTGGATTTAGTTTACTTGTCAACAATATTATTCAACAAATACTATGTCAGTTTTGACAGCGTTTGAAAATTACATAGGCGCATTTGTTTTTTTAAACCCCGCGTCAGCGATATAAGCCACCTATAATTGCGGGTCCCGTGCGTTTTGTTTACCGTGCGATTTGTTTACAATATGTAAAGTTCAACTTACATAGATGGCAGGTAGTGTGTTTTTTACTATTTACAGTAGTGATCGTAGGTAAATATAATAAATAAATCGGGAATATTTTAAATATATATCTTTAGAGCCTAATCAGAAAAATATATTTTTTGATTTTTACACTAGTAACTAACTTTTGTCAGACATTAAGACACATCGTTGAGACGACGATTCACCATTCAACCATTAAAAAGTTCAATAAGTCGGCCATAACAAAAATCAAAAGAAGCAACAGGATTTCCTTAGCAAATTTTCATTCATTTTCCTTGTGTGTACTTGGATATACTGAATGTACTATTATAATTATCACTGTATAAATCTTTATTGTAACTAAACGTGCAAATTAAAAAATAAGCAAAATGTATATGGTATGGAAATGCAAATGAACTAAAATCCACACATTTATCATATTAACTGGGTATCAAAAGGCTTATATTAAAGCTTAACAAATTTACAAAGGAATTACGTTTAGTTACTTCTCAAGCCTTTCGTATGTAAGCTACACGTAAAGCTCTGGTTTGCAACGTTTTATCCGGTATTAAGCGATTAAAGATTTATTTTAAATTCCTGTAGATCATTGGGTTTTATTTATCTCTTTGTTTCGAATCAGAGGCGTACAATAGATAACAATTTGCAACAAACACACAGTGATTTAAATGAAAGAAGAAATAACACACACACATTATTTGAGATACAAATCGCAATTAAGAATCAAAGGACAACGTAATCTTTTATCCAGATACTTCCGCACAATTTTTATTACGGGATGAAGAAGAATATCATAACCTTTGCTATGAATACGGTAGCCTATTAATTATTTTTGATCGAGGCGGCATCTCCGGAAGCAAAATCTCGAAAAAGCACTTGATTATTCAAAAAGGCTATTGTTTGTTAAATAACAGTCTTGTAAGCGTACACCACTATTTTATTGTTATTGGTTTATCATGAAAATGTTTGTATACTTTATTATTGTAGATAAATATAAAATGATTTAAGAAACATTTTTTATTAAGTTACAAGTCAATGTCATTATGAACAAAAAAATCAGTTGAATGCAATTATATAAATTATAGTTTAAGACAAACTAAAAAAACACGCTTTTATGAGAAGCGCACTAAAAAGTTAAAAATAATTGTTAGGTAATTAAATTTAAAAGTGTTGGTCGCACTTATATAGCAGTCCAGGCACAATGAACAAAATATGACGTAGTTACCTACCTACCCATATAAGTGCACCCACCTACCTATACAGGGTGTCCCACGACGAACTGCGGCGATCGATAAGAGTCGATCAGAGCAACTCGGCTAAAATATTGTCAAGATGATGGCACTTCCGGTTATACCGGAAGTTGATGTCAACTTGCTTATTCTAGTCCGATTTTGTGTATCATGTATTTTACCTAAGTCTCTCTGTTATTGACATAATTTAATTTTTATGTCAAAAATGACGTTTGCAGGCCCTAAAAGAATTATCAATTTGTCCTATAAGGAAGCCTTTATTATCTAATTTGGGTTGGACTGTTTGTTGAGAAAGACCTACTTTAATAGTGCTTTTATAATATTTTGATAAGTATTAATGCAGAGTTCAAAAAATAAGAATAAAAATGAAATTGAGAAAACTGTCAAAAATCAATTTTTTCAAATGGAAACCCCCAGTTCTTATAGTCTTATCTTATTTACCATTAAAAATAAGGGTAAGTTTGTGTATGGATGTCTATTCCGAAAATTTTTAGTTTTCGAAATATTGCCAATTCAATATTTTTATATGGGGATTTTGGTATGGATTTTAAGTTCAAATACTCTTAGTTGAGCTATGACGGCGTTGGTGCTAAACAAATGTATGTAGCTGTCGCTTACCATTTGATAAGTATTAATTATCATGCCGGGGCGCTTAAATCATACGCACGAGGATTATTTAAATTTGTTTATAAACTATGGAGAATATAAGAAAGTTTTATCAAGAACATATGAAATATTTGGTAGATATTCAGAGAAACGAAAACCGTCTCCTAACAGTATTAATCGAATAATGGAGAATTTGAAAAATTTTGGCACCGTTAAGGCAACAATTCATAGCAAAATCCCCATATAAAAATATTAAATTGGCAATATATCGAAAACTAAACATTTTCGGAATAGACATCCATACACAAACTTACCCTTATTTTTAATGGTAAATAAGATAAGATTATAAAAATTGGGGGTTTCTATTTGAAAAAATTGATTTTTGGCAGTTTTCTCAATTTCATTTTTATTCTTATTTTTTTAACACTCTGTATTAATACTTATCAAAATATTATAAAAACACTATTAAAGTAGATCTTTCTCAACAAAGAACCCAACCCAAATTAGATAATAAAGGCTTCCTTATAGGAAAAGTTGATAATTCTTTTAGGGCCTGCAAACGTCATTTTTGACATATAAATTGAAATATGCCAAAAACGGAGATACTTAGGTAATATACATGATACACAAAATCGGCCTAGAATTTTGCGTAGAATCCAAAAATGTAATAATATATAGGGTGTCCCATTTAAAATAATCAAATTTCTATTTCCGGTATAACCGGAAGTGCCATCATCTTGAGAATATTTTAGCCGAGTTGCCCTCATCGATACTAGTTTTCTACCAAATTTTCAAAATTTTACAGTGTCTACTTTTCGAGATATCAATCGCCGCAGTTCGTCGTGTGACACCCTGTATAAGTGCACCTCACGCTTTTAAATTTAATTACCTAATAATTATCTTTAACTTGTTAGTGCGCTACTCATAAAAGTGTGTTTTTTAGTTTTTTTAAACTATAACACAGGCCTGCGGCCAAAAGACTTATTTAAAACTAATAGGTGATATTTGTAGATTATTTGGTGCTGAATCCGGGAAAAATAATGAAAAAATTCCATCACCCTCAGTTTTTTGCAAATTTCATTTTTTCTGGGTGTCGGTATGAATAAAGGTCATGGAGGAGAGATATCAGGATAGATGGAACGTCAGTATGATGGAAGACCACTGCTGGTCACTTCATCGAGAGAATCCAGGTGTTATTCACAAAAGGAAAAGCAACAATCGGAGCTTTTCCATGAAGAGGGAAAGGAAGTACAGGGCAATCAATGTGGATTAAATTAATTGAAAATATATTAACTGTCTTTCGCCGTAAATAACTTAATTTATAATAATAAAACCTTTTTTAAATTTTCTATAACACATCTCTACATTCCAAAATAGCCATATTCATACCTATTAGGTTCAAAATATTGGGTCCATTGCGGAAGAACGGTGGGTTATGGAGAAAAACTGATGTCATTTTCGGATTCAGCGCCCTTCAAAACTGTTAGATCACCCTAAATAATAAAAAAGTTTTCATAAACATTTTTTATGCAGGCCTGCGTAATTTATTATCTCTCTGTCGCGGAAAATTCGAATTTGTGGCGGAGTCGCCGGTAATACGCCCATGATGAGCCCCCATCACTACCTCCCACCTCCGCCATCATACAAGGTCAATGGTACCATGTTATTGTAGTCACCAGAATTGCATAAGTTTGTAAAGTTTTAAATCGATACGACAATTAGAAGTGGTGAAAAGTGAGTTGTAAGATTTTCTACAATATTTCAAGTCAAGTTAATAGAAACGTGTTAATAGGTATATAATGAATAACAAGTTAAAAGAAATAAAGTACAACTACAAATAAAGTACGAACTAACATCTTGACATAAACATTTGAATAGTACAGCAGTTTGTTTCTAAAGGAAGCATTTTTACTACGTTTTTTAATTCTTAATTGTTAGGAATTATTTTATGTTATGAGCCAAAAGGGGAAACAACATACAACCATTAAAAAAGGGACTTTTTTATATAAAGCAACAGTTTGGAACATTTATAGCCCAGTCGATGAAGGTATTTACCTACAAAAATTTGCAAAATGAATAATTTTTCGTGAAGGTGTACAGAATAATATTCTGAAAAGTTTACATTTCACTCGGATACAGAACGTAAAAAAAAAGTGGAAGAAAAAATTTGTTTATCCATTTTTTCAAAATTTTGAAATTAAGTCAAGCTAGGAAAAAATAAAGAATATAGATGGATAGATCACGTATTTATGAACAAAAAATTTCCTAACAAAATTTATCGCTAAAGCCACGGTTTTCCCAGAAAAAAATAGTCAAGTGTAACGTTATAACTCGGAGCGAGATACATAGGCGAGGAAATATAGCAGTCAACCTTCAATTTTTTGGGCAGTAAGTCGGATTGAGATGGGGTTTTTTACATTCGCTTCGTTAACTCGTCTAGAAACTTTGTGCCATATTTTGGTCTTGTACTTTTTTGAAATTGCATTGCTGCATCGAAAAGTGCATTCTTATAAGTGCATCTTATCAAGTGATGAAGAAAAAATTCATATCTTCCAGAAAAAACTCCCGTATCATACGAATTTCAGTACTCGGTGGTTTTTTGAGTCGCTGGACCTGAATGTGATGTCCAAGTGAGCCCCCTGTGCACCTGGAGGTCAGGACGGTACCAGGAACGTCATCACCTGGAGTTCCCTGTAAACTCATGGAAAATCGATCGAAATTCGTCACCCGGGGGTTTTTTGGGTCGCTCGTCCCGAATATGGCATCGGCAACCTCCTCCAGAGGACCTGGTGCACACGACCTGGCTAATAACGTCATCTCCTGGAGTTTTACTGAAATTACTTATTAAATCGATCGAAATTCGTTACCCGGGGGTTTTTCGGGTCGCTCGTCCCGAATCTGACATCGGCAACCTCCTCCGGGGGACCTGGTGCGCGCAACCTGGCTAATAACGTCATCTACTAGTTTTACTGAAATTACTTATTACATCGATCGAAATTCGTTACCCGGGGGTTTTTCGGGTCGCTCGTCCCGAATCTGACATCGGCAACCTCCTCCGGGGGACCTGGTGCGCGACCTGGCTAATAACGTCATTTCCTGGAGTTTTACTGAAATTACTTATCAAATCGATCGAAACTCGTTACCCGGGAGTTTTTCGGGTCGCTCGTCCCGAATCTGACATTGGCAACCTCCTCCGGAGGACCTAGTGCGCCCGACCTGGCTAATAACGTCATCTCCTGGAGTTTTACTGAAATTACTTATCAAATCGATCGAAACTCGTTACCCGGGGGTTTTTCGGATCGCTCGTCGCGAATCTGACATCGGCAACCTCTTAACTTTTATGTCCTCTCTTTTTCAATGAACTTACTTTACCACCAGAGTTGGAATAGTTGATTCAATTGAAACTATTCGAGGGATAAATGAAAGGTATGGGTACAAATATATGCAGGCACAATTTCAAAAATATCTGAACTTTTATTTTAAGATGAAATGGTTGAAGATGCAAATAAAACAAATAAATATAATGGTTTATTAAACATTTTAGGGAAAGTTGAGAACGGTGTTGTTAAAGTTACCAAATACAAAAAATATTACACAGAATTTTTTAGAAAATAAAGAAAAAAACAAATCGTTATTATAAGATTAATTACATTATTAGTCATTTATATTTTATTAGATTTAATAAATATGGCTGTGCTAATCAAACATCGTTCATGTTATTTTTAATAAAGTACTTTTATGAAACCTACATTCTCATATTCCATGCATTTTTAAATTTCGCGAGCATTGTAACTTCTTTTACGACGTTGCCACGTCTAATAAACTACGATATAAAAAGTAGACTTTTAACATTTAATCGCTAATTACTACTATCACATGTTCTGAAGCTGTACTTGTAAGAGTCGAAAATGTTTTGTATATTATTTTCTCTTGTTTTCTCCTTTTTAATTGAAATCTGAACGGTACTTTGTAAAATATGATAAAAGCTGTGATTTCTCAATGTTAAAAGCATAAAATTTCAAATGTCAACATTTTTTTACTGGTTCTCTGTAGCTCTTCAAAAATTTAATTGGATCATTATCTTACCATTTACGTCGAAATGATGAAGAAGGTTGCAGTGGAAAACTTGTTCTACCATAATAATATACTAACTAGCATTCATTAAAGCAATGTTAGAAAGTTTGACGACAAAATTTCAGTAAAACTCCAGGAGATGACGTTATTAGCCAGGTCGGGCGCACCAGGTCCTCCGGAGGAGGTTGCCGATGTCAGATTCGGGACAAGTGACCCGAAAAACCCCCGGGTAACGAGTTTCGATCGATTTGATCAGTAATTTCAGTAAAACTCCAGGAGATGACGTTATTAGCCAGGTCGGGTGCACAAGGTCCTCCGGAGGAGGTTGCCGATGTCAGATTCGGGACGAGCGACCCAAAAAACCCCCGGGTAACGAGTTTCTACCGATTTGATAAGTAATTCCAGTAAAACTCCAGGAGATGACGTTATTAGCCAGGTCGCGCGCACCAGGTCCTCCGGAGGAGGTTTCCGATGTTAGATTCGGGACAAGCGACCCGAAAAACCTCCGGGTAACGAGTTTCGATCGATTTGATCAGTAATTTCAGTAAAACTCCAGGATATGACGTTATTAGCCAGGTCGGGCGCACCAGGTCCTCCGGAGGAGGTTGCCGATGTCAGATTCGGGACGAGCGACCCAAAAAACCCCCGGGTAACGAGTTTCTACCGATTTGATAAGTAATTCCAGTAAAACTCCAGGAGATGACGTTATTAGCCAGGTCGCGCGCACCAGGTCCTCCGGAGGAGGTTTCCGATGTTAGATTCGGGACAAGCGACCCGAAAAACCTCCGGGTAACGAGTTTCGATCGATTTGATCAGTAATTTCAGTAAAACTCCAGGATATGACGTTATTAGCCAGGTCGGGCGCACCAGGTCCTCCGGAGGAGGTTGCCGATGTCAGATTCGGGACGAGCGACCCAAAAAACCCCCGGGTAACGAGTTTCTACCGATTTGATAAGTAATTTCAGTAAAACTCCAGGAGATGACGTTATTAGCCAGGTCGCGCGCACCAGGTCCTCCGGAGGAGGTTTCCGATGTTAGATTCGGGACAAGCGACCCGAAAAACCTCCGGGTAACGAGTTTCGATCGATTTGATCAGTAATTTCAGTAAAACTCCAGGATATGACGTTATTAGCCAGGTCGGGCGCACCAGGTCCTCCGGAGGAGGTTGCCGATGTCAGATTCGGGACGAGCGACCCAAAAAACCCCCGGGTAACGAGTTTCTACCGATTTGATAAGTAATTTCAGTAAAACTCCAGGAGATGACGTTATTAGCCAGGTCGCGCGCACCAGGTCCTCCGGAGGAGGTTTCCGATGTTAGATTCGGGACAAGCGACCCGAAAAACCTCCGGGTAACGAGTTTCGATCGATTTGATCAGTAATTTCAGTAAAACTCCAGGATATGACGTTATTAGCCAGGTCGGGCGCACCAGGTCCTCCGGAGGAGGTTGCCGATGTCAGATTCGGGACGAGCGACCCGAAAAGCCTCCAGGTAACGAATTTCGATCGATTTTCCATGAGTTTCCAGGTGCACAGGGGGCTCACTTGGACATCACATTCAGGTCCAGCGACTCAAAAAACCCCCGGGTGCTGAAATTCGTATGATTCTGGAGTTTTTTCTGGAAGATATGAATTTTTTCTTCATCACTTCAAAAGATGCACTTATAAGAATGCACTTTTCGATGCAGCTATGCAATTTCAAAAAAGTACAAGACCAAAATATGGCACAAAGTTTCTGGACGAGTTAACGAAGCGAATGCAAAAAACCCCATCTCAATCCGACTTACTGCCCAAAAAATTGAAGGTTGGGGCTATTTTTGTGTTATATTTCCTCGTCTAACATGCGTGCGCGCGCTTGAATACGCATGACTGTGACACCAACGCACTGAATTACATATTATCACTAAATCAGAATTTGTTCAATCTATATGAGTGCTGGTTCATTTAAAATATGGAAATTGTAGCTTTCTGATGCTTTTTTGTTTTAAACAATACAAGCAAAGGATGGATGGGAAAAATATATTTATATATATTATCACTCCCGAACTCAATCGTCGCAATAAAAGAAATAGGACAAAATAAAAGCCAAAAAAATTCTTTCTTCATTGAGAACTGTTAAAAAGTATGTACATTTCATGATTTTTATTAAGTTGTAGTAACGTGGATTCAAAAAAAAGTATATCTGAAATCATTTTAATTTCCTTGCTTGATGATTTTCTTGATAAATATATATATTGGAGGCTGTAACTTGCCGAAAAATTGACCCATTGGAAAAAATAATATACTATTTCGGAAAAAATTATACTTTTCGAATGTCCAAACACAAATTCGTTTACTTGTATGCATTTTTTCGAAAATATAATTAATTAGATCATGATAAGAAATTGTGATTTTCACGATCTTATCCTTATAACTATGAAAATATCTTTGATTGTTTTGAATATAAATTCTGGAACTTTTCCAATACAAATGTTAAGGAATCCCGAGGATATAGCTGAAATGTGGACAAGTGTACCTGTAATAAATACAATAGAGTAAAGGCATGTAAAAATTCAATGTATAAGGAATCCATTGGATATAGCTGAAATGTGGACAAGTGTACCTGTAATAAATACAATACAGTAAAGGCACGTAAAAATTCATGTGAGCGATTCAGCGGCTATGTGTGGTGTCTGTGTATGCGTTCATAATTATATATTTTCCTTCCATACTCACTATTTATCCTCCTACTCACTATGAAAAATGTTAAACATGTGTAACCAGAGAAAAAGCTCTATTTTACTCGTTAGAACCGCTAAGAATTTTTAGAGGTTCCATAGTATGCATTTAAGCATGCGCTTGACCGCGCAGAGTGACAGAGTTTCACTATTTTTTCCAGGAATACCGTGGCTTTAGCGATAAATTTTATTAGAACATTTTTTGTTCAGAAACACGTGGTCTGTCCACCTGTATTTTTTGTTTTTCCTATCGTGACTTAATCTAAATATTTTGAAAAAATGGATGAAAAAAAATTTTTTTTATGTTCTGCATCCGAGCGGAATGTAAACTTTTCAGGATATTATTCTATACGCTTTCACGAACTCATTAAAAAAAGATATATATTTGTAGGTTTCACTATAAAATGTTCTCTGTCGTCTGGACTATTAGCAACATTCACATTGATTCATTATGAACATATCATAATTGCTCGATATATCGAGACGAATGCAATCATTCTCAGAATACTATTTTGAAATTTTTTACTACAAATATGAATTTCTCGCACTTGTAATTCAATATATAGATCATCGATAAATGATAAAAATAATAACGTCCAAGATTAAAGTCTTGCGTTACTCCAGATATAGCAGCGTAGATCGACGATTTGTATCAGTCATAAAATATGAATTGCTTGCTGTTAAGAGAAGTTACTAATTTTCTTTGTCGAGTTCTTAAGTAGTAACTGATAATTGATACCATTAAAAACTTTAATGAAGTCCGTGTACAAAACCCTAGTCTGTCCAGTTTGTCCAAAAGAATATCTTATTTTTATTCAAAACACTTTAGCAGACGTTTTGTGACCTATGCATTATTCTGGTCTACCGCCCTTTGCTGTATGGCACATCTAGAGCCATTATACCATCTGTCGCGGTTGCCTATTTATCGCACGGTTTCAACAAAGCTCTTTCTCACCATAGCCCGCCCAGTTGATGAAGGTATTTACCTCAAAAAACTTGTAAAATGAATATTTTTTTTAATGAGTTCGTGAAATTGTATAGACTAATATCCTGAAAAGTTTACATTTCGCCCGGATGCAGAACATATGAAAAAAGTGAAAAAAAAATTTTTTTTCATCTATTTTTTTTTAATTTTAAAATTAAGTCAAACTAGGAAAAAAATAAAAAATATAGATGAATAGATCACATATTTATGAACAAAAAATTTCCTAACAAAATTTATCGCTAAAGCCACGGTATTCCCGGAAAAAAATAGTCAAGTAACGTTATACTGCGTATCTAAATATTACAAAATTCACAATAGTTGATCTGTCAGACCATGCTTTGCTTGCATGGATCCTTGTGGACAAATTGATTGGCGGTATAAAGAATTTATGAGGTTTTTCCCAAATTACAGAAAAGAGAAGTTTACTTATACCTATTGCTTATATTTGACATATCACTGTCAAATTGGAAAAGCTTTTGCCACTTCCGTTGATAAATAAACTTCATGCAATAGGATGCTATAACGTCAGAACCAAATGTTGCTATATATTTTAACTTTTCTGTAGCATTTTGTAGATCTAACCTGAAAATACTTTTAATATTACTGTTTTAGTTATCTCTGGATGATACCAAATCAGTTAGTTGCAAAACTTTCGTTGATTATATTGTTCAGTATTTTTCTATTCCTATAAACTGCTTTAAGTTACTTACTACTTAACTTTTTAGTGATTATATCAACAAGGGAAAGTAATCGCTAATTTGATTTTTTTCATGAAAAAGACCCATTAAACATACTGCGATCCTTCAAACAGTACCCTAGTTATTAAAATTGTTAAATTTTGCGATTCACTGGGTCAGAAATAGTCCCAAGAAATGATTTAATATGACTGGAGATGGGGGCGCTAGGGTGTTGATGGATAGCGTGTAATAGAAGTTTTATTACCACTATGGCTATCAACAGAAATGAAATTTATGTGCATAAATTTGATATGCTTAGTTTGAAGGCAAAATTATTGTCAAAACGTCGTTAACAGCATAGACTGATTCCCTTTTTGATTGATTTTCCTCATATCGTCACAATATTTCTCGTAGTATTTAATATTGATTTAATGCGGATTTATTTAGTCAGTTAAATAAATGTAGACGACCAAATTAAAGCAGCTGACCATGTGTTTTTGTAAATAGTGAATTGAGGATTTCTCTGAAAGTTCTTATATTGTAATTGGAATTTGGCTCATGGTATGTGTATATATGAGAAAGGAAGGAACATGAAAACCAACTATGATTCAGTGTTGCCAAATATGACTTTGATAACGGTCATAGTATGGATTTCAATAACTTTTAAGGTTAAAAATAAATGTAATAAATAACAAACAGCTGGATGCTTTTGAAAGTATAGAAATTGAAAAATATAAAAATAATAAGAATAACGACAAGGACCCATCTCTGATGGTCTTCAATTATTCAATTTCAAATTCCAATTTATTTTTGTATTATATTGTATATAATGTATATAATACAAAAATAAATTCAAATTCAAATTTATTTTTATATACAGGGTGATTCGCTAGCAATGCGCCATAGCCTAATGGTAGATAGAGCACTTCAAGGCGAGTTTAGGTCACCAACGAAAAAAATGTTTTGGCCAATGGTTAAGAAGGTACAGGGTGTTTTATGCATTTGGTCTGAAAATTCAAAGAGCTATATCTCTGCAACGGTTGGATGTAATCGAATGAAATTTACCAGTAACATTTCACAGCTGGGACTTCTCAAAGCTGCCTAATTGGTTTTGAAAAATTCAGGGCCGGACTCGAAAATAATCTGCCCTCCTCGTTTTTGACCAATAAGTACATTTTTCTATCGCATTTCTGGAAAACTATTAGCGGATTCGGAAAGTTCAGAAAAAATGCTGTATCAAAGAATAGCGATTCAATTTTGACGGCACACCTAAACCGTTTCGGCAAAAAAAATCACAAAACAATTTAGCGCATCAGGATTTTCTCAAAACCCTTCTCCATCTTTTTTATGTTTACACAGTACATACACAGTACATACACACAAAGTCAAAATACTAGATACGTGCGGTCACGACGTAAATAAGAAAACATAACCTATTGTAACGTGTTTCCACCCTTAGGAAACCACCCTCGCAAAATCCGTGGGTTCCAAAAATTATAACAAGAGATGTCCACTAACACACTTTATTAAATATTTACTGGATACTTCACAATACTATTATTAATTTAAATACACTTTACTGACTAAAATCACAATGTTTATCACTTTATTTATCCTTGAAGTCTTAACCTCACTTTCTATACTTTTTGAACTTTCTGAACTACTCGCCGAGAATGCGGTCGGTCTTTTATACCCAAAAATGACAGATCTCGATTGTTCTGTGATGACGCCACCATTCTCTAGATCATTCCAGATGTCACCAGAACTAACTTCTGGTAGGTTTCTCGAGTAGGTGCAAATACATTACATTAATTCTAAGGGTTGTAACACATTACACTGCCCCCTCCTTAAGCCTGAACGTCCCGGTCAGGCAATTCAGCCTCTTTCACATACTTCGCCAGTCTATCCAAGTGTACGATCTTCATCTTGGACTTTTTGTTTCGTTGAATACGATAGACGACATCATTAATTCGGGTAATAACAGTATACGGTCCATCCCAAGGAGGTTGAAATTTGGGGGATCTCCATTCCTTCCGCTGTGGGTTGTACAGCCAAACCAGATCCCCCACCTTGAATCCCCCTGTACTGGCATTCTGATCATAACGAGCCTTCAAGCGGTTACTAGTTCTGTTCATCTGCTCTCGATCATTCTTTGGCTGTTCTCGACTTCCATTTCTGTAGTTGCTCATCGAAAATGGTTCTCCATGGGCAGCACAATTTTTACACTTGCGACACCAGGCCTCCACATCCTGGCGACTATTAACCCAATAGAACTGTTCCCGTGCTCTACTCAATGTCTTGTTTATGCCGAAGTGTCTGCTGGACGTTTCATTATGTGCTTCCTGGAGTACTTCTGGTACACGACACCTGGGAATCACTAGACGCATGGCAACCTGCTTCCCATCTGGGCTTTCCCATGCTCTCCTCAAAAGCCCATCTACGACCGTAAGTGAATCCCATTGTGACCATAAAGCCTTCAGCCCCACTTCTTTGTCGGAAACATCCTTCCATGCTGGACGCGTTCCCTCTTCTTTTGCTCGCAACATGGGTCCGATTTCCACATCGCGCAATTGCTCTCGCCTCAGAATTTTCTTTGACCAACTGTCTGGAAGATCGACCTTGACAGTGTTCACTTCAACCATGTTCCGCAATTTTCCCACCTGAGGGTAGCGCTTGCAATCTTCCTTGTCTGGTTTTCTGGATAATGCAGGAATTTTGACTACCTGCGTTGTCAACAGCCTGGTTTTCTCACATTGGTTGTTCACTTTTGACAGAATAAATTGTTCGTTCCCAATCCTTAAGACTCGCTTTCCTACGTCAACAATAAATCCGTACTGTTCCATGATGTCCAGTCCCAAAATGAAGTCATCCGTGATGTCAGCCACGATGACCCTGTGGTCGAACCTTAACTGTCCAATCTGCAAACCCAGGTCTACTTCTCCATGAACCGTAGCCCTGTCCCCCGTAGCTGTCCGGACGATCACCTCATTTTGCCTCTTGATAATCTTTATGCCCGATATAAATCCTGGCCGTACTATTGATGACGTAGTACCTGTGTCGATGGTAAACAAACATTTTCTTCCATTCACATGGCCTTGTAACAATAGACTATTCGAAATTCCTCGAAGCTGAGAAATCTTTATTTCTCTGGGGTCACTGCATTCCATAGTCAGAACAACCCCCTTGGTACTGTTTTCCTGCTTCTCTTCAAGATTCACAGCATTTGCTTACTCTCCGAATTCTGCTGTCGACAGTCTCGCTTCATGTGTCCTACCTTGCCGCAGTTGTAACATTTAATACCTCCGCTCGTCTTTCCTTTATTTTGTTGTTTTCTCTGCTCCCTGAGATCATCCACTTTGTTGAATAGTTTGGTAAACATTTTCTGCATCTCAGTCAACACAGAGTTCTGATTCATTTCTGGTTGCGATTCTTCGAGAGTCACAGCTCGCACTCTCGACCTTGGAGTATCCCTGTAAGCGGCTTCTACTTCGAGTGCACGCACCAAAGCTTCGCTACTACTTTGGTGTCTCGTCAGCCTCAGAACTCGCCTGACCTCTTCGTCCCTTATACCATCTAAAAAGGCCCCCACGGCTAATTGTTCCTGGAATTCTTTAGGTGCACTCGGATACGCCAGGTGTGCCAGTCTCTCTATCGCAGCTTCAAATTCTTGTAAACTTTCCCCAGCTTTTTGCATTCGGGATTTCAGCTGAGCCTGGTATAATTGGGCAAGGTGTTGATCGCCATACCTCAAGTCTAATGCCGCTTCCAAGACTTTAAAGTCCCTTTGTTTCTCCACCGGGATAGTCTGAAGTAATTCTGAGGCCTGGCCCCTTAACGCCAGTACTAATGCCATAGCCTTTTCCTCGTTATCCCAGTTATTTGCCGATGCTGCTGCCTCAAATTGTCTCTTGTAGGTTGTCCATGAGCTTTGGCCGTCAAAGGAGGGAGGCTTTAATCGAGGACCCGATGATGTTACTAACTTGCCTCCTTTTTCTCTCAGCTGACGTTTAAGGCGCTCTACCTCTCCTTCGACCTCACTCATTTTTCCTTTAATTTGACTAACTTCTGTCTCGACTTCACCTACTTTATCTTCGACCTTATCTACTTTTTCTTCTACCTTGTTTATCTCTTCTTTGACTTCACTTTTGACAAAAATGATTGCGTCCTGTTGTATTTTTATTTGATCGCTCAGGATTTTCCTTAATTCCTCCTGGCGTCTTTCTTCCAAGTCTTCCATTATTTTTCTGAGTTCGTCTTTTTCCTCTTGACGTCTTCTTTCTTCGTCCTCTTTTTCTTTCTGACGTCGCTTTTCTTGGTCTTCTATAATTTTTCTTAGTTCGGTTTTTTCTTCTTCGCGTCGTCTTTCTTGTTCCTCTTTCTCTTCTTGACGTCGTTTTTCCTCCTCTTGACGTCTTCTTTCTTGCTGTTCTTTTTCTTCCTGACGTTTTTTCTCCTGTTCTTCTTTGTCTTCCTGCCGTTACTGCGCCATCATTTTTTGGAATTGTTCGAATAAGTCCTGTATTTGTTTCTCGGATGCCATACTTCTTGTTGTTACGGGCATACGATGAAATTAAAATAAAATAAATTTAACTGTCACGTCAATATCGGTAATGGAACTTTTCAGACAAATCTCGAAATAGCACGAAAAAGTCTTATCCAGAGTCTTTTGTCACTATCCAGTTCAGAGAATTTAATAATCTCCACTAATGTCCAAATAGAAAAGTTCTAGAAATTTTCACGCACTAAATGAGTCTTTTTCAGTGTCTCTATCACTTCTCAGTTCAAAGGATTTAATTATCACACTAATGTCCTAATAAAATGTTCTACAATGTCTCAAAAATGCACTTAACACTATTTTCCTGTTCGAAAATAACCCTCGAACAAATGTCCAGTAAACGAGTCCTCCGTGTTAGCACTAAACCTCGAGAATACTTCTCGAACACTCCAGCACAACTTCAGAGCTCCTCTTGTCATAAAATTCCGCTTTCTGACACCAATTGTAACGTGTTTCCACCCTTAGGAAACCACCCTCGCAAAATCCGTGGGTTCCAAAAATTATAACAAGAGATGTCCACTAACACACTTTATTAAATATTTACTGGATACTTCACAATACTATTATTAATTTAAATACACTTTACTGACTAAAATCACAATGTTTATCACTTTGTTTATCCTTGAAGTCTTAACCTCACTTTCTATACTTTTTGAACTTTCTGAACTACTCGCCGAGAATGCGGTCGGTCTTTTATACCCAAAAATGACAGATCTCGTTTGTTCTGTGATGACGCCACCATTCTCTAGATCATTCCAGATGTCACCAGAACTAACTTCTGGTAGGTTTCTCGAGTAGGTGCAAATACACTACATTCATTCTAAGGGTTGTAACACATTACACTATTTATTAATTAAGAAAGACACACAGTTTTATTTTGAAGTCGAAATGATAAATACATAGTAACCTATGTATTTATCATTATCCCTATGACAACAATAATTATTTTGACAATTTGTTGTTCTATCTTATTTTTACCTCGTTTCATTCGTGTTTTAAAGATGCCAACAATAGACCAGGCAAATCTCAGTGTAAAGTGGGTTTGGCGTGATCTATTTGGGGACAGTTATTTGTTTATCGCAATGGATAACTCTATTAATGTAGCATAAGTACATAAAGTCGCAAAAAATCCCGACGTGAGCTAAAGCCGCCATTTAGAAAAAATGACCGCCAGAGACATTTTCTTTAAAATCATATATCTTAGTAACCGTTGCTCCGATTTTAGATTTCTTTTTTTTGTTCCATTCCTCACTTCACATTTTACAGAAAGTATGATTACATATTTTACGATAAATTAAACGATAAACTTAGGAAATTAATAAATAATTTAAATACTACGGAAATTTAAACTTTTGTTTGCACTGAAATTTCTAGTCAATTTTTGAAAAAATAATTTTAATAAAAGTTGTTTTTTGGCCGATGTTACTAACTCAAATATTAACGGAGTAATAGTTATTTATATATAAAATTTTAGTCATTTTTAATAATGTACATTAAGGTATAAAGTCCAGTCAGTGTTCTCTCGGAAGATTGTGCAAAACGGCTAACTTTATAAAAAAATTTTCTTAACAAAACTTTCAAAGTTTCGTATCTACTACAACTTAAAATTATTTTCAATTATACAAGGTGTTACAAAAACGAGTCACACAAGAAAGTATAATTTTTTTAAATAGAACAGCCTGTATTTCCTTAAAGCCAGTTAAGCCTCCAAGGGCTCTTTATTACACCCTAAAATATTTTGCCAAGTTATTTTTTTGTTTTTTTTTTTTTTGGGCAGTTTACAAGCATTTTTGACTGGCATATCTCCGCGATTTATTAATCGTTATTTCTAACAATGTGGGATGTTGTTTGATCATGGTGTATTTGCGTACATTTCTTGATATTTAATTATTATTTTTCTCATTTTTTTTTAATGGAATGCCTAGGTGTACTTTTTTTACATGAATGAATAAAACATACAATTCCTCACATTTTAATATCTCTTTATTTCTATTTCAAACGTTTTTTGAGATATGATTATATCAAATAATTTTTGCGTAAATTAAGGTGCTCTTTATTTTAGCATTAAAATCTATATTTTGTTTTATTTTTTTAAATGGATGAGTAACGCTTACAATTTCTCACATTTTGATATCGTACACTTTCTTTTATGAACGGTTCTTGAGCAAATTTTTTTTTTTTTCACGATATTGAAACTAACCTAACAACTGCTCAAAATGTCCACCATTTTGATTCAGGTAACACTGAGGTCTCTTGATAATTGAGCACCTTACACAGTGTAACATATCAACATTTATACAATTGAAACACCGACGAATCCTTTCCATCATATCTTCTCGGGTCGTTGGTTCTACTTTAAAAACGTCTGACTTCACAAATCCCCAAAGAAAAAACCCACTGAAGTCAGGTCGGGTGACTTAGGCGGCCATGTAATGAGACCTAACATAATTTAATAAAATAATAAATTAGATATTATTTAACAGCTTATTAAAATATTGGACCTCCTCTTCGTATCCACCTTTCAGGAAACTGATTACTAATGGCCTGACGAACATTTACTTCCAAAAAAAGTTAAAACATTTAATACTTGTTATATAAAAGAGAACATTTTACCAAATTTACTTTATTTCCCTAGGGAGGTTATGCCAATGGAAACAAGTAATTGGTACATAAAGCGTCACTTACGATCGACAAAACAATGGAATTAGAATATACTTACGAGGGAGTAATTTACAGCCTGTCAAATTATTTATTTAATTTATGACTGGGAGACCTAAGAGTTCTTGAATAAAGTCCAATATGCTCGTGGGCCCTAAAGTCATTTTTTAAAGTAAATCATACGTTAATTTGGACTTGTAAAATAACTTAATTTGTTTAAGGTATATTAAGACATTTTTGAGGGAAGTTTTAGGTAATTTTTAACACAGCTTAATACCACATAAAGGCCATTACACTATGAAGAAATCCTCTAGGTAAAAAATGCGAACAGGGTGGACCAAATTAGATGAGATTTCATGTTTTCTCTGAAACTATGGCAGAGACAAAAACCGATATAGGTATCCTATCTTTTTCGACTAACGAGCTATAAAGCGTTTTTGGAAAATTGGCATGGATGACCTTTATATCTCAATTACCAAGTGTCAAATCGAAAATCGAGTAAGATATTTTTGGCACTTATTTGAGTAGAATCCGTTGCTGATAAGAAAATTATGCATACCTCTGTTTTCGAAATACAGACATAATTTGTGTTTCTTAAATCGAACATCCTGTAAATCATTTCATTATTAAATCACAATCTAAATTATCTATCGAACGATATATCATATTGTCATATATATCTCTAGAAAAAGTGGTTAATTTTCGAAAAATTTTATGTATTTGTGAGGAGGCCATGGAAAACTATTAACAACAACACTTTTTATAATATAAAATAATTTTGTAAAAAATAGGAAAAACTAAACTACAATAAATGTTTGAATTGTCTTCCATTGATGCATATTTATGGCATTTCTAATATTTATTGAATATTTTTATGTCTGGCTGTCTCATTCCTGGATATCTAAAAATATTGTTTAGGCGGTACTTCTGGCACAAAGTTTTGCTGACTATAACTTAACTATTAAAATAAAGCTCGAAGGCTAAATTTGAATCTTCTCCGCATTCTATAAAACACTTAATCATATCTTATTTTTCACCATTACTAAATTGAACCATTTTTAACAATGGTCACTCACAATTATCTCATAAATTAGTTTTTGACATTTACGGTTATTTCGACTTTCTTTTTTTTACCTTCGCCTCCTCAATAAATATTAGAAATGCGATAAATATGCATAGATGTCAATGGAAGACAATGGGCGTTTTCAGTGATTTTTTTTATTGCTTTATGTGATTGTTTTATAAAAAAAATTCGCCGTATTTTTTTTTAGCATGATTTCTATCGAAAAAACATCTCAAGGGTGGAAATAAAGCGCTCGCTTTCAACGTGACGTCACGCACTCTCCTTAATGACGTCGACGAGCCTACGACCTTCATAAAGTTGGTTCTCTGCTTTTTGACAGTTGACGATGAAATTGACAAATTGTCGTTTCTCTTTAGTTTGGGTTTTTGTGTTTAGAAAATGTAAATTGTCCAATCAACTTTCGGCAGATTTTCTGCACATCCTTTAGAAAATCCTGGCTCCATTTTCTTCCACTATTATACAGAAACAAAGCAAAACATAATTCCTAAAGAAACACACAGAACATAACCCCAAAACAAAGCGTAAACAATAAACATGTGTTAGTTGAGGTGTGATGTTAGTGGCTATTGGGCGTTCTGGCAAATGCTGCCAACAAGTCCGGGATGTGTGACGTCACTCAGCCTCAAGGTCAAATTAGTGTTCACAGTGCCGTAATAAATGTTTATTTTTTTATTAAACACTGTGAGATTTATATTTGAAACAGGGTTGCACAAGGTGAATATCTATCAGTTAGCTTTCAAATAAACATATTTGTTTTGAGATTTAAGAATCTAGTGAAAAGGCCCATTCGAACATTTATTGTAGTTTAGTTTTTCCCATTTTTGGTAAAATTATTTTATATTATAGGAAGTGTTGTTGTTGTTAATAGTTTTCCATGGCCTCCTTCTCCTAAATATATTAAATTTTTCGAAAATTAACCACTTTTTCTAGAGATGATATATCATTAGATAGCTAATTTAAGTTGTGATCGAATAATGAAATAATTTACAGGGTGTTCCATTAAAAAAAAAACACAAATTATGTCAATATCTCGAAAACTGAGGCATGCATAATTTTCTTCTTATCAGCAACGGATTCTACTTAAAAAAGAGCCTTAAGAATATGTTACTTGATTTTCGATTCGACACTTGGGAATTTTCCAAAAACGCTCTAAAGCTCAGGACAGGTTTTTGTCTATCTGCCATAGTTTTAGAGAAAACCTCGAATCCCATCTAATTTGGTCCACCCTGTACTTTATAACTTAAGCATATAATTTTAAACAGTTATAACTCCATAAACAACTGTAAAAGCGAAATCATAGTTCTCGAATTTATGGAATTATTCTTGTCTCAATGCTTGATATGTATTGCTCTTTTGCTGCACGGTCCCTAAAGGGACCGTGCTGCTTGAGGAATAAAAGGCACAAATGGTTAGTATAGGTTATGTTTCGTGGAGCCAAAACAGAGTGTAGGTAGGGACAAAATTCAAATATCAGTATTAGTTAAACCAAGACATTATTAGTTCAATATAAATATATGATATATTTCTGGATTCAATTTAGTGTTATCTTCAGATAAAGCCAACATGGTTGGCAAAATGAGTGTCGTGTACTGTACTCGAGTGTAGTGTTCAAGGGCTTTGAACCTACTTCATCATGAAATAATCTACCTAGTAAATTTAACATCTAATGAAATACCGGTCCATGTTTCTTAAACGAGTTCTTGATTATACCTAGTAACTGATCATCCTATTTGTCAGATTTTATTTCTTTTAATTATTTATAAGTTTTTGGTTCATTACACAGCAATTCTCTTTTAGCCCTAGCCATTTCCAGGTAAAGCCATTCTATTAAAATTACATTTTGTGACAAATTCGAATTTGTACCTTGTTTACCATCCAGCACTTAAAGCACAATCATTGGTCCTTAATGATCTCATGTAAAAAGCATTACTTATTATATCTAATTGCTACCACATTCCAAATATCATTTTTCTGCAGTTTTATTTCTTTAGAGTAACCACTAAAAGTGTTGCCGGTTTCTTCCGCGTGTTAATTATTGTAAAATATTATTGTCCTCCATTGCATTTCTCATTAATAATTTTTTAGAGTATCCAACTTGTATATTTTTCCTTAAAAGTGTATCAGGTTTCTTCCTTGACGCAATAGCGTCAACTATTTGTTAAATAATATTTCTATCCATCAAATGACGCCGACAGACAGTCACAAGAGAGAGACATGCAAACAGACGGACGGAATTGATAGATCTTAATTTTCTTAATCTACATAATCTGAAACATGACCTTTAATAAATATTATCGACCTACACATATATGGTCTCCAGCAAAAAAGAAACGTTGCTTACTATGTCTAATTAACACACTTTCACTACTTAAACATAAATAATATCTATATTATACATTATGTACATCTTCAGAGAAGCTTCAAGATGTTGTTAATTTTTGCGCACATCCATTAAACATCATATATTTTCTCTTCAAATAAACATAATATTTTTCCACCTGAGTAGCCTCCAAACCCCACAAATTGCGATAATTTCATTATATCGCCTGACTTACGGTTAGTTCATTCTTAAAATCAACAACTTCAAGCAAATTCAATAACTTGTAATTGCAAATGCAAGCTTATAGAAATATTTATCTTTTTACAGAGGTGGTTAAACACTTTAACTTTACGAGCTTCTACTTACGACCTGTGTACAATCTGATTATTTTGTTTTCATAAGTTATTTGCAGCGAAATTATACACCAACGACATTACTGAACATTATTTGAAACTCAAGTTAATGAGAAGAAGTCGAATTACATGGCAACAAATTGTAAAGAGAGATTTATTGCATCTGAGACAAACATGGATCTGGGGGAACCACACTATTTACAATTTATGAGTAGGGTAGTTACCTTTTTTAACCGACTTTAAATATTAACAATTAAAAATGGCAAAAAAACCAGCAACAAAGTCTAATAAGTTACCATAAATTAAGATAAATGTCACTTGGTTATAATAAAGTTGACTGTTTCGAGGGACGTCAAATTAATACTTTAAAGCATTATTTGTGTAAAAGGATTGATTAATAAAATGTTGTAAATGTGCGTCTATTTGTAAACATAAATTACTTGAGAACGGCTCGTTTTTCGAAATGCAATGAGAATACCTCTTATTTCTAATAATCTAGGAAATATTTTCCTATAAAAATATTTGGAAATATGTAATAAATAAAATAATTATGAGTAAAATACTACTAGCCACCTCCTAAAACTATCCCCTAAGCAGAAGGAAGGGTTTGACTGATACTATGTAAACTCGTGCTCAGGTAGGCTAAATCTAAATTTAAAATATGAATTTTATATTTTAAGGCGGTTGGAAAATAATTTTATATAAAAGAGTACCTTTATTTTTGGGTGTACTGTCAACCACAGAAGTATCGAGACACATTTTATACCACCTTGTATAATAAGCGCCTTGTACCTAATTTTTTCGGCACAAAGAAACTGGTTTTGAATAGGAACAAAAATGTTGGAGTGAGTTGTGGCGCTGCGTGCGTCTCACCTGCGTATTATCGTTTTGTTTGTGTGTGTAAGAAAGCTTCAGCTGTTGTTTTTCTTCGTATCATAGTCTTTCAGTTTCGAATTTCTTTGATTTTACTTGAATTGTTAATTAAATAAATTAAGCACTGGATATCTCGTATATAATTAAACTAGCTGATGCCCGCGACTTCGTTCGCGTGGAAGAGTTCTTGCGCGTGGAATTAATAACACTGACATACAAATTATGCCTATAAAGAAGTACTACATATTTTCTGAGGACTCCTATAGTACTCAGGATGTACACCTGAGGGAACCCACTGCGCATCCATTGTACTCGAGGAAACCCGCTGCACATCCATAATACTTGAGGAAACCTACTGTGCGTCCATTGTACTTGAGTAAACCCACTGCACGTCCATAGTACTCGAGAAAACCCACTGCGCATACATTGTACTCGAGAAAATCTAGTGCGCATCCATAGTACTCGGGGAAACCCACTTCCCATCTATTATACTCGAGGAAACTCACTGCGCTTCCATAGAACTAGGGGAAACCTACTGTGCATCCATTGCATTCAAGGAAATCCACTACGCATCCACTGCACTCGAGGAAACCCACTGCGCATGGCAATTTGATAACAATTCATTATTCTATTTTTATGTTATTCTATGTTTATGTTAGCGAGTTAAACGAAAAAATAATCATTTTAATCGACAATAAAGCACATGGGCGGATACGTGTCAAATTTCCTGCTTAAAAATAACCCTCTTCCTGTTCACCCATTTGGGGGTCTCTTTTTGAAAACCGTCGAATACGTGTCTCCTTATTTTCTCAGAAGAGCCCGTCGCTGGAATATGACGTTTCTGACTTACACGATTTCAGTGATACGGGTACCATTTAGACCATCTACCATCCCCGTTTTCACCCCTTCAAAAAGTGAAAATCGAAATTTCGTCTTACATATATCTAATAAATTTCAACAAATAATATTTATGTCAAATTTCACACATTTAGATCAAACAATTTCCGAAGAAGCCTAAAATTTCAACCCCCTTTTTCACCATCTTGGAGGTCGAATTTCGAAAAATCTTTCTCTTTCTTAATGGATGCCTACGCCATTCGAGGAACCTCTATGCAAAATTTGAAATTTCTAGACCCAGCGGTTTGAGCTGTGCGTTGATAGAACAGTGAGTCAGTCAGTCAGTCAGGGTATTCTTTTATATATAGATATATAATATATATATATAGATAGATATAATATGCAACAAGTTAGTGTTTGAGAATCAATTGAATTTTAATGATGTTCCCAAAATACATTATTTTAAAAGATATTTTTACGAAAAATACCGTTTGGTTTATATTACTCGAATATCATGACAATTTTTAGATACTTTATCCCAGAAAACATCTCAAAAATGGTTAAAAATGTATTTAAAAGAGAGTTTAAACTGATCAGAAGACACTAAAATCTGCTTTTTAATGCATTTTTGACCATTTATGAGATTTTTTAGGTTAACTCTAAATCCGGACATGATAGGAAAATTCTGACCTCGGATTCGGTTTCAGCGAACCAAAATACGTACAGGAACATGGGTTAACTCGTTAAATCTTGCAATTTACTTTTTACACGGTTTCAGGCTGGATCTAAGCTGTTTCTTGAGCTTACATGAAAATATTGACGACGTATTCGGTTTCAGCGCCCCCAATACATATAGATATGATTGTCGGTAAAAAAAGTATGTGAACCTTTTTATTTTTTTGTGTGCCTGTGTATATTAATTTAGATTTTTACTTAGGTTGTTATGAATTCTACTGATTGAAGAATGTACTATAACTTTTAGCATTCCCATAATTTGACTTATTTGTCAAATGTACAGTATTGTGTCGATGTGGGAGTAAAAACATAATATAAAATGTGATTGGATATGTAGATTGTGCTTGAAATTAACGTAATCAAATGTAGAAGTAGAACTGAAATTTTTATTCTATAAAAATCATCTCGTAAGATATTCTCTTATAGTGGGTGCGGTACGTGAAAAGACGTGGCATTTTGTGATACAAATTTTTCCTTTGGCACGATTACTCCAGACACCCAACTAAGTGATTTGGTCCGCAGGACACTCAAGATTTTTTATTCGTTCACCCTCTAGGGTGTGAAACTACCCTATATTTTCCAAAAATGTATTTATTGTGCAACAAAATTGATCTTTTAGTCGATTCCGTATGATTTCGATAGGCCAAGTCCGAATCCAACGTTAAAAAATACTTGAACGTCCAGTGGCGTAGCCAGAAATTAATCATGATTTGACTGACCTAATTTTTATTTTTTACTTGACCTGTTACGTCATTTTACTAACTCATTAGGCTGCTGGGCGTAAATTATTTAATGGATTAAAAGTCATTAACGAAACATATACAGTGTGTCCCACTTTTCACGGTAACACCTACGTAGCTCAGTTATTGGTCATCCAATTTCAACCAAATTTGAATTGGTATCAAAGACCTTTACTATACCCTTTTTGACAAAACCAAAACTTATTTCAGCCATTGGCGTGCATTTTTATTAAGAAAAAAAGAGTTGGTTTTACGAATATTGATCAGCGTGCTGTAGAACCCCCATGTTCAAAATTTAACAACGTTTTGATTTTTGGTTATCGAATTACGGCCTCCTTAAAATTACCTATTTTAAATATTACATAATCAATAAATTGGTAACGATTTTTTTTTTTTTTCGAAAAAAGTGATTCCTTATTTTCTCTTTGATACCGATCCAAATTTGGTTGAAATTGGATGATCAATAACTCAGACTACGTAGGTGTTACCGTGAAAAGTGGGACACACTCTAGAAGGGAACAGAAACAAAACGTATTTCAATAAAATATTTATTTAGTCTTCTTTTTACTTTTGCGAGCTCCTGACACATTTCATCGCAAGTTACAGGAATATAATTAAATATAAAGCAATAACTAATAATCAGAGAGTCGCAGCTCTACGGGGGGGGGGGGGGGTCAATTACCCCCTGCCTACGCCACTGAATGTAATTTTAAACAGTTTTTGGACAATTTTTCTGAATTTCAGATACTTTGTGTTGTTCTTATTCTTGCGTTACTGCGTTTGAGCTTTCTTTATCTGGGCAGGCGGACATGACGAAGAGAGGTAAAGGTGTTCGTATGGCAGTCACTGTTCCCCTTGAAACTGTACCCATCAATATTAATGGCCAAAGTATGTCATTGTCAGTCTAGTAATACTACTGACCTTAGATGCCCTGCAACAAATCCTGTAGTGTCACAGAGAAATTTGGGCTATAAAATACTTGCAGAAATTTAGAAAGTCTTAAATACACCAACCATAGGTTGCCTTCTGATTACCTAAGTTCCACAAAGTATGTGGAAATCCATACATCATGCTTTCCCGATTTATGAAACTAATTAAAGATGAAAATAAAACTTTTAACAGTCCTTTAACAGTCAGACTAGTTATGCCGCAAGATGTACTCCCTCCCTGCAAACAGAATGCTGCAATCCCGATAAAAATAATGCTTAATTTATAGAAAAAATTACCTTCCAAAGTCGCGGTTAGCTGTGGGAAATAAGCGAGAATATTTTCCCTGAGCCTAGTTGTGTGGAGGGGTAAGGGACGAAGAGAGGAGAAGTTGGGCAAGATGTAAGTGATACAATTTGCGCAAATCTGCCCTTCTAAACACAACATTCAGCCCGAGAGTCTCAATTTTCTCCTGTATGTACAGCATGAGTTAGATAAATGCTATTCCTTCACACGACAGCACTCTCATACTATTCACCGGATTTCGTCACCTCGGCTCTTCTGCACCGGTTATGCCTCCATTGCTACTGCTCGTTTGCGGACTCTTTTATCATCGAATGATCTACGCAATGGATTTCTTTTTCGTTCATGTGCCTCTTGGACTGTTTCTCTCTTTAATGACCAACAAAAGCCTGTCATCATATTGATATTCCATCTTCCTTGATACCGTTTCTCCATTTCCTTGATACCTTGATGGAATCGTTCGCCTTGCTCTTCACTGAAGTCACCTAGATTGCCAGGGAAATAACTTAGATGCAAGTCAAGGAAATGTAATTTTAAATTCATTATACAACTTAATTTTTGGTAATTCTTGATCATCTCAGCTCCAATGCTTTTGTAGTCATCACTTCTATGATTCCCTAGAAACTAATGGACTACTACCTTAAAGCTTTCCCATGCGGCTTTCTCTTTTTGAGTCATCGTTGTAATGAACATATTATCCTTCCTTAAGTTTAGCTTCCGACAACTGACTGAATGTTCGACTCAAAATTCAAAGCAGTCACCCTGTTTATCAAGCGCTTTCACAAACTGCTTCATCAAGCCTAATTTTATATGCAGGAGTGGAAGGAGGATCTTCGACTGTTCAACCAGTGGTTGCTATATTATATTCTTATCTTCCGGTAAGAGGCATGATCGCGTGGGACAGATCTTTTTTTTAGTGATATATTTAAAATACCTGATCATAAAGCTAACGCGGATATTTTGTCCACCATCCTCAATGGTTCTAAATCGATGTGTTCCTCTTTCACCTTTGAATGCGACATTCTCGAAAAGGACCCGTTGAATGCGACAACCTTGAAAGGAGAAACGGCTCTAAATATTCAAATTTAACACAATTAAAATACGCACGCCACAAGCTCTTAACCAAATGTAACTAATCATAATTTAACAAAACAGAAAGGCTCAGAGGAATGCGTTTTGATAATCGAGTTAAAAGGGAGCAAAGCGATCAAACGAGAGGGGAGTGGGCGGAAATGAGCCAATGTGAAGAGATATCTTCGTAATAAACAAGTTTTAGCCAAAAATGTTCTTCAGTAGAGTATTCATTTACTTACAAGAATATATTTTTTTCAGTTTAATAACGCCAGCCGTTTGGCTAAAAACTGCTTTTTCCCAGTCAAGATTTTAGTACAGTGCTTTTTGATAGATGGTGCCACCTACAATTCAATTCAATAACAATTTATTTAACGTTTTTGTTACATGTATATGCACCTAGCCGGATTCCGGTCCGGAGCCAGCCGCACAACCACAGCGCGTGGCGTCGTGGTTTGTGTGTGGCTGGGCAGAGCGGGTCTGGTTCGGCTAGAATGATAAGTTGAAGCAGGGCGTTAGTGCTCATGTGAAATAGATAAGACTAAAACTAACAGGTGCCACCTACAGCACTACAATAGGGCATCTGCATCATGTAACCAACATAACCTTAAATTTTAAGTTTTTCAAGTTTATTTTCATTTTTAATGTTTGTATGTGCATTTTTAGCTTGGAGCCTACTGGCTCCAAGCAAATATTTAAAAATTCATGTAAATAATTTTTCAATATTGTTGATTAATAAAAATATACTGCTAATTACAGTTTAGATTCCCAACCTACAAAAAGAGTCCTATTTTATTAGGACAAAGTATTTAGAACTTCATAAACATTACACTGAACTAGATTTTAGTTGAAAATACGGGAACCAGTCAGAAATTTTAACAACAGCTGCGTGATACTCTTAAATCTTAAGAAACACATATTTTTGAGGTTAGCTGTGACGTCACGTGCAGATGGCCTATAATAGCCACACTTCCTACCCTTCGCCCCACTTCAGCTTTAGTTTTACCCATAAAACTTTGTGATTGGCGTTGTCTCCTCTTAAGTTACTACACTGAAAATAGGGAGATGAACGCAGACTGATAAATGTTGAAACGCTCAAATAAAAAGATGATTTACCGGGTGCAAGGTAAGCGTCAAAAGGTTTCATCACAAGCCGATGCTAGCAAAGATCCAATCTCACAATTACAATCCCGAATCAATTTACATGAATATGTTTATAAACCACCGTTGGGAGCAATATCCTTGGAAATTTTGTATAATACTGCGGTCCAAAGAGAACTCACTGTACATGAGGTTTTATCAAGTAATGGAATACATTGGAAAATATAACACTGCATTTTCTCCCAAAAATTATATTTCCATGTCTCCCAAACTTTTTCTGTTCATTTCGAACCTGGAAATATCACAAATCCCGAGTTTTCATAATTTTTGTCCAATTTTGACCTCTAGCTCGAAAATTCGTCCACGAACATGCTATTCTGACTTCAGATTCTTGTTCAGTGCCCCGAAAAACAAAGAAAAGTGGGTCTTAATTCTCGCTCACGAAAAAAAATTTTTTGTGGGCCTGTGTAATCGAATGAATGGTATTTGTTTCGGTAAGTACTATTCAGCTATCACCAATTAAAGAATCACCTCGCTGCAGCAGTTATTTTCTGCGATTAAATTCTTGGTGTAGGGTAAAGTACGCCCGAAAAAAATTTAAAAAAATTTGTAACGTTTAAACTATCTAAAATCGGTCAATTAAATTGTTGTTTTTAGGGTCCTTCATCGCTTTGTTGTATTGGACGTATATTAATGAAACACCCTGTACTATGATACATACTTTTTATCGATATGTAAATTCAATAGCATTACCTAATTTAAAATTAATCTGAATGATTAGCCATAATTGTGACGTTTTTATAGTCCAGCTGTGCTCGACTCGGAACCGACATTAAAGCATTTCAACGATTCCGCAACCACTAATCATCACATCCAGCGGCCATTCATCACACGTACTTAAATAAATTTAGTTCTCGGTAAACGAGATTTATATGGCTGTTAGCAAGTTACGTTTTATTTTGTTTCAGCTAGCAGGGAATCTGCATTCGCACATGCTCTGGCTGCTGCGGGAGTCGCTCACGCAGTGTCGCGGGCATGCAGAGATGGACAACTCTCTTCGTGTGGGTGCTCGAGGATGGGCAGACCAAAGGATCTCAAGAAGGAGTGGGTTTGGGGAGGATGTGGAGATAACTTAGAATATGGGTATAAGTAAGTAATAATTTTATACTCTTAGACGGGCAGGGTACAGTTGTTTGAAAACCAGGTAAAGTTGACAAAAATTCTGAAAAGAAAATGAGTCTCGAATAGGCTCAGGTTTATGGAAAAATAATTTAAAAAATCAAATCTTAAAAAGGGGTAGATTTTAAGAGGTGAAAAAAATTATATCCACACATTATATTCAAACTACAAAACTTGCTTATTAGGTCAGTTATTCCAATAATAGGAAAAAATATTTGAAAAATCTAGTTTATATAGGGGCCGTTTTATAAGGCTAGAAAAAGTTATTCAAAAATTCTGAAAAGCTATTTTTATATTATTTTTAGAAGAAAAATTACTAAAATAATCTAAATTTATCAGTTAATGCAATAAATATCCTAATTCATTAAAAAGGCAAGATTAACTCGTTTACCCACGTAAATATTAAGTTATATAATGTGATTTACCATAATATGTGGAAAATAAAATGGTGTACTAGTCTTCAATATGGAAAATCCCCTGCAACATTTTAGAGTGCTCCAAGGTAATTTAGTATATTAAAAAGGGTTAACCTACTGATAAATTTTTCGCATGTCTTGGTAGATCACCCTGTATAACACAAATATGAAAAACTTCTTCTAAAGATATTTTAAAAAACCGCTGCCCAAGGAATCACTACTTCCACATCCAGATTTTTTTATCTAAGTTACTCACAACGAAAAAATTTTGTATGTGGAAATAATTGTTTATGGAACTTTAGTAATATAATATTTGAAATCCTCTACCCCAAAAACCCATAAAACGATACCCCACATCGGTAGCGGGGTGGGGGTGGTGATAGGGGGTGGTAGTGGGGGTGGATGAAGTAAAAAACATTTTGAGGTTTCTGGTTCTTGTACACACCCTAAATCACATTTTTTTTTCATCCCCTTGGTAATGGGGGGTGGCTAATGCCAAAAATTTTTTTGAGACCTTAACTTCTCCTGTATATACTAAATACCAATTTTATGGACTCTTACCTGTTTGGTTTACCCATTTACACCAAATTTTCTAGTTCTAGATCTCGTTAAAGTACATATGTGTACCAAATTTCAAGTCAATATCTCAAACGGTTCCAGAGTAAACGTGCCCACAAAAAAGTTACAGACAGACCGATAGACAGAAATTTTTTTTCGCTCAAACTTAAAATCTCGACGTTTCGTGACATTCTAAGCCTATTTGAACAATAAAAATTTTAAAAAATTTTTGTCGTTACTATACTTCCACTGGATGTGGAAGTAATTATCAGTTTTATTACCAAAATAAGTTAAAAAATTATTCAGGAAGTGCCCGCAGCCTAACTATCATTGTAGACATGTATAACGATAATTGAAATGCATACTCAATTTTATCACTTGGTGTACTTATTTCGATTTTAAAAGTTTCCAGTAATAAAAATGTATTGAAAGAGTAAATGAACTAGTATATGTGTAACTCTTCCACGGCAAAATAATTCAAAGTTGGACTAGTTTCGAAGTATGCCGAGGCGCAGCGTGCTTCCCCCGTCTTTTTCTTAACAAATGTAATGCAGAGGACTTTAAACTATAGACTCCAAAGAAAATACAACATATACCACCATTTTTTACTTTTTACATTTTGTCAACTTTACCTGATATTGGCCTAGGCCGGGAAAGTAATTGTTAAATATAAAAACAGTCTGAGAAATTTACTTTCCCTAACTGTTTTTTCTCCGTTTGGCAACGGATTAAAATACTAGAATAGCGTATTTTGAGATCAAAAACTGTGCCGAAAAAGTAGACATTCTTGATCGATTTAAGAAAAAAAAATATTTTTCAATAATTGTGCAAGAAGAAATCAAAGATGTAATACATTGTATGTAGTTTAAATAATGAACGATTTTTATATTTGAGAGTTCTTGGGGAGATAAAATTTTTGTTAACCCAACTGACCTAGATACGCACGACAGCGTTTTAGTACGAGAATCCACGCGTTTATGCTAACCGTCTTAAAAGTGTATTTGTCAAAATATCGTAGAATAAATGGCAATAAGTTAGTAACATAGTATTATCAATTTAATATTTGCATCTACTAACAAAGAACACGACAAAAGGTATTTATTTTTAAACACCTTCCTTCTTATTCACAACGTCTTATCAGACGTTTTGTAATCCATACATTAGACTAGTTGACGTCTGCTTGCTGTATACTACATCTAACGGCATCATGCCATCAGCCGCGGTTATCTGTTAGACGTACGGCCTCACCTAAGCTATTTTCCGTCAGCTCCTTGATGGCATCGGCCTAACGTATTGAATGACGTCCACTTCGCTTGTGGTAATCTGGTTTTCCCTAAACCATCAACCGTTCTATGACCTTTTTCTGGTTGGTTACCATAGAATAGAAAAAATACGATACAAGAGAATGACTTTCGGGAACGTGTTTATTGAAGAATTAAGCTATTAGTGCGATGGGATGAAATGTCCAGGACATTTATAACAAACTTCTCCAGACCTAAATCTCAGAAGCATCAATACAGCGCTTCTGTGCTTCATCAAAAGTCCGTCTCTCAGAGACGTAAAGAAAGTTGGAGAGAACTAGAGCGTTGGTAAGTCTAATCTTCATGATATTTCTGTCGTGCCAAATTTTGCTCAACCGGCAACTGCCGATCGTGCCATCTGTATTCTTCATAGTGCCTACATAGTCACATAATATTCTCTTGCCTCTTCGCCTAGTTGTTCTAAAAGTATTTGTTCTATAGTATTGTGCCCTTTAACAACGCCTGCTTGCTCAGGAAGAAGACAGACAATGCTGAAGTTTTAATTAATTAGTATTTTGCTAACGTGTGATATTAATGCCAGAAATGTATCTTTCGTTCCCCTCTTATGTAGTGGTACGAGGATTAAGGTTATCTAATCATCGGATCAAATTCCTCTTTCATATTTTTTTAGCATATTCTGTAAAGGATTCTTATTTCATCTTCACCAAATAGAGCCTTGGCCGTGATGTTATCGTCTGCTTTACCAGTTTTTAATTTTGATGTGATTGCCTCCACTCATTATTTCAATGTTGAAAATTCATGTTCGTAGTTCTGCCAGTACCCTGCATCTGTAGGGCCAGTCACCTTCTACCTTATTATACAATAAATTGATATTGCAATTAATTTTAAAGAAATATGGCTTAGTTCCTTAAAAACCTTGTATATTTCTTATTGCATATAATGGGTCAAACTAAATATTGCTTCTTTCTATATGAGAGTTTCTTGAACTTAAGTTTTGTAGCTATGAAAACACACTAGGTTTTGACAAAAATTCAAGTTCCAAGATTTATAATTTTCTAGGCATGCTTCATGAAAAAAAATCTTTTTACTGACCCAACTTCCCTCACTTAAAAATGGTTAGAGATATTGCAATTAACTTTTAAGCAATAGATTTTAATATTTGATAAATCTTCCATAATGAATGGAACCATACATCTATTATATAAAATTATTATACAACTTGTATTGTTCAAAAGATGTAAAAAAAAATTGGCGTCCACTATGAAAATATTTGAAGTAAGGAAAATTCGACGTTGGCATTTTACACAATTGGGTCGAACCGTGTGCTTGTTTTTCCCTCTTAGAGCTTTTCAGCCTTTCTTTCTTTTACAGTTTTGCTAAACCTTCTTCTTTTTCTAATTTTTCCAATCTTTATGCTTTCCACTTCAGGTTGCACCATAGCAATTGCTGTAAACTCATTTTATACACTTTCTTTCTGACCGTCTTTCGTCAAATTAAAATTATCAGATGAAACATAGGAATCAGGTGAAGAATAATTTGGATCTTTCAGGGAGTAGCTGAGTCAAAGATTTCTGCTCCAGTAGCTACATTTCTGGAAGTAGCTGGTTTCTCAATGGATGGTATGACGTTGTTAGATTGTATTAGTAATTTATTTAGTGATTCTTTTATTTCAAAGTTGCTGTCCATGTTTTCACTAAGAAACAAAGACGATGTTGTTGGTGTAGAAATATTTAGAGTGTCGTCGAACATCGGAACTGGTTGGAAAGTAACCAATTCAGCATTTGAAGTATTATAATTTTCGAATGCGTTACTATCATAAGATACTGGTTGCGGATTTAAATTTAAGTTAACATCATTTCTTTTAAAACTACTAGTAGCAGCATCATTATTTGTAAATCCGTCAATTTCCATACTAGTCTCATTTTGAAAAGCTTTTTATATGAGATTCCAGCGAAAACCACTCAATTCGTTTTTTTCTTTTCATATTCTGAACTGAAAAGAGACAATATTGAAGGTCTACAAGGTGTCTAGGAACACAAAATTATCTACGGCCTTGATTTAGCTACTGGCACATGAGCCAGTAACAAAAAACATCCCGAAAGAAAGATTGTTTGAAACGATGATAGAATGGCGTAAAAGAAGAGGGGAAAGCATATGACTCTGAGCGGTCAGGGTCGAGGCGTTTCTCGGAAAATTAAATTTGAAATTTGTATCGTTTTGCCATTGGAAAGGTTGTCTAAAAGTGTCAAAACATGTTTTTACAGGTTTTCAGAATCCT